>JACGWO010000010.1:32448089-32893105 GCA_034509735.1 Sesamum alatum | reverse complement strand
GATATGTAATATGTGCTATGCGGTAATTGACTAATTATGTTATTCAATATTGGTACAAATATTAGTTCTATATCATCTGCAAGTTATTTTATGATACTACTTTAGTTAATTATAGAATTTGTTCTAATGTAATTTAATTTTTAGATCTATTGATAATTTAATAATACTTACAATTATTAATATAAATCATATTATCAAAAAATTTAATAATGAAAATTGTAAACAACATCAGGAAAAGATGATGATTTTGGTTGAACTTTTTGCTATGAATTTTCCATTGTAACGAAAGCTACATTACTCGTAGCAAATGCCAAGTAATGGCTACAAGCCGAGAATCGTAACAAAAGGTCGTTATTTTTGCTACTATATTTGCTATGAAAATAATATCATCACAAAAGCAATATTCTCATAGCAAAAGAACTATTTGCTACGAATATTGTCCGTAGCGAACATTTGCTACACCCGTGACTACGGATGAAATTCGTAGAAAATATATTTTTGCTACGAATTTTGGCCTTCACTACGATTACTGCATGGTAGCGAAAAGCCTTTTTTCTTATAGTGACTTCTTGGTACTGTAGTTAATCAGTGGGCAGGTTATGATCGCAGCATTATTAGCCCATCGGGACACCTGATCGTAGCATCACTCAGGAAAATTGTTCTCAGCCTCGATGTTCACCAGTCTAGCAACCAATGCCAACTGAGATTGGGTACAACCGTTTCACAACGGCTGATCGACAACGTGCACTACATCGAAAAAATAGTCTGACTACACAAACACATAATCATACTCCCCGCCCGTACCACCAACTAGGAATGGTATTAGTAGGACAGGGCCTCGTACGCATCATTAGGCACACCCTCGTGGTAAGATGAAAGAAAACCTGCCAGTTGCATAAAAAAACATCCTCTACGCCCAGTCCATCTAGAGGTCATCACCCCAGTGCGTACTACCCTCCCCCTGAGCAGCTGGGGTTTGCTCCTCCTGCACTGGAGGGGTGGTCACTGCATCAAAATACCCCTACACCATCTCCTCGCCATACAAAATTCAATTACAATATTGCTGCATAAATCCTCCATACATAAGTCAAATTTGATGTCGTCAAGTGTTTTGGACCTTTCATTTTTTTCACTTCCAACATGGCACCTAATCTTCTCTCTGCCCATATGTCCATACTAACACTTGGCTTATTCTGTGAAAGTAGTAACACCATTCTCAAACTCCAACGTAAGACACGCCCTCCCCAGGAGTTTTTTCTAATACATCCATCTTCTCAACTATCATAACATGATGATCACTACAAATACACATATATATAATTATATTTCAACCTATAAGTTAACTTTCCAGTAATAATACTTAACATTCAAATATAAAATTGCATTTTAATTAACAAAATGGGTTCAAGTTGTTACTTGATCAACTACCTAAAAAGATCACTTTAATTAACAAAGCTGGGTTCATTTTAATTAACAAAAATCGTGCACAATAAATGACGCAATTGTAGCTGATCAACCATATATGCTCAAAAATCAGAGAGAGATTGAGAGTGTGTGTGGTTTATCATTTCTAGAACAAATAAAAAGACAACAACATGCAACACACACACATATATATATATAAGTTTATTTGAAACGGTTGGTGGAACGGTAGTTGGAGCGGCTAAAATAGTCGTTAAATATAACTATTAGTAAGAGCTTATTATCAGAATGACCTTTGTAAACCAATATTGGTTTTGTGAAAAAGCCGCTCCAATAGAACTGGGATTTGTAGGGGCTACATCGTTTTACAAATGTGTACCGGTGTTCTACACTAAATTGGAACGGATACTTTCATATGTCATGTTGTCGTTGTTGTCCAAACTCGACCGTTCCAAGAACAATTGCAAATGTGCAATGACCTCCAGTTTGTACCAGCAATTATAACAGACATGTCGTATACAAATTTGTAACAACTTTTTACACGATTTTGGAACTGTTGTTTTCAAAGTTCGCGTAGCCGTTACAATCCAAAGTGAGTCATTCCAAACGATGTTCAAAATGTGTAAACAACCTATAATTGTAACGCATTTATGAACATCATCCATTAAAGGCATTTGGAACGACCTTTATAACCCTTCTGCCGTTACAAAAATGCCAAGTTTCAGTTTATCACCTTCATGGCGTCAGCAGCGGGTATTCGTTCAAAACTAGTTACAATAACCATTCCAATTTGGAATGGATTGTGGTCGTTCCAAATCCCGCATTTTTTTGTAGTGACCCTTTTTAAATTGAGTCATGATATCATAACAATTGTTAATTAGTTATTTTTTATAAAAAATAATTTAAACTACTAAACTCTTTTAAGGTATCAAAATAATTCAATATAAAGAAGACCTATAATTATGTTAATTGTACTTACTACTATATACAATTCTAAATTTGATTATTTATTATAATACTACGTATGCTCTTCTTCAAATTCATTTTTAGCGCATTGTTATAAACCATGTTATTTCGTTCGGGGGTGTTTACATGATGTTTTTGGTTTCAAATTGCAGATTTGTATTTCATATTCTTTAGTATTTTTCTTATATTAGTTTATTTATTAACTAAATTGGTACTATTTTTTCTTATAACTAACATATATTTTTTTCTTGGAATTTAAACTAAATTGCACTAATTAGTTATGCTTTACCTCCATTATATTATGGGAACAAAAAAAAAAAAGTAAAAGACAATCTCTGAAGAATTATCTAGTATTAATATTAAAATTAAATTAATTATTCAATACTCACTCATTTTAAAAATTTCAACGATACTTCTAATTTAATAAAATTTAGGGTTTTTGTTTTGAATTTTCTAATTTTCATTTTTATTTTCGAAGTTTCGATTTGTATGTAAATCTTACTCATACGCTATTCAATTTGAATTTTACTTTGCCTAGGTAAATCATTTTTTTTTATAAAAGAAATGTTTAATTTCTTCCTAGAAAATTAACCACGTTAAAATTTATTTGGCTATTAATTTTTATGAATATATTATTCCTTCTCTATGTAGTTTAGAGGAAATAGGAATACCAAATAGTTTTCTTCTTTGGTAGAGTTTTGCTCTTATAACTATTACTTATTTATTAATGAAAAGAGTACCCCAATTAAGCGCATGAAAGTCTTGCAACAATAGAAATAAATAATTTGATGGATCAATGGATTGGAAGTATGGATTTCAAATATTTCTAACAAATTCTCTGGATTTGTTTGAATAATTCTAGATTCAAAGGATTTTAAATCCTTTAAATTTAAATATATGTTTTCTTGAATATACTAGATTTTTCTCTAATACAAAGTCATCTCAAATCATTTCTCCAAAATCCGTCAATCCAATCATAATCATAAGAGATTCTTGCTTTTATATATTTGATCATAAGTTGTACTTTTTAGTATTATCTTACTTCAAGTATATTATGATAAAAATTAAAAGTACGTTAACGTACAATCTAAATATAATTTACTATTAGTATCAAAATAAAATCAATTAGTTAAGTCACTCTCTGAAGTTTTTCAAAAGCACTTTTAATTTAATAGAATTGATATTTTTTTCCAAAAAACTCATGATATTTAATCTTTAATATATATAAAGAGAAAAATATCATGAAAAAAGACAAAACCTAACTTCCGGGGCTTCTGCATGCTACTCACACATGCACACATTTACCCACACTCTCTCACTCAACACATACTCACACTTCACGTTTACTCACACTTTCTTTTCTTCCTCAACACACATGCACACTCTCACTGCACAACATCGTGTCTAATTCTGTCAGTGATTCAAGAAATGGCTGCAAATTCACAAAATGTAATAGAGAAATCCAGCATGCACACAACTCCCTCCTTTCTTTCGTCTATCATTTGATTCTTTGTTTTTTTTTTTCTCCTTCAATTCTGATTTTGCAATTGATATGTTAATTCTTTGTATAATCTGCCAATACAACTCTTCAAGGCTTACATTGAATATTTCGGTCGGATTATTTCATCTGAGCCTGCTTCAAATTTGCTGCGTGAAGATTCCAACAATGTGCTATCGCCAATTCCCATCTCTTGTGCTTCACCGAAAATTTTGATAGAGCCTTTCTTATATATATCTATTCTTTTTTTATACTATCTATTGGTCTCTCTACTTGGTTTTTAATTTCTTAGCTTTTCTAGCAAATTTTAAAGGATAAGTATTTAATTTTTTGATGTATTAAGAGAATTTCTTTTCCTATAATTAGGGTTCATAAGAGGTATTTAGAGAAATGTTTCTATAATTAGGGTTCAAGAATGAGTTTCCATTTTAATTATTTAATAAATTTAAAAATGAATTTGTAACGAACGTATTCTGGAGGCCATAGAAAGAATGACTACTACAAGCAACATCAAGTTTGGGCCTTTTAATGGTAGGCAAAACATTAGGGGAATTTCGTTTTGGCTACGCTCAAAAAAGCCAAAACATCGTGATGTTGCTTGTAGTTATAATTCCTTCTATGGTCTCCATAATGGGTTCCTTCAAAATTTATTTTTAAAATTTTCAAATAATTGAAGTAGAATCTGATTTGTGAAGCCTAATTACAGAAACATTTCTTGGAATAAATTTGTTTGAACCATAAATACAGAAAAAAAATTCTTTGAATACATTTGAAATTTAATTAGTTATCTTTTAAAATTTGATAGGGAAGGAGACAATTAAAAACCAACTAAGGGACAACTAGACAATAAAGGAAAAGAAATAGATATATACAGGACATTAATGTTGCCAGCAAAGCACAATGAAATCTGGCGATAGCACAACATTGGAACCTCCATGTAGCAAAATTTGAAATAGGGGGATTATGATTCAGGTGGAATTGGGGGAGGAGAGCGCGAGTAGTAGCGGAGGTAGGGAAAAGGAGAGAGGGAGACAGGCGGCGGGGTAGGGGAGAATGGGAGAGACAGATAGACAGAGAGAAAGGGAGAAAGAGACTGAGGAAAAAAAATATATTAAGGCACACTTATTATTATATAAAAAAAAATCGGCCAAATATTGCCCGTTTTAAATTTTTTCCAAGTTGCGCCAAAAATTTTGTTACGAGCTTTTTGAATTTTATTTCCTCCAATATTTTATTATTTCCCCAAAATCTAATAATTTTTGTGATGGGATTTGCGTCGGATTTTGCAACGGCAACACCCGACAAATAAACTCAAAATGATGTCATTTAGATTTTTGATATTGTTAAAAATTATTAAACCAATCAACAAAAATATCAAGTAATTCTATTTGGTATTTGGGATGTAATATAATTCTCGATACATTGCAAGAACAATCTAGTTCAAAAATAATGCATATACCTCTTTTGTCTAGGATTCAACCTCTTTCAATGAGAGAATGTGAAGGAGTTTATATACTAGTTATCTATATAAGGCAAGTGATGTCTCTTCACTATCTTGCCCTTCGTCTCTTTAGGGGTGGATATAGATGAAAACTTCTTGAGGAGGCATCATAGTCTTTTCTTGAGTTCTCCTTTAATTCTCCAATCCCATGAATAATGCCATTATCCATGGATTATACTCCATTTCCTTTATCTAAGTTTTGACCTGCCATGGATTGGCAACCACAAGTGGTAAGTTGCATCTTTTTGTTCTTTTGTTGTTGCTTTCTCTTCTAATTTCGATCGTAATCTCAATGTCTGATACTAAATGTAACGATGTAATGAGTCATCTTCTGGGTCTAATGAAGTCCGTCTCGGCCGAAGGGGAGGGCCGAGGCAATGTTGGTTGAGATGGCCTCGGCCAACAAGCCGGTCAAGGCTTGGGCCTCAGCCGCCCTGCTTGTCGAAGCTCTGTCCTCTGCCAGCTTGAGGTGGTCGAGGCATCCTCGACCGCGAGGGGCTCAGCAGTGTACCTGGACTCGGCAGTCAGGGGTCCTCCTCTCACTCCACTTTTCTTTCTTCGGGTGAGGGGTCGTCGCGCCGTCCTCGATCCACCTTCCCTCATTCTTCTGATGTAATAGTCTTAGATAGGGATGGTAATAGTTTAGCCTTATGGGTTATTAAAGTTATGTACAATCTTCCCGATTGTCCGGCTGATTCCTTGGATGTTTACTTTAGGTTAACTTCCTCTTCTCCCAAGGGCGTGTGGTTCGAAGGTTTCCTTTTTTGATTATGTTGCGGGAATGCTCCTCTGCCCTTAGGTTTGATGTCGAGTTATAGTATTTTGAGTTTATATGAAGTTCGCTTCTTGGAGGAGAACTATAATACTTCTCCACTAGTGGGATTCTTCCTTCCTTCTTCGGGTGATGGAGTTAAGTACGACGATATTATTTACTGTAAAGTTTGGGTGTCATGAAGTACGTGCTTAAAAATTCATAGTTACTCTCTTAAATTTATTTCAATCCTCTTAGGTTTTTTTTTTTAAATCTCCCAGTGAGTGACAATTTTTGATATGCAATTATAGAAGCGATTATGAATTTTGTCGCGTTGTGATATTTTTTAGCTTCGGGGTGTTGTATTATGCACCTCGAGAAAGCTTGTAATCTTATAACTTTGGGGTTTCGTCTCATGCACCTCGAGAAAGCTTGTAATCTTAAACTCATTTGAGAGAACTTCATAGGAGTTCTCGAGTTTGGAAAGATTTTTAGCTTTTGGGTGTAGTATTATGCACATCGGAAAACTTGTGATCTCAAGTTATTTGGGGAACTTTGTATGAGTTCTCAAGTTCAAATAGTACTTAGTTTCGGGGCATTGTATTATGCGCCTCTAGGAAGCTATTTTAAGTTTCCTTAAAGGTTGAGCTTTTTATTCTGCCTATTAGGGTCGTGTTATAAGGATAATTATACTTATACGACATGAAGATAAAACTCAACCACTTTATTCCATGAACTAAAGACGATGAAAAGGTAGAAATAATACACTTAACAGGTTTTAGTACTGATTAAGTGTTATATTTGCAGTGATGTCCTCGTCTTTGTTCTATCTTTCTCCTTACCTCAAGATGGAAAAATGGAGAAACTTCCTTAGCTCAATTTGAAATTTTGACAATAGGCTTAATAGTTTTCTCAATCCGAATATACTTTTCCGCCCTCCTTAAGAGTTCGTCAAAGGTTGTCGATAGTTTGCCTGCAATTGAGTCCCAAAATCTCCCCTTCCGCAAATTTTGTTGGAGAATGCTGGCTAACAACTCATGATTTAAATAAGGAAGTTCTAGTATGTCTTCCAAAAACCATAGAACATATTCTCTTAAGCTTTCCTGCTCTTGATGCACTATTGTGAATAGGTACGGGTCTTTGGGTATTCTATGTTGAAGGAGAAATGGTGCCTAAATTGTTGGGATAATTGTTAAAAGCTTTAAATTATATATGCTGGGAGATGATTGAAGCACACCATGGCATTCTCCACCAATGTAGTACTGAAGAGTTTGCAATATCTGGCATCACTCAGGTCTAGCAAGTCTGCCTTTGATATAAATTTATCCAAGTGGTCTCTGGAGTGACCTGTGCTAGTGTATTCCTTTAGGTTTGGGATATGGACTCCTAGGGGAAGAACTTCTGCTAGTATGTTCATTGAGAAATGGCATCTTTTGGTAGGGGAGACGATCAACGACGGGGGGTTGGGCGAAGCCTTTCATCTTTGATTGTTCACTGCGAGCTCCTCGCAAGTTTCATTTCCCTCACTTGCTCGCCCCTCCCTAGTTCTCATCCTTTTGTGGGGGTGTGTTGTTGGGGGTGTAGCTTGGCTACTACCCCTTCGTTTTTTCTTCAGCATGTTTTGGAGATTGTGTTCCCTTGACTCGTTATCTTCTGGGGCCGAGGGGTTAGCTCGACCTTGGCGAGGAAAGCGAGGTGGCAAAGGTTCCCGTGTGAGATTATCCAAAAATTGGAGTGAGGGTAGAGAATCCTCTATTACCCTCTGAAGAGCCTCTTGGATCATTCGACCCATGAGAGGTTTGAAGGCTGGAGGTGGTAAACCATCTGCTCTCACTCCTAAGTTTTGCCTTTGGCTTCGCTTCTGGTGTGGAGTCTCCTCCAACTCCTCCTGGGGGAAATATGTTTGCAACTCCTGTCTGTCTTTGCTCCTGGGGTGGATTCGCTTCTAACTCCTCCTCGGGTGGACTCGCCTCCCACTCCTCCACACGTGGATTCACCTCTCACTCCTCTTCCGGTAGATTCGCCTCCAACTCATCATCGGGTGGATTCGCCTCCAACTCCTCTTCAGGTGGATTCGTCTCAAACTCTTCCTCAGGTGAATTCCCCTCCAACTCCTTTTAGGGTGGATTTGCTTCCAACTGCTCTTCGGATGGATTCGCCTCCCACTCCTCATCAGGTGAATTCGCTCGAACTCTTCCTGGGGTGGATTCCTCTCCAGCTCCTCTTTGAATGGATTTAGCTCCAATTCTTCCTCAGGTGTATTCGCCTCCAACTCCTCTTAGGGTGGATTTGCCTCCAACTGCTCTTTGGATGGATTCGCCTCCAACTCCTTTCCATGTGGATTCACCTCCAACTCTTCCTCAGGTGGATTCGCCTCTAACTCTTCCTCAGGTAGATTCGTCTCCAACTCCTCTTGGGGTGGATTTGCCTCCAACTGCTCTTCGGATGGATTCGCCTCCCACTCCTCATTAGGTGGATTCGCCTCCAACTCCTCCTGGGTGGATTCCTCGCCAACTCTTCTTTGTGTAGATTTACCTCCTACTCTTCCTCAGTTGGATTTGCGTCCAACTACTCTTGCTCTAGATCGTGCCTGCATTCTCAATATTGGGACTGTGTGTTCCTATAGACGGCACAAAGTTGATGTTGCTGAAAAATTATTAAATGTAAACAACAAAAATATCGAGTAATTCTATTTGGTATTTAGAATGTAATACAATCCTCTAACGTTGTAAGCACAATCTAGTTCAAAAATTATGTTTATATCTCTTTTGTCTAGGACTCAACCTCCTCTAATGAGAGAATGTGAATGAGTTTATATACTAGTTATCTATATAAGGCAAGTGATGTCTCTTTACTATCTTGCCCTTCGTCTCCTTAGGAACTTGGGGTGACAATTGATATAGAAAAGATTATTTAGTCAAATATATCATTAATGGTGGTTGCCAATCCATGACAAGTCAAAACATACATTATGGAAATGGAGCATAATCCATAGACAGTGGCATTATTCATGGGATTGGAGAGTTAAAGGAGAACCCAAGAAAAGACTACGATGCCGCCTCAAGAAGTTCCGATCTATATCCACTCCTAAACAGACGAAGGGCAAGATAGTAAAGAGACATCACTTGCCTTATACAAATAACTAGTAAATAAACTCCTTCACATTCTGTCATTGGAGGAGGTTGAATCCTAGACAAAAGAGATATATGCATTATTTTTGAACTAGATTGTGCTTGCAACATATCGAGAATTGTATTACATTCCAAATTCCAAATAGAATTACTTGATATTTTTGTTGATTGCCTTTAATAATTTTTGAGCAACATCAATTTTTGTCAAAATTTCATCCGGAAACACAAAAATCTGTCCAAAAAGGCGTCGCTAATTTATTGCATACTCATTCTAAAGAGGATTAAAAAATTAAACATTCGTTCTGGACACTTATGTGGTAATAGAAAGTGATAAATTTGTAATAGAACACATCGAATAACATATAAAAAATAACTTTCATATATTTATAGTACTTCATAATTGAACTTTTAGTGTTATAAGCACCGTACTGATCTTACTGTGACAATTTATCGTTGTAGTGCATCATTCGATCGAATCATCAATTTGAAATCAAACCATTCGATATAATCAAATTGACACCATCTTACTTGTCTTGAAGTTTCAGATAAAATCGATTAACAAATATAGATTTATCGTAACGGAAAAATAAAACTAGTTTTGTAATACGAGAGTTGCAATGAGATAAAAAAGGGAAAAAAAATAGGATAGGAAGCGTTCTCATACTTTTATGACTTAATGGTTTGAGACAAAAATCTTTTCATGTGTTTGGTTGGTATTATTTCATGTGATGCAACAAAAATTGAAAATTTGACATATATATCTAAAAAAATCATTATAATATATACTTTTAAATTCATAAATCTATTCCAGCTATTTTTTTTCTTTCCAAAAAAGTCAACATTAACTTTGACATTTACTTTTTAACAAAATTACCATTAATGCTCTTGCATTATTAGTTCTTAATTTTTTCATATATATTTAAATTTATAGTTAGTTTTTTTCAACTGTATCCTTTTATTCATAGTACAATCTTTACATAATTTTGAAGTCCAATTAGTTAAAAACATATATCATCTATAGGTATATGAATAAAATATTTTGAGAAAATATTTCTTTTGACATCTAAAAAAAAGAAATATTTAACAGTTTGGGGAAATAACCTTTGTTGTCCCATAATTTTGGGCCTTTATGTTTTTGGTCCCATTGGTTATGAAATTATCACTTTTGGCCCCACAACTTTCAAAAGTAGCACTTTTGGTCCTATGACACCACTTAGTTAGACATTTAACAGAAAATGCCATTAAATGATAATTCCATAACAAATGGGATGAAAAGTATAAAGGCCCTTATTGATGAGATGAAAGTGCTATTTCTTCTCTATTAATTTAAATTGGATGGAGTAAACCAAAAAAAATTAAAAATATAAAAGTTGAAAAATTAAATTTTGTAAAATAGTTTTACAACAAATAACTCAATATTGTTACAAATAACTAATCAATTCTAGAATTGAACATTAATAAATATATGAACACATAGTATGAAAAGATTGAGGATAACTTTGTCAAACAAAATTTGATTCAATGGGTTTTTCAAATTAATTTAAACTTTTAATCTCAAAAAGAACATTACTGATTATTCCGTTTCAGTCCCTTCAATATGCCACACCTTCTAATAGGATACCAGACTAAAAATGTTATTTAGCCCAATATTATACTTGTGCATTCCAATCACAATCTTGTAGTCAATTGAATCTTTATTGTTTCTTTTAACTATTTTTTTAAGTATCTATGATATATATATATATATTGAGATTAATGGATTGAAAAGTGTTATTTGATTTATCTTGTCAAAATATTTGGAAGTGATATATTCTGATATGGCAAAGAACCAATTATAGCTTTGTGATGATATTATAAATTATCTCCCATTAGAGTAAGCATCTTTTTGCACAGTGAGTTGGTGTCTACGTTTAACTTTTATATAATTGTAATTTAATTTCAAACTGAAATTACTGGACTCCAGTTCATAAATGAAATCCAATCTCTAAAAGAGTAATCATTATTGAAATTATGAATCAGGTAAATGACATTAATTCATACCTATCCAACCATATTACATTTTGTGCCAAACCATTACTTACGCTCATTTTTTAGAAACACCAATCACATATATTTCTTTCAAATATCCACCTGTTCGAAAATTGAAACCGAATTTCAATTAATCCTTAGTTAAAAATGGCGCCGATTTCAATGAAGACCTCAAGGTGATTGAACTGCCAAGAGAAGTATATATGATTAATGCCCAACAAAATGATTGTTTTTCAAATTATACTCGGAGACTAGAGGTTTTCTATATAAAGAGTTTTGCAAAACTAAATGATTACAACATTGCAAACATTTAGAAGAATTCTTTCATTTTGTTTCCTTTTCTGGAGGAATCTAATGTAGAAAATAATTTACTGCATTTCATTTAATATATTTAGTTTTTTCTAAAAAAGCTTCTTGTCTAATAATTAAAATAATATAAATAAAAAATAAATTAACAAAAAAAGAAGAAATTAAGACAAAAATTTATGACAAAAGGACATATTGTTACTTTGAGGGCTTCTACTACCGCCTGTTGGGCTTTTCTGTTGGAACACTCACACACACACACAACATTTATGCACACTCTCTCACTCAACACATACTAACCCTTCATGTTTACTCACTACAATCCCTCTTGATTATGGTTTTCTTTTCTTTTCTTTATTTTTGATTACTGCGGAGAACGATTCAAGAAATGGCTGAAAATGTAAGATCATCTTGGTTATGGTTTTCTTTTCTTTTCTTTATTTTTGATTTATGAAATCGATTTGTTAATTCGTTCAAGAACATCCACCAAAGATTTCGGTCCGGTTATGTCATGCGAGCCATGTGAAGATTCCGGCGATGTGCTATCGCCACATCCCATCTCTTATGCTCCGCCAGCAATTTTAACGGAGCCTCAGGTGCATATAGATTTCTTTTTTTTTTTTTTTGTCCCTTAGATTTGTTTTTAATTTATTTCATTTCCTATTGGAAAGTTTTAAAAGATAAATATTTTAATTTTGAATATATTAAGAGAACTTTTTTCCATATCTAGGGTTCAACAAATGAATCAAAAAGATATTTCTATAATTAGAGTTCATCAAGAGATTCTACTTTAATTATTTGATAAATTCTAAACTAAACAAAACGACAATAGAAAGATGACGGTCACTAACATCAGATTTTTGTTCTGTAAGGGTAGTCAAAGCATGACGGAAACCATGCTCAATAAAACTTGTGTTTTTACCGTTCTTGACACATTTTTTACCACCTCTGAAAACACTAGTCTTGAGGTGATCATGGGCCTTGAAATGGGCCTTAATTGGGTCAATTTTTAGATACATGCCCAACTTATGGACCAGCCCGGTTCAGACATGAGCCAAGCCACGTTGTGACTATTTTTTTTTTTTACATCAAATTGAGATATTATTTTGAACAATTACTTAATAATTTATGATTGTCTTATGAAGTAAGTACAAAATAATCAAATCAAACAAAAATTTATAACTATAAAAGTAGTTAAGACTACATAATGAACTTAAGTAACAATTTAACTAACAAGCTTACAATAATAAACTTAAATAACAACAAGTCCAAAGGAGATTTAAAATAAACTTTAAAAAATAAACAAAGATTATGCATGAATTAATGTACTAATTTAGAAATAGAAAAATAAAGATAAAAGTTGTTAGAGTTTTAAAAGTATACAAACCTACTAGAATAGTTAACCTAGAAGAATCAAATAAAAATTAAGGGTAAATACACTTTACCCCCCTCTTCTATACCCTAAGTTGCATTCACCTCCCCAAAATAATAAAAGGTAACACTTACTCCCTTGACTAGGGTGGTCACTGTCTTACAGTACTCTTGCATCCTCTCCCCATCATTGCAAGTTCAACTATAACACTCCGACATAAACTCTTTTATATATAAGTCAAAATTAACCTCGTCCGGTGTTTTGAGCCTTCCGTTTTTTCACTTCCGACATGAGCCCCTAATCTTCTCGCCGTCCATATATCGACACTTATACTTGGCCCATTCTGTGAAAGCCTTAACACCATCCTCAAACTCCTACCTAATAACCACCCTCCCCGGCAGTTTCTTCTCATACATTGATCTCCGCAATTGTCTTAACACGATGATCACTACACATACACATACATATATATATGCAAAAATATATAATTTTGAGCTATAAATTAATTCTTACTTGCCACGAATAATACTTATCATTCAAAGATAGAAATAAAAAAAACTAAAATTAAACTGCATTTTAATAAACAAAAATGGGTTGCAATTGTTACCTCGTCAACTAGCTCAAAAGAACAACGGTACGAGAAAATTACGCTCAATAATTAATATGCTCGAAAATAAGAGAGAGATTGAGAGTGTGTGTGGTTTAACAATTTAAGAGAATAAGAAGAAATGAACTAAATAGATACTACACGCACACATATATATAAACTTTTTGGCGGGACTTTGAGATGGGTTTTGCAACAAAAATAGCTGTTATAGTTTAGGGCACCTTTTCCGACGGGTATTGAAATGGAATATAGTCGTTAGAGTCTAAAACCCTATTTCAAATTAGTTCCCAAACAAAACTAAAGTTATTCCAAATAACGTCCAATTTTGTAATGAATGTAAATAATTGGAACAGGAAAAGAAACCAACACAAATTTGTAAAGGGTTCTATATCGAGTTTTGAAGGGACATCTTCAATTTCTCAGATGTCGTCACAATTTCAATATGATCGGCCAAAAACCGTTTCAAATTTGACACGGTATTATTATTTTTTTATTGGAACAATATCTTCAAAAACAAATTGGAATAGGTTTTGCAACGTTTTGCCCGTTACAAAACTGCTAGACTATTACTGAATATCGTTATGAAGTCATTGAGACAAACCCTTTCCAAAGTAATGACAAAAACCGTTTCGATTTGGAACTGAAGTTGCACGTTCCAAATCCCCGATTTTTTGTAGTGTTAGTCTTTAAATAAGTTACTATACTTCAAATATATTTTTTCTAATTAAGAAAAGTTTGAAGTTTAAAGTAAGGTATAAAATATTAAACAATCTTTGTGCATCATATATACTGTAAAGGTGTAAATATTATACTTATTAGTTTAAGGGGGTAAATAATACATTTTTTTTTATTAAAACCACCCGGGGGTGAGGGGGAGCTTTTCGGGGTCCCCTTCCCTTCTCCATTAAATCAAGAAAAATTATATACAACGGGGAGTGCTAACTCCCTAGTATATTCTACGAAAGCATAAATAAGGAGTACTACTCCCTTACACGAAATCCAAAAGAAAAATGGTAAAGCATAAATAAGGAGTACTACTCCCTTACATGAGATAGGAAAAGCATAAACAAGGAGTACTACTCCCTTACAACAGAGGGTGTGTGAAAAGCGCGTACTTCTGTCTCTGCTCACAAAAGAGATTGAGGTGGGTGTGTATTGTCTGAGTGTTAAAAAGATTTTTCCAAGTAGTGAAAAGTGCAACACCCATTCAACCTTCGAGTATTTACAAAAGTGGATGATCTGCTCAAGGATATAGTGACAGTATACATAGCAAAAGACCACATATTCAAACACAAGTGTGACACATACCGAGGAATCCTCATAGGACAAAACACAGAATAATCACAAAAGGCAATCATCATATGCACACATCAAAAACAGGGACAAAATTAAGGGCAGTGAGGACACAAGAAGTACTAATTTGTTTCAGCTCCATGTAGAAGTTGAAACTATTAGTGCTAGTTGTGTTTAAGGCGAATGTGGGGAAGTCCGATAGCACCAAGAGATAGAATACCTTTAATTTTACCCCTTAGTTGGTCCTCTGTGATAACCTGCAAGCTGTCCTCTGAGCATGCCTGATTTGCAAGAAGATCGGCCGCTTGGTTGCCTTCCCTGAAGATGTGAGAGATTTTGTATTCAATCTGTCTGAGGTATCCTTTTATTTGCATGAGAGTGTGTTGAAGCATCCATGATCCTTTGATGGCTGGAGTAAGGAGGTTAATGATGATAGTTGCATCAGTCTCGATCCAAATCTTGTTGATCCCTTTTTCCACGTAGATTTGCAATCCTTTGAGGAGAGCGCTAAGTTCTGCTTGGATGTTGGATGCATACCCCAGCGATTCCATAAAGGAAAACAGAGTTTTTCCTGAGTGGTCTCTAAGAATGCCACCCGCCCCTGATTGGCCGGGGTTGCCTTTGGAGGCCCCGTCTATGTTGAGCTTCTTCCACCCGATATCTGGTTTTAACCAAGTCACCATGGAGGTGGTGGGGTGTTTTTGTTTGTGTGGAATATATAGTTTCAGTTGTCTTGCAGCCACATGGTCGTCAAACAGATGTCCCACTTTCAACAATTTTCTTTTTTGGAGGAGATGAATATATGTGATGACCTGGTGGATGATGTTGTTGTGTTTGGGAGTGGCTCCTTCGTGTCTTGTCTCGTTTCTAGCTTTCCAGATGTACCAACAGATGATGGTTGGCATGATGTTTCTGAGTACGACTTTATTCGAAATGGACCTTCTCCAAGCCATTAAGAATGTTTGTATGGCAGCAGTTTGTGGGAGTGTAACTTGGAATATGTTGGCAAAGAATCTCCAAACCAACTCAACTTCATTACATTCCATGAATAGATGTCGGATAGTTTCTTCGTTTTGGCAGCTGCAGCATCTTGATGCTAGATTAATACCTTTGTGCTGAACAGCTTTCTCTACTGGTAGCCACGAGTTGGCTAGTCTCCAATTGAAAATGGACATAGATGGTGTCAGAAGGGGAGACCAAAGCATTTGGTAAAAGCTCTGTCTGTTGTTCGACTGTTGGATGTGGTTCTATGCCGATGATGTGGAAAAGCTTCCATGAGTAGTAATTGAAAGAATATGTGGATCGTCCCGGGTAATTGCGCGAATGCGGAAGCGCGATATAAAATAAAATACAAAAATTTAAAGCATGCTTTAATCAAATTAAAGAACACGCTCAAGGAGTGCACCCTTGAGATTCCCGAGTGTTCGGTGTATCTCATGAGTAAACAACATGTAAATGATCATGGAGGCCATAGGGTAGAAAATTAAAGAGGACAAAAATATTAAACAAGACCTACCCGTTGTCCTTTTCGTCTTCAACAGCTACACGCGTTGTTCCCCGTTTTGCACCGAGATCTCGTTCTTGAGACCCTCCAAATCGTGACACACGATCCACGCACGTATCTTGCACGTCGTGCTAGCAACGAACAAGTGTATATTTTGGAGTGGATGAATCAACAACACGTTATGAATTAACGGTATTGATTCATCTAAGTTCTAATGTTCCAAGAACAAGAGAACTAGAAAAGAATTTCTTGGAGAGAGTGGAGAGAGAGGGCGGACGAGAGAGAGGCGAGAGAGAGCCGAAAATGAGTATGTGTTGTGTGTGTGTTGGAATTTCATCATCCTTCAAAAGGTGCAAGGCTAGGGGTTTATATAGAGGAAGAGTTTAATCCTCTTTAAACTCCACCTCTTTAGAAGCTTAATTTGACTAGGATTTTGACCTAGTAAAAGTCCTAGTCAAAGTAGAATTTGACCTTGTCAAATTCAATCCTAGCCTTTGATCTCTCCCATTAAATCTCAACCATTAATTTAATTTAATGGAATATTTAAATCCTATTAAATATTCCAAAAGGCCAAATAAATATAATAAATAAATATTAATATTTATTCTAGGCCCATTAAATTAATTCCCTTAATAAATCCAATTTATTAACTTAATTCCCTTTATCAAATAGAGGGAATTAATTCCTCCAAGAAAATGTAGGACCCGATTAAATCCAATTTAATCATTCCTTTACTCCAAGATTTAATTCCAAATTAAATACTAAGTGTGTGTGGATAGTGTGTGACTCTTTAGGTTCACCTTTCAGCCAAACTTGGTCGGATTCCTAGAATCCGTCCGTTACCATGGGTGGCCATCTAGCAACGGTCCATGGCACTAGAGACTAGGTGAAATAATCGGGGATGAACATTTAGGCTCTAACAGTACACTTGTCCTTCTGTCTTCGGTCTCATCACTTAGAGTCTAGGGCACGGAAAATGCAGGTACCCATTTTGGACCTGAGTGTCGGTCTGTCCTTACTAAACGCCGTAAGGGAAACCTTCCCTTCTGTTCAGTTACTGTGGCCACAGATTTTAGGGACAAGACATAGAGCATACATGAGACTCAACTGTCAATGCCTTTTGACAGGAGACAGATCCTTTTTTGGAAACTACTGTCACTCTGTACACCCGAGCTGCACTAGACATGGCTTATGACTAGTCAAGAGTATTTTGGCAATCTCTCACCATATCTAAGATACAGACCTGATGTACAGGTAAACTCAGTAGTTCCTCAAGTCAAAGGACTTGACCTGTACCGTTGGAACCGGGAACTTACGTCATACCTTGCTGACCATACTCAAGGTCCTCCGTAAGACGGTTCCCGCGAGTCACCTCAGTCAGCTGCTTCCTAGCATGCTGACCCACTAACACTGCTTAGACGACCTTCGTCACCCGTCGATGAAATACGACAGCAGATGCTTAGTGCAAGTCTCAAAGGGAATCCCGGTACCCATTTTCGAGATTCCTTGACTTGGAGATTTTCGGACTGATTCGGTGAGACTGATTTCATGGACCGACCTCCAAGTGTAGTCCCAGTCTCCGAAATCGATTCTCAGTTCGTGGGCTTTGTTTGGGTACTGAACAGATATGTAATAGCAGATATAAGTGAACGTAAACAAAGCGTTGCCATATGAATCTTCACTTCTTTATTCATAAATATTTTATCAAACACCTGAAATTGTCTAGACATAGGTTACATATTCCTGCCAAAATTGGCTTACATGGTCACCTATTCTAACAATCTCCCACTTGACCTTTAAAGCCAATCGCCTATATGTCTAATCCCCATCTTCTCAAAATGTTGCGTATGAGCGCTCTGCGACATAGGCTTTGTCAGCGGATCTGCTGTGTTGTCTGCTGAGTTGACTCGGTCCATCCGGACGTCACCTCTTCCTACCATTTCTCTAAGAAGATGGTAGCGTCTAAGAATGTGTTTGGAATGGTGATGAGATCTCGGTTCCTTTGCTTGCACTATTGCACCATTATTATCACAGAAGATGACAACAGGCTCGGCGATTGTAGGCACCACACCCAACTCTTGGATGTAGTTTCTCATCCAACCCGCTTCCTTAGCAGCTTCTGAAGCTGCTATGTATTCAGCCTCTGTGGTGGAGTCAGCAATGGTTGCTTGCTTGGAACTTTTCCAAGCGACTACCCCTCCATTGAGTTTGAATATGTACCCCGATTGAGACTTGGGATCTTCGTCATCAGACTGGAAGCTAGCGTCGCTAAAGCCTTCCAGAATTAGTTCTCCATTGCCATAGACTAGGAATATTTTCTTAGTCCTCCTTAGGTACTTAAGGATGCCCTTAACAACATTCCAATGTGCCTCTCCTGCGCAGGACTGATATCTGCTTGTTACGCTTAGAGCGTATGCAATGTCAGGCCTAGTGTAGTGGACAGCATATTAGATGCTACCTACGGCAGAAGCATAGGGGATGACTTTAATCTTTTCAAGTTCCTCATCAGTCTGTGGGGACTGTTTCTTGGACAACTTGATCCTATGCCTCATGGGAAGGAATCCTCGTTTGGAGTTGTCCATTCGATATCTCTTTAGGACTTTCTCCATATACGAGTTTTGGGTGAGTCCTAACATCCTTTTAGATCTATCCCTGACAATCTGGATGCCTAGGATGTAGGAAGCTTCACCCAAGTCCTTTATGGAAAACTGGGTTGACAACCATGCTTTTGTGTTTCCTAACATTCTAACGTCATTACCAATGAGCAGAATGTCGTCCACATAAAGCACTAGGAACACTATTGAGCTCCCACTGACCTTCTTGTATACACAAGGGTCGGATTCGTTCTTGATGAAGTCATAACCCCGTATTACTTCATCAAATCGAATGTTCCAACTTCGAGATGCTTGTTTGAGGCCATAGATGGACTTCTGGAGACGACAGACTTTCTGTTCTTCTCCAGTGACCGTGAAACCCTCCGGCTGATCCATATAGATCTCTTCTTCAACGAAACCGTTGAGGAAGGCCGTTTTCACGTCCATTTGCCATATCTCATAGTCATACCATGCTGCTACGGCGAGCAGGATCCGAATTGATTTAGCCATGGCTACTGGCGAATAGGTATCCTCAAAATCGACCCCGGGTCGTTGAGTGTATCCCTTAGCTACAAGCCTAGCCTTAAAGGTTGTGACTTCTCCATCAACGCCAAGTTTGCGCTTGTAGACCCACTTACAGCCCACTAGCTTAACACCTTTCGGTGGATCTACAAGACTCCAGACTTGGTTCTCGCTCATGGAGTCCATTTCGGCTTTCATGGCCTCAAGCCATTTCCCGGAGTCGATGTCAGACATCGCTTCTCCATATGTCTTAGGATCGTTATCCAAAAGATCGGTCGCTCCTAGAAAGCCATACCTTACTGGAGGTCTAGACTCTCTAGTGGACCTACGGAGAACGGGAACGTCAGTGGTGACTGTGGGCGCTGACTGTATCGGAGCCGGCGGTTCAGGAACCGGGGTTGGCCGTTCATGAGGCTGTCCTTCAAGCCTTGCTCCAAGAATACTGCATTTCTTGAGACAAACACCTTTTGTTCCAAGGGGTCATAAAAGTAATAACCCGCAGTTTCTTTAGGGTATCCAACGAACCTGCATAAGCTAGACCTAGATTCTAGCTTATCTCCCACTAACCTCTTGACGTATGCGGGGCTACCCCACACTCTCAAGTAGTTGTAGGACACAGGCTTGCCGTGCTATATCTCATATGGCGTTTGGGTCAATGCACTGGTAGGCGCCAAATTCAACAACTTGGCCGCCGTTTCTAGTGCATAGCCCCAAAAGGATAAGGGCAGTTTGGTAAAACTCATCATGGATCGAACCATGTCCAACAGGGTTCGATTCCTCCTTTCAGAGACACCATTTAACTGTGGTGTTCCTGGAGGTGTCCATTCTGATATTATACCATGTTCTTTTAGATAATCTAGGAACTCCCTACTAAGGTATTCACCGCCTTGGTCTGACCGTAGGACTTTAATTTTGCAGTTGGTCTGGTTCTCTACTTCAAGTCTGAATTCTTTAAACCTCTCAAGAGCTTCAGACTTGTACCTCATTACGTAAACATAACCATACCGTGAATGATCATCGGTAAAAGTTATGAAGTAGGAGAACCCACCTCAGGCCTGCGTCCTTAGTGGTCCACATACGTCTATATGGACCAAGTCCAACAGACCTGTGGCAAGCCTACTTTGTCCTACAAAGGGCTTTTTGGTCATTTTCCCTCTTAGACAGGATTCACAAGTTGGTAGATCACTCAAGTCCCCAACCTCTAGGTTCTTTGAGTGTACCAACCTTTTCATCCTATCTTGGGATATGTGACCTAGCCTAGCGTGCCACAGACGTGCGTTCCCGTTATTATCTAATTTTCGTTTGTGTTGGGTGTTGAGAACGAAATTCGTTTGTTGCAAGATATAGAGCCCGTTATGCAATGTACCAAGTAGATGAACAATTCCACACCTCATCAAATAAAAGCAATTTTTATTGATTCTAAACTCATAACCACTATTGTCCAACAATGGAATAGAAATGATGTTTTTAATCATACTAGGTACAAAATAAACTTGCTCTAAATCTATGCTACTACTATCACAAATCACTAGAGTGGCGGATCTTACTGCTTCTGCCGAGATGGCCTTGCCATTCCCAAGCTTCAGGATCATGTCCCCGCTACCCAGTTTTCTGCTTCTTTTCAACACCTGCAAGTCATTGCAAATGTGAGCTCCACAGCCGGTATCTAATACCCAAGAGGCAGAATTAGTGACCATATTAACCTCAATCACATAAATACCTTGGTTCGAGAAGAGTTTGGGGGACTCTCTCTTCCAATGCCCTTTCTCACGGCAGTTGATACATATGTCATATGCCTTCGACTGTTGCTTGGAGACAACCTTTCCCTTTCCTTTGCCCTTCCCCTTTTTGGCAATGGGAACACTCTTAGTGTTCGTAGCTGCTTTGACGGCCTTTCCCTTCCCTTTCTTCTTCTTCCAACGTCCGGCACCTTTGCCTTTCGTATTGGAAGTCGAAGCATCTCCAAACAATACCGAAGGCGTGGACTTCTTAGTCGTTGCCTCGTATTGCACCAACATATTGATCAACTCATGAATGCCCTTCTCAAGTGCGTTCATGTTGTAATTGACGATAAATTGGTCAAAGGAGGGTGGGAGTGACTGAAGGACCACATCTATGCAACGTTTCATTATCAAGACCTGCCTTTTGGTCTTCGAGCTTTTCCACCAGGGTAAGCATTTTAACCCCCTGCTCTTGTACAAAGGATCCTTCTGTCATTTTAGTTCCAAAGAACGCCTTGGTCGCGACATACCTAGTATGTTGGTCCGGGACTGCATTGCAATCCTTAAGGCGAGCCATTATTGAAAGGACGTCGTCTAGCCTTTCATATTGCTTCTGAATCTCATTGGTCATCAAAGCAAGTATGACGCTACGGACCTTCTGGTTATCCTTATGCCATGTCTCGAACGTCTCACGTTCTTCTGGCGTGCATCCTTCCGGCAAGGTCCTAGGGAGAGGCTCGTCCATGACGTAGCCTTGGTTCTCGTAATCTAGGACTATCCTGAGATTGCGCAACCAGTCGTTGTAATTTGTTCCATTGAATTTGTTTGTCTCAAGAATGGTTGACAGTGGGTTCTTAGACATTTTTTTTTAAATCTACATTTAGAAAACAGCGCGCGATCAGCAGAAAATAAAAGATGGTGGTTTGATAAAAATAATTAAATGCATGGACATTAGTCATTTAATCCTCCCACTATTTATACGAAAGCACGGTACTCTCAAACGTGATTTTCGGAAAATCCTTACCTAGTGGGCTTGGGATCCACAGCGATTTTTCCCGTACCTCGCTTTTACGATTCGCATGGAAAAGATCCTGTGGGAGGTATTCCATACCATTCTTGTTCCACGAGATTCCCAAGATTATTGCCTCACCCTTTCACATGATCCTGAGGACTCCAAGCGAATCATGCTATTTGGGCGTTAGACCCAACCCAATCGACCGAGCCACAAACCCACTTGTACCCCCACGACTCGTGAGACAGGTACAACAGCCTATTTTTCGTTCATGATAAAGTGCAGCTTCTTTTAAGTACAATAAATTGCCACGACTCGTGAGACCACGCTATTGACCTAAAACAGCTTCCTCACTAAACCATGGATTGGAAGGCATGGACAAACTCCTAGAGTTCATGTCCATTTTGTCCAGGGTCTAATGTTTCAACATTGGTCCAACGAATGCGAGAGTAGTGAATGACCGAGATCTCAAAATAAATAAACATTCACACATCCATCCATAATGCGTAAATTAAACCATCCATAGCAGTTATATGATAAATAAAAACCCATTCATCCATCATAATAACCACATGCAAAATTAAAGCCTAGCACGCCCCTGTTGGATGATCACGAGCCCGAATCCTATGCGATCCACTGAGCCCGCAGTGGATATATGGTCAATCCAGGGTTGGTCCTACACTATTACATTAATAGTAACTCAATCATCATGCTGATGGGCCTTGGTTTCTTTTCTCTTTCTTCACTTCATGGAAAACTCCAAGGGACCTCCCGTCTGGGCTCTCCATGTGGTCCTTCCTTCTTCTCCACCGATTACAAAAAAGGAAACCTCACACCTAGTCTACTCTCATTACATATAAAAAATAGAAAGAAACCCCAGCGAAAACCTGGGGGGAGTACATAAGGAGGGAGGTAGAATGCCTTATTATTCCAAGGCAACTAGAAAGAGAGAAGGAGAAAGCAGTAAAAGAGGCACACAGGCCCAACAGAAATTAAACCTTACATTCGGTCTAGGGCTCGTGATCATCCATTTCCATCCAACACACATAATCACATGATCTAATCACATAATTACAATATACCAACAATTCATGATTTCCAATCATAATTATACAAAATAAGAAATCAATGAATATGTGCGTAACGTGTGAAAAAAAATAAAACATAAATATTGGTAATAATATTTTCTCGTTTTAGGAAAACCTTTCCTCATTATTTTAAGTAAAATAACCCCGAGATTCCAAATCCAATGTATTTTACTCCTAAAATAATGTCTTTAGAAAATTAGGCATAATTGAACCCCAAAAATGATTTTTCAGACTTAATTCAAAATTAAAACTGAAAATAATTAAAAATAAAAGAAAACACTACTAGGGTTTAAAAAACCCTAGCAGCAGCACCGGCCGCTGCCGCCTCCGCCGGCAGCGGCCTGCCTCTGCGCGCGCAAGCGCTGCCTGGCCGGGCACGCGCACGCAGGCCCCCTGCCAGCGTGCGCGCGCACCTGGCCGGCAGCGTGCTGCGCGGCCAGTGAAGGACAAGCAGATCCGCCCGGGAGCGCGAGCGGAAGCGAGAAAGCGTGAAATTATGTGCGTAAATTTAAATCAAATTCAAAATACGCGAATCCCAAGGGGTGTACCCTTGGGTGCTCAACCGGGCGTTCGATGTAGGATGTGTAAATATTAAAACATATATTTAAACACATAGGGCATAGATATACAAATGAAATCAATCAAAGCGTAATAAACCGTTACCTTTGATTGTTTAGCGTATGCTCCCGGCTACTAGCGTTGTTCCTTCTCCGGAATGCTCACGAAATCCAAACGTATGGATTCTCCAAAGGTGATCCACACCACACCGGAAGAAACACACGTTCTTCTTGCTAGAAAAGAACGGGTTTAGGAAGGAATCGGTTTAAGAGAAGAACACTATGAATTAGTGTTCTCTTAAACTTACTTTGTTCTTCTTCTTGATTCAAAATCAAGTGAAGAACACAAGTGTAAGAGAGGGAGGGAGCACGAAATTTTGAGAGAGAGGAGAGGATTTTTGTCTTCTCTTTTTTCCTAGAAAAAGATGAATAATGAATCACTTATGCTAGGTGTTGTATATTCTAATATATATACATAATTAATGTGATTATTGGAATGTGTCTAGGTTCATCCAAGGATGTCTAGATTCATTCCAATCAATCACCATCAATTCTTCAATCAAGCCTACCAAAATTTATGGTATGATCAAATCATACCAAAAGGGAAGAGCTTGATTGGAGTTGATTTGTCTCTTTCCAAAAGAGACAAGTCAACATACCACCTAGCATGAAACATGGCTGATTTTGCTTCCTCCAAGGGAGCATGTCGGCCATGTTTAATTAAGAAAAGAAGTCCAACTTCTTCCCATTCCAAATTAGGAAATATTTCTACTCTCGGGTATAATTTAACGGACCGGGTTTTATCGTAATCCAATTGCGACGAACCCAATATTAAATCCAATTTAATGTCCACTTAAATTATTCCCGTTGATCTTTTAATCCAATTAAAAGATCCAACGTCTCAACATCTCAACTTTCCATATTTAATCGAAAATCCAATTTACCGATTAAATGAAAGCCCGATACAATATCGGCCCGTCCATCCAATGGACTTTCCCTTAAGTAATCCAATTACTTATTTTATCCTTCGAGATTGACTCCAAGTCGATCTCTCAACCTCCTCGGTGATTTATGTGTGACCCTTTAGGTTCACCCTCAGCTAGACTTGGGCTCGTGTCCCACAAGGACCCGTTACCATGGGTGGCCGTCTAGCAACGGTCCATGGCACTAGAGACTAGGTGAATTGGCGTGAACATTTAGGCGCCGATTCCGTACGGGTACGATCCTTCCGTCTACCATCTCCCGGCCTTAGTCTAGGGTATGGAATTAGGCGTCGGTTCCCATCCTTGACTAGGCATCTATGCTTAATACTCGAGACCACGTATGCTTCATTGTGTCGACATAGGTAACCATTCCCTGTTCGACCAACCACTTTGGCCACAGCTTCAAATAGCATGAACGTGTCTCCGAGTGCATAGGAGATACCTCTGTCACATACTGACAGGGGACGGATCCTCTTCTTGGAATCTACCGTCCTCGCTACACATTCCGACTGCACTGGACCAGGCTTATAATAATCATCTTACAGAATGATTACCTCTCGCCAGATCCAAGATACAGCCATCCTGTGCACGCGACTGCCATGATTCCTCAAGTCTGAGGATTACTCCCGTACTATCGGAACCGGGGAAAACGAATCATACCGACCAAGCCTCCAAGGCTTCCATATGATGATCCCCGCGAGTCAGTCCAGTCGGCTCGACCCCAGTCGACCAACCCATCAAGACCGTGTAGGCGTCCCACGCCTGTCGCCGATGAAACACGGCACTCATCCAATGAACACGACTCTTGATGCAAGTCTCAATAGGACTCTCGATGCCCTGTCTCGAGGTCCTCGAGTTGGAACGCTTCAGACCCAACTCTTAATCAGTTGGTTTCATGACCACCATCCAATGCGTGGCCCAACTGCACGAGTTGTTATCCATGGTCTGTGGGCTTTGTTGCGATATAAGTTAAACATCGTTTTAACAAATGTAAGATGAGCGCAACAAAGAAGGTAACATTGGTGACGAACACTCATCTTATTCATCACATAATAATATTACATTCACATCAAGTTGTCGGATAGGTTACAAATTGCCAAACCTATTGGCTTTCTTGCCTGCGCGCGTCTGCCCTGCCGGCAGCGCGCGGTTGCGCGTGGCCAGCCCCCCCGGCTGGCCGGCTGCGGCGTTTCTCATTTTTCGTTTAATTATTCCACCCCGTTTCCCAAGAAAAATAGAAAAATACAAATATTCAAAAATTCACACGAATCAAAAGCCATAAAACGACATGCTTTAAAATCAAGAAAATCAAGATTTAATTAAAAACATGCCAATATCACGTTTCATGCTTAAAACGCACATAAACCCTAGGCCTATACACCGAACCGGGCTCTGATACCACTGAAAGAATAGGTGGATCGTCCCGGGAAATTGCGCGAATGCGGAACTGCGATATAAAATAAAATACAAAAATTTAAAGCATGCTTTAATCAAATTAAAGAACACGCTCAAGGGGTGTAACCTTGAGATTCCCGGGTGTTTGGTGTATCTCATGAGTAAATAATATGTAAATGATCATGGAGGCCATAGGGTAGAAAATTAAAGAGGACAAAAATATTAAACGAGACCTACCCGTTGTCGTTTTCGTCTTCAACAGCTACACGCGTTGTTCCCCATTTTGCACCAAGATCTCGTTCTTGAGACCCTCCAAATCGTGACACAAAATCCACCCACGTATCTTGCACGTCGTGCTAGCAACGAACAAGTGTATATTTTGGAGTGGATGAATCAACAACACGTTATGAATTAACGGTATTGATTCATCTAAGTTCTAATGTTCCAAGAACAAGAGAACTAGAAAAGAATTTCTTGGAGAGAGTGGAGAGAGAGGGCGGACGAGAGAGAGGGGAGAGAGAGCCGAAAATAAGTGTGTGTTGTGTGTGTGTTGGAATTTCATCATCCTTCAAAAGGTGCAAGGCTAGGGGTTTATATAGAGGAAGAGTTTAATCCTCTTTAAACTCCACCTCTTTAGAAGCTTAATTTGACTAGGATTTTGACCTAGTCAAAGTCCTAGTCAAATTAGAATTTGACCTTGTCAAATTCAATCCTAGCCTTTGATCTCTCCCATTAAATCTCAACCATTAATTTAATTTAATGGAATATTTAAATCCTATTAAATATTCCAAAAGGCCAAATAAATATAATAAATAAATATTAATATTTATTCTAGGCCCATTAAATTAATTCCCTTAATAAATCCAATTTATTAACTTAATTTCCTTTATCAAATAGAAGGAATTAATTTCTCCAACAAAATATAGGACCCTATTAAATCCAATTTATTCATTCCTTTACTCCAAGATTTAATCCCAAATTAAATACTAAGTGTGTGTGGATAGTGTGTGACTCTTTAGGTTCACCTATCAGCCAGACTTGGTCGGATTCCTAGAATCCGTCCGTTACCATGGGTGGCCATCTAGCAACGGTCCATGGCACTAGAGACTAGGTGAAATAATCGAGGATGAACATTTAGGCTCTAACAGTACACTTGTCCTTCTGTCTTCGGTCTCATCACTTAGAGTCTAGGGCACGGAAAATGCAGGTACCCATTTTGGACCTAAGTGTCGGTCTGTCCTTACTAAACGCCGCAAGGGAAACCTTCCCTTCTGTTCAGTTACTGTGGCCACAGATTTTAGGGACAAGACATAGAGCATACATGAGACTCAACTGTCAATGCCTTTTGACAGGAGACAGATCCTTTCTTGGAAACTACTGTCACTCTGTACACCAGAGCTGCACTATACATGGCTTATGACTACTCAAGAGTATTTTGGCAATCTCTCACCATATCTAAGATACAGACCTGATGTACAGGTAAACTCAGTAGTGTTAGAATAGGTGACCATGTAAGCCAATTTTGGCGGGTATATGTAACCTATGTCTAGACAATTATAGGTGTTTTGATAAATCATTAATGAATAAAGAAGTGAATTTTCATTTGGCATTACTTTGTTTGTGTTCACTTGCACCTATTTTTCCATATCTGTTCACTACGCAAACAGAGCCCACGGACTGAGATTCGATTTCGGGGACTGGGACTACGCTTGGAGGTAGGTCCATGGAATCAGTCTTCCCGAATCAGTCCGGAAATCTCCAAGTCAAGGAATCCCGAAAATGGTACCGGGATTCCATTTGAGACTTGCACTAAGCATCTGCTGTCGTGTTTCATCGACGGGTGACGAGGATCGTCTAAGCAGTGTTAGTGGGTTTAGCCTGCTAGGACGCAGCTGACTGAGGTGACTCGTGGGAACCGTCTTACGGAGGACCTTGAGTATGGTCTGCAAGGTATGACGAGTATTCCCGGTTCCAACGGTACAGGTCAAGTCCTTTGACTTGAGGAATTACTGAGTTTACCTGTACATCAGAACTGTATCTTAGATATGGTGAGAGATTGCCAGAATTCTCTTTGGTAGTCATAAGCCATGTCTAGTGCAGTCCTGGTGTGCAAAGTGACAGTAGTTTCCAAGAAAGGATCTGTCTCCTGTCAATAGGTTTTGACAGTTGAGTCTCATGTATGCTCTAGGTCTTGTCCCTAAAACTGTGGCCACAGTGACTGAACAGAAGGGAAGGTTTCCCTTGCGGCGTTTAGTGAGGACAGACCGACACTTAGGTCCAAGATGGGTGCCTGCGTTATCCGTGCCCTAGACACTAAGTGATGAGACCGAAGACAGAAGGACAAGCGTACTGTTAGAGCCTAAATGTTCATCCCTGAATATTTCACCTAGTCTCTAGTGCCATGGACCGTTGCTAGATGGCCACCCATGGTAACGGACGGATTCTAGGAATCCGACCAAGTCTAGCTGAATGGTGAACCTAAAGAGTCACACACTATCCACACACAATTAAATATTTAATTTGGAATTAAATATTGGAGTGAAGGAATGATTAAATTAGATTTAATCGGGACCTTTATTTTTCTTGGAGAAATAATTCTTTCTATTTGATAGAAGGAATTAAATTGATAAATTGGATTTATCAAAGGGATTTATTTAATGGGCTTAAATAATATTTATATTTATTTTAGCCTCTTGGAAATATTTAAATAGGTTTTAAATATTTCCATTAAATTAAATTAAATCAACGGTTGAGATTAATGGGAGAGATGGATGGCTAGGATCGTTTTGACTAGGTCAAAACATTAGTTTGACTAGGACTTTGACTAGGTCAAAATCCTAATCAAATTAGAGTTCTTTAAAAGAGGAGTTTAAAAGAGGATTAAACTCCTCTTCTATATAAACCCCTAGCATCCTACAATTTACATGATGATGAAACTCCAACACACACACACAACAACACACACACGGTTTCTCTCTCTCTCCCATCTCTCTCGTCCGCCCCTCTCTCTCTCAAGAAAATAGTTTTCTTGATTCTTTTGTTCTTGGAACATTAGAATCTTGATGAATCAATACCATTAATTGATAATGTGTTATTGATTTATCCACTCCAAAATTATACACTTGTTCGTTGCTAGCACGACGTGCAAGATACGTGGGTGGATCGTGTGTCAGGAATTAGAGGGTCTCAAAGACGGGATCTTGGTGCAAAACGGGGAACAACGCGTGTAGCCGTTGAAGACGAAAACGACAACGGGTAGGTCTCGTTTTAAATTTTCGTCCCTCTTTAATTTTCAACCCTATGGCCTCCATGATTTATTTTATGTTATACGTTCATGAGATACACCGAATGCCCGGGAAAATTTCAAAGGCACACCCTTTGAAACGTGTTTTTAATTTAAAAGCATGTTTAAATTCCGTTTTAATTTTTCATTATACCGCGCTTCCGCATTCGCGCTTTTCCCGGGACGATCCACATAATCTTTCAGTGGTATCAGAGCCCGGTTCGGTGTATAGGCCTAGGGTTTATGTGGGTTTTAAGCATGAAACGTGAAATAGCATGTTGTAATTAAATCTTGAATTTCTTGATTCTTGAAGCATGTTATTTTATTGCTTTTAATTCGTGTGAATTGCTGAATATTGGTATTTTCTGTTTTTCTTGGGAATCGGGATGGGAATTAATCTGAAAAAACGAGAAAACGTCACAGCCGGCCAGCCGGGAAGGCTGGCCGCGCGCAGCCGAGCGCTGCCGGCAGGGCAGACGCGCGCAGGCATGGAAGCCTGCGCGCGCGCGCGCTGCCGGCCGCGCAGGGGCAGCGCGCAGCCGGGTTGGCTGCGCGCGGGCGTGCGCGCATGGAAACGCCTCCAGGCGCGCGCGCGGGCAGACAGAGGTGTCTGCGAGCGCGCGCCCGGCAGGCGCGCCCATGCGCGCGCGCGCGCAAGGCTGGCGGGCGGAGGAGCCCGCGCGCGGACGGGCACCAGGCGCGCCGCCAGGAGCGCGCGCACGCAGACGGAGGCGTCTGCGCGCGCGCGCTCGGCAGGCACGCCCAGTGCGCGTCTGCGCGCGCGCTCTGCGCGCGACGCAGGGATGCGGCCGGTGGCCAGCAGGCCAGCGCGCGCGCACAGGCAAAGGAGCCTGCGCGCGCGTCGGCCTGCCGGAACACCAGGCCGCGCAGCGCGCTGCCGGCCAGGCGCGCGCGCACGCAGGCAAGGGGCCTGCGCGCGCGCGCCCGGCCAGGCAGTGCCTGCGCGCGCAGGGGCGGCAGGCTGGGCCTGCTGCCCTGCGCGCACGGCCTGCCGGCTGCTGCCGGTGGCGGCGGCCGGCGGCTGCTGCAGCTAGGGTTTTTTTTTTGAAACCCTAGCATTATTTTTTTTTTTTTTATTATTTACTTTTCAGTTTTAATTTTGAATTAATTCTGAAAATTTCGTTTTTTGGGTTCAATTTTGCCTAAATTCCTAAAGACATTATTTTAGGAGTAAAATAAATTGGATTTAGAATCCCGGGGTTATTTTACTTAAAATAATGAGGAAAGGTTTTCCTAAAACGAGAAAAATATTATTACCAATATTTGTGTTTTATTTTTCACACGTTGCGCACATGTTCATTTATTTTCATCTTGGATTGATGTGATTGGAAATCATGTGTTGTTGGAATATTATGATTATGTGATTGGATCATGTAATTATGTGTGTTGGATGGAAATGGATGATCACGAGCCCTAGACCGAATGTATGGTTTAATTTACTGTTGGGCCTGTGTGCCTCTTTAACTGCTTTCTCCTTCTCTCTTTCTAGTGCCTTGGAATAATAAGGCTTTCTACCTCCCTCCTTATGTACTCCCCCCGGGGTTTCGCTGGGGTTTCTAATTTTTTTATATGTAATGAGAGTAGACTAGGAGTGAGGTTTCCATTTTTGTAATTGGTGGAGAAGAAGGAAGGACCACATGGAGAGCCCAGACCGGAGGTCCCTTGGCGTTTTCCATGAAGTGAAGAAAGAGAAAAAGAGACCAAGGCCCATCAGAATGATGATTGGGTTACTATTATTGTAATAGTATAGGACCAACCCTAGATTGACCATAGATCCACTGCGGGCTCAGTGGATCGCATAGGATTCGGGCTTGTGATCATCCAACAGGGGCGTGCTAGGCTTTAATTTTGCATGTGGTTATTGTGATGGATGAATGGGTTTTATTTATCATGTATAACTGCTATGGATGAATTTCATTTATGCATTTTTTGGATAAATGTATGGATATAGTATGAGATCTCGGTCATTATTACTCTCACATTGGTTGGACCAATGTTAAAATATTAGACCCTAGATAAAGTGGACATGAACTCTAGGAGTTCGTCCATGCCTTCCAATCCGTGGCATAGTGAGGAAGCTGTTTTAGGTCAATAGCGTGGTCTCACGAGTCGTGGCATGTTATTGTACTTAAAAGAAGCTGCACTATGTCATGAACGAAAAATGGGCTGCTGCTACCTGTCTCACGAGTCGTGGGGTACTAGTGGGTCCATGGCTCGGTCGATTGGGTCGGGTCTAACGCCTAATTAGCATGATTCGCTTGGAGTCCTCGGGATCATGCAAAAGGGTGAGGCAATAATCTTGGGAATCTCGTGGAACGAGAATGGTATGGAATACCTCCCACAGGATCTTTTCCATGCGAATCGTAAAAGCGGGGTATGGGAAAAATCGCTGTGGATCCCAAGCCCACTAGGAAAGGATTTCCCGAAAACTACGTTTGAGAGTACCGTGTTTTCGTATAAATAGTGGGAGGATTAAATGACTAAAGACCAAGCATTTAATTATTTTTATCAAACCACCGTCTTTACTTTCTGCTGATCGCGCGTTGTTTTTCAACATGTAGATTTTAAAATGTCTAAGAACCCACTTTCAACCATTCTTGAGACAAACAAATTTAATGGAACCAACTACAACGACTGGTTGCGCAATCTCAGGATAGTCCTGGATTATGAGAACCAAGGCTACGTCATGGACGAGCCTCTCCCTAGGACCTTACCGGAAGGATCCACGCCAGAGGAACGTGAGACGTTCGAGACTTGGCATAAGGATAACCGGAAGGTTCGTAGCATCATACTTGCTTCGATGACCAATGAGATTCAGAAGCAATATGAAAGGCTAGACGATGTCCCTTCCATAATGGCTCGCCTTAAGGATTGCTATGCAGTCCCGGACCGGCATACTAGGTATGTCGCGACCAAGGCGTTCTTTGGAACTAAAATGACAGAAGGATCCTCTGTACAAGAACATGGGGTTAAAATGCTTACCCTAGTGGAAAAGCTCGAGGACCTAAAGGCAGGTCTCGATAACGAAACGTACATAGATGTGATCCTTCAGTCACTCCCACCCTCCTTTGATCAATTTATTGTCAACTACAACATGAATGCACTTGAGAAGGGTATTCATGAGTTGATCAATATGTTGGTGCAATACGAGGCAACGACTAAGAAGTCCACGCCTTCGGTATTGTTTGGAGGTGCTTCTACTTCCAAGACGAAAGGCAAGGGCGCCGGACGTTGGAAAAGGAAGAAAGGGAAGGGAAAGGCAGTCATAGCAGCTACGAACACTCAGAGTGTTCCCATTGCCAAAGAGGGGAAAGGCAAAGGAAAGGGAAAGGTTGTCTCCAAGCAACAGTCAAAGGCATATGACATATGTATCAACTGCCGTGAGAAAGGGCATTGGAAGAGAGAGTGCCCCAAACTCTTCTCTCAAACCAAGGTATATTTGTGATTGAGGTTAACATGGTCACTAATTCTGCCTCTTGGGTATTGGATACCGGCTGTGGAGCTCACATTTACAATGATCTGCAGGTGTTGAAAAGAAGCAGAAAACTAAGTAGCGGGGACATGATCCTGAAGCTCGGAAATGGCAAGGCCATCTCGGCAGAAGCAGTAGGATCCGCCACTTTAGTTATTAGTGATACCATTAGCATAGAATTAGAGCAAGTTTATTTTGTACCCAGTATGATTAAAAACATCATTTCCATTCCATTGTTAGACAATAATGGTTATGAGTTTAAAATCAATAAAAATTGCTTTTATTTGATGAGGTGTGGAATTGCTCATCTACTTGGTACATTACATAATGGGCTCTATATCTTGCAACAAACGAATTTCGTTCTTAACGCTCAACACAAACGGAAATTAGATAATAACGGGAACGCACGTCTGTGGCACGCTAGGCTAGGTCACATATCCCAAGATAGGATGAAAAGGTTGGTAGACTCAAAGAACCTAGAGGTTGGGGACTTGAGTGATCTACCAACTTGTGAATCTTGTCTAAGAGGGAAAATGACCAAGAAGCCCTTTGTAGGACAAAGCAGGCTTGCCACAGGTCTGTTGGACTTGGTCCATACAGACGTGTGTGGACCACTAAGGACGCAGGCCCGAGGTGGGTTCTCCTACTTCATAACCTTCACCGATGATCATTCACGGTATGGTTATGTTTACCTGATGAGGTACAAGTCTGAAGCTCTTGAGAGGTTTAAAGAATTCAGACTTGAAGTGGAGAATCAAACCAACTGCAAAATTAAAGTCCTACGGTCAGACCGAGGCGGTGAATACCTTAGTGCCGAATTCCTAGATTATCTAAAGGAACATGGTATAATATCAGAATGGACACCTCCCGGAACACCACAGTTAAATGGCGTCTCTGAAAGGAGGAACCGAACCCTGTTGGACATGGTTCGTTCCATGATGAGTTTTACCAAATTGCCCCTATCGTTTTGGGGTTATGCATTAGAAACGGCAGCCAAGTTATTGAATTTGGCGCCTACTAGTGTAGTGACCCAAACGCCATATGAGATATGGCACGGCAAGCCTGCATCCTACAACTACTTGAAAGTGTGGGGTAGCCCCGCATACGTCAAGAGGTTAGTGGGAGATAAGCTAGAATCCAGGTCTAGCCTATGCAGGTTCGTTGGATACCCTAAAGAAACTGCGGGTTATTACTTTTATGACCCTTTGGAACAAAAGGTATTTGTTTCAAGGAATGCAGTATTCTTGGAGCAAGGCTTCCCGGAGGATATCCAACCTGATGAGCTGATCCTTGAGGAATCAAGTGATGGAACTCAGTCATCAGAAACAGTCGCGGAAACCTCACCTAGAGGATTCAGGATAGACACTAGGAGGACTGACCTACCTAGAGAAGTCCAACATGCTAGGCATGAAGGACAACCTCAAGGCAGGCCAGCCCCGGCCCCTGAACCGCCGGCTCCGATACAGTCAGCGCCCACAGTTACCACTAACGTTCCCGTTCTCCGAAGGTCCACTAGAGAATCCAGACCTCCAGTGAGATATGGATTTCTAGGTGCGACCGATCTTCTGGATAACGATCCTAAGACATACGGGGAAGCGATGTCAGACATCGACTCTGGGAAATGGCTTGAGGCCATGAAAACCGAAATGGACTCCATGAGCGAGAACCAAGTTTGGAGACTTGTAGATCCACCGAAAGGTGTTAAGCCAGTGGGCTGTAAGTGGGTCTACAAGCGCAAACTCGGCGTTGATGGAGAGGTCACTACCTTCAAGGCTAGGCTTGTAGCTAAGGGATACACTCAACGACCCGGGGTCGATTTTGAGGATACCTACTCGCCAGTAGCCATGGCTAAATCCATTCGGATCCTGCTTGCCATAGCAGCATGGTATGACTATGAAATATGGCAGATGGACGTGAAAACGGCCTTCCTCAACGGCTTCGTTGAAGAAGAGATCTATATGGATCAGCCGGAGGGTTTCACGGTCGCTGGAGAAGAACAGAAAGTCTGTCGTCTCCAGAAGTCCATCTATGGCCTCAAACAAGCTTCCCGGAGTTGGAACATTCGATTTGATGAGGTAATACGGGGTTATGACTTCATCAAAAACGAATCCGAGCCTTGTGTATACAAGAAGGTCAGTGGGAGCTCCATAGTGTTCCTAGTGCTTTACGTGGATGACATTCTGCTCATTGGAAATGACGTCAGAATGTTAGGAAACACGAAAGCATGGCTGTCAACCAAGTTTTCCATGAAGGACTTGGGTGAAGCATCCTACATCCTAGGTATCCAGATTGTCAGGGACAGATCTAAAAGGATGTTAGGGCTCACCCAAAAACTCGTATATGGAGAAAGTCCTAAAGAGATATCGAATGGACAACTCCAAACGAGGGTTCCTTCCTATGAGGCATGGGATCAAGTTGTCCAAGAAACAGTCCCCGCAGACTGATGAGGAACTTGAAAAGATGAAAGTCATCCCCTATGCTTCTGCCGTAGGTAGCATCCAATATGCGGTCCACTACACCAGGCCTGACATTGCATACGCTTTGAGCGTGACTAGCAGATATCAGTCCTGTGCAGGAGAGGCACATTGGAATGCAGTTAAGGGCATCCTTAAGTACCTAAGGAGGACTAAGGAAATGTTCTTAGTCTATGGCAATGGAAAACTAATTCTGGAAGGCTTTAGCGACGCCAGCTTCCAGTCTGATGACGATGATGCCAAGTCTCAATCGGGGTATGTATTCAAGCTCAACGGAGGAGTAGTGGCTTGGAAAAGTTCCAAGCAAGCAACCACTGCTGACTCCACCACTGAGGCTGAATACATAGCAGCTTCAGAAGCTGCCAAGGAAGCGGTTTGGATGAGAAACTACATCCAAGAGTTGGGTGTGGTGCCTAGCATCGCCGAGCCCGTTGTCATCTTCTGTGATAACAACGGTGCAATAGCGCAAGCGAAGGAACCGAGATCTCACCACCGTTCCAAACACATTCTTAGACGCTACCATCTTCTTAGAGAAATGGTAGGAAGAGGTGACGTTCGGATGGACCGAGTCAACTCAGCAGACAACACAGCAGACCCGCTGACAAAGCCTATGTCGCAAAGTGCTCATACGCAACATCTTGAGAAGATGGGGATTAGGCATATGGGTGATTGGCTTTAAAGGTCAAGTGGGAGATTGTTAGAATAGGTGACCATGTAAGCCAATTTTGGCGGGTATATGTAACCTATGTCTAGACAATTATAGGTGTTTTGATAAATCATTAATGAATAAAGAAGTGAATTTTCATTTGGCATTACTTTGTTTGTGTTCACTTGCACCTATTTTTCCATATCTGTTCACTACGCAAACAGAGCCCACGGACTGAGATTCGATTTCGGGGACTGGGACTACGCTTGGAGGTAGGTCCATGAAATCAGTCTTCCCGAATCAGTCCGGAAATCTCCAAGTCAAGGAATCCCGAAAATGGGTACCGGGATTCCATTTGAGACTTGCACTAAGCATCTGCTGTCGTGTTTCATCGACGGGTGACGAGGATCGTCTAAGCAGTGTTAGTGGGTTAGCCTGCTAGGACGCAGCTGACTGAGGTGACTCGTGGGAACCGTCTTACGGAGGACCTTGAGTATGGTCTGCAAGGTATGACGAGTATTCCCGGTTCCAACGGTACAGGTCAAGTCCTTTGACTTGAGGAATTACTGAGTTTACCTGTACATCAGAACTGTATCTTAGATATGGTGAGAGATTGCCAGAATTCTCTTTGGTAGTCATAAGCCATGTCTAGTGCAGTCCTGGTGTGCAAAGTGACAGTAGTTTCCAAGAAAGGATCTGTCTCCTGTCAATAGGTTTTGACAGTTGAGTCTCATGTATGCTCTAGGTCTTGTCCCTAAAACTGTGGCCACAGTGACTGAACAGAAGGGAAGGTTTCCCTTGCGGCGTTTAGTGAGGACAGACCGACACTTAGGTCCAAGATGGGTGCCTGCGTTATCCGTGCCCTAGACACTAAGTGATGAGACCGAAGACAGAAGGACAAGCGTACTGTTAGAGCCTAAATGTTCATCCCTGAATATTTCACCTAGTCTCTAGTGCCATGGACCGTTGCTAGATGGCCACCCATGGTAACGGACGGATTCTAGGAATCCGACCAAGTCTAGCTGAATGGTGAACCTAAAGAGTCACACACTATCCACACACAATTAAATATTTAATTTGGAATTAAATATTGGAGTGAAGGAATGATTAAATTAGATTTAATCGGGACCTTTCTTTTTCTTGGAGAAATAATTCTTTCTATTTGATAGAAGGAATTAAATTGATAAATTGGATTTATCAAAGGGATTTATTTAATGGGCTTAAATAATATTTATATTTATTTTAGCCTCTTGGAAATATTTAAATAGGTTTTAAATATTTCCATTAAATTAAATTAAATCAACGGTTGAGATTAATGGGAGAGATGGATGGCTAGGATCGTTTTGACTAGGTCAAAACATTAGTTTGACTAGGACTTTGACTAGGTCAAAATCCTAATCAAATTAGAGTTCTTAAAAGAGGAGTTTAAAGAGGATTAAACTCCTCTTCTATATAAACCCCTAGCATCCTACAATTTACATGATGATGAAACTCCAACACACACACACAACACACACACACGGTTTCTCTCTCTCTCCCATCTCTCTCGTCCGCCCCTCTCTCTCTCAAGAAAATAGTTTTCTTGATTCTTTTGTTCTTGGAACATTAGAATCTTGATGAATCAATACCATTAATTGATAATGTGTTATTGATTTATCCACTCCAAAATTATACACTTGTTCGTTGCTAGCACGACGTGCAAGATACGTGGGTGGATCGTGTGTCAGGAATTAGAGGGTCTCAAAGACGGGATCTTGGTGCAAAACGGGGAACAACGCGTGTAGCCGTTGAAGACGAAAACGACAACGGGTAGGTCTCGTTTTAAATTTTCGTCCCTCTTTAATTTTTCAACCCTATGGCCTCCATGATTTATTTTATGTTATACGTTCATGAGATACACCGAATGCCCGGGAAAATTTCAAAGGCACACCCTTTGAAACGTGTTTTTAATTTAAAAGCATGTTTAAATTCCGTTTTAATTTTTCATTATACCGCGCTTCCGCATTCGCGCTTTTCCCGGGACGATCCACATAATCTTTCAAGTAGTTCCTCAAGTCAAAGGACTTGACCTGTACCGTTGGAACCGGGAACTCACGTCATACCTTGCTGACCATACTCAAGGTCCTCCGTAACACGGTTCCCGCGAGTCACCTTAGTCAGCTGCTTCCTAGCATGCTGACCCACTAACACTGCTTAGACGACCTTCGTCACCCATCGATGAAATACGACAGCAGATGCCTAGTGCAAGTCTCAAAGGGAATCCCGGTACCCATTTTTCAGATTCCTTGACTTGGAGATTTTCGGACTGATTCGGTGAGACTGATTTCATGGACCTACCTGCAAGCGTAGTCCCAGTCTACGAAATCGATTCTCAGTCCGTGGGCTTTGTTTGCGTAGTGAACAGATATGTAATAGCAGATAGAAGTGAACGTAAACAAAGTGTTGCCATATGAATCTTCACTTCTTTATTCATAAATGTTTTATCAAACACCTGAAATTGTCTACACATAGGTTACATATTCCTGCCAAAATTTGCTTACATGGTCACCTATTCTAATAGTAGTTCTCCAATGCATCTGGTCTCGAGGGGTCTGGCAGATAGGGATAGCCATAATGGTGGGAATAAGGTTTGTGGGGATCACCTGCTGAAGTTTCTCAATGCTCCATTGGTTTTCTCTCCAGAACCACTTAACCGGGATATGTGTTGGGTTGTAGTTTCCTGTTAACTCCTGTAAGGTACCTTCCTTGATCCACCAATCCTGCCAAAAGTCGGCCTCTCCATTGCCAAGTGTCCAGAAGATGTTGTTTTGTGCAACCATTTGAACTTGGCACATTCTCTTCCAGGGGGAGGAGTCATTCTTTTTGGCCTTGACTATTACTGGAGATTTTCTCTTGCAGTATTTCGATAGGTGGAATTTGGCCAACAGGGAGTTGTTGGCTCTGAATCTCCACCAAAGATTATATGAGAATGCTTCCACCTCTTCTTTCAAGTCTCTAATTCCTAGACCTCCTTCTTCATAGGGAAAGCAAATGTTTCTCCATTTGGTCCAGTGTATTCTTCTTTGGCTCTAAGTGGATCCCAGAAATATCTGGCCATAAGCTGCTCAATTTTCTGAATCACTCTTGTTGGTGGCGGAGGACCTGGAGAAGATAGACGGGCATGGCTGATAGTACGCTACGGATCAGCTGTAAGCTTCCTCCAAATGAGAGTAGGCGGTGTTCCCATCCTGAAATTTTAGCACAGATCCTGTCAGTAAGATCATCATATAATATTTTTTTCTTTCTACCTTTGTACAGTGGGGCCCCCAAATAGGTGATTGGAAGGGATTTTCGATAAAATCCTGTGATACTCTTTAACCTTTGTGCAATAAGATTGGCTTTCTTTCCAGGGATAAAGGAGCTTTTTGCCTAATTTATCTTCTGACCCGAGATTGCTTCGTACCACTGCAGGAAGGACATGAGCTTAGTTAGGCTGTCTTCGTCGCAATTAGTAAATAAAATAACATCATCAACATAAGCTAAGTGGGAAAGTTTAGTGGTACTCCATGTCTTATAGTACATCTCTATGTTGCAGCGGAAGAGATGTTCCAGACCCCGTGAGAATGCTTCAGTGGCAATAAGGAACAAGGCTGGCGAAATGGGGTCTCCTTGTCTCTGTCCGTGCTTGGATTTAAAGAATCTGCAAGTATCACCGTTAACTAAGACGGTAAACCAACAGTTTTCTAACAAGTGCCTCGTGAGCTGTATAAATCTAGCTGGAAATCCCATGATTGTCATCACTCTGTATAGGAGTTTCCAACTGACTCTGTCATAGGCCTTTTGCATATCCAGATTGATGACTAAATTCCCTTTGTTGTTCCTGTAGTCCAGATAATGTACCATCTATTGAGCCAAGAGGATGTTGTCGCTGATGAGTCTGCCTGGGACAAAGCTGCTTTGATTAGGAGATATGATGGAGGGAAGAGCTTGAGCCATCTTCTTTTAGAGGAGTTTTGATAGAATCTTGTTGGTCACATTACAGAGTGATATAGGTCTGAAGTCGTTCCATGATTGCGGAGATTCCACTTTTGGAATCAGTGTGATAGTAGTGGCTGAGAAGCTTCGGGGCATAGGGGTACCATGGAAGAAGTCGAGAACAACTTCCATCACATCTTGTTTGATAAAGTCCCAGCACTCTTGAAAGAAGACTAAGTTGAATCTGTCTGGTCCTGCGGCACTGTATCTATCAATGTTGAAAACTGTATCTTTAACTTCCTCTATTATTGGCATTGTGACAAGTGCTGCTATCGATTCAGCCGGGAGGTGAGGGAGAGAGAATGGAAGTGTATCATCGTTTCTTGAAGTGTAGTCCGTGGTGAGGAGATGTTCAAAATAACTGGCGGCTGATGACTTAATCTGAGCTGGAGAGGTAATTTCAGTTCCATTGTCGACAATTCTGTGGATTCTGGATCTCACTCTCTTCTTCTTGACCAGGGAGTGGAAAAACTTGGTGTTTCTCTCCCCTTCTACCAACCATTTGCAGCTGCTTTTCTGTCTCCAAAATTCCTCCTCTAATGATAGCGCATAGATTAGCTCTGCATTTCTTTTATTTAGTTCAATTTGATTAGTTTCTGATGGTTGGCTATCAAATCGTTGTTCTGCCTCCGTAGCTTTTCTCTTTGCTTCTTCAACTCGGTCGTAGACATTGCCAAATATGTTCTTGTTCTAGTGCTTCAAACAATCCTTTGTCCTGTACAGTTTTTGTTGCAGCTTGTACATCCCGTATCCATGAATGGGAAGACTCCAAGATTGTTCCATCATCATCGAGAAGTTGTGGTGTTTGATCCACATGTTCTGGAATCGGAATGATGTAGGTCCTCTTTCATCCTGGAAGGATGCTGTGATGAGTAAAGGGTGATGATTTGATGTGCATCTCGCTAGGTGGGAGACTCTAGTGGTGTTGAAGATTTCTGTCCATTCACTAGAGTAAAGAACTCGGTCAAGTCTTCTCCAGACTCTGTTGTTTGTCCAGGTGAAAAAGGAACCTTCGAATCCTGCATCTTGTAACCCTGTTTCCATGATCATTTCTCTGAAGTCGTCCATGTGCCCCAGCTGGTTACTACCTCCCTGATTTTCTGAATTGTGAAGGAAAGTGTTCACATCTCCCCCGACCAGCCAAGGGGTTGGAGATGTGCATATTGTTAGAATAGGTGACCATGTAAGCCAATATTGGCAGGAATATATAACCTATGTCTAGACAATTTCTGGTGTTTGATAAAAACATTTATGAATAAAGAAGTTAAAATTCATATGGCAATACTTTGTTTACGTTCACTTATATCTGCATTTACATTTCTGTTCACTACGCAAACAAAGCCCACGGACTGAGAATCGATTTCGGGGACTGGGACTACGCTTGGAGGTAGGTCCATGAAATCAGTCTTATCGAATCAGTCCGGAAATCTCCAAGTCAAGGAATCCCGAAAATGGGTACCGGGATTCCTTTTGAGACTTGCACAAAGCATCTACTGTCGTATTTCATCGACGGGTGACGAAGGTCGTCTAAGCAGTGTTAGTGGGTCAGCATGCTAGGAAGCAGCTGACTGAGGTGACTCGCGGGAACTGTCTTACGGAGGACCTTGACTGTGGTCAGCAAGGTATGACGTGTATTCCCGGTTCCAACGGTACAGGTCAAGTCCTTTGACTTGAGGAACTGCTGAGTTTACCTGTGCATCAGGTCTGTATCTTAGATATGGTGAGAGATTGCCAAAATACTCTTGAGTATTCATAAGCCATGTCTAGTGCAGCTCGGGTGCACAAAGTGACAGTAGTTTCCAAGAAAGGATCTGTCTCCTGTCAAAAGGCATTGACCGTCGAGTCTCATGTATGCTCTATGTCTTGTCCCTAAAATCTGTGGCCACAGTAACTGAACAGAAGGGAAGGTTTCCCTTGCGGCGTTTAGTAAAGGACAGACTGACACTTAGGTCCAAAATGGGTACCTGTATTTTCCGTGCCCTAGACTCTGAGTGTTGAGACCGAAGACAGAAGGACAAGTGTACTGTTAGAGCCTAAATGTTCATCCCCCAATATTTCACCTAGTCTCTAGTGCCATGGACCGTTGCTAGATGGCCACCCATGGTAACGGACGGATTCTAGGAATCCGACCAAGTCTAGCTGAATGGTGAACCTAAAGAGTCACACACTATCCACACACACTTAGTATTTAATTTGGAATTAAATATTGGAGTAAAGGAATGACTAAATTAGATTTAATCGGGTCCTATATTTTCTTGAAGAAATTAATTCCTTCTATTTGATAAAGGGAATTAAATTAATAAATTGGATTTATTAAGGGAATTGATTTAATGGGCCTAGAATAAATATTAATATTTATTTATTTATTTATTATATTTATTTAGCCTTTTAGAATATTTAATGGGATTTAAATATTCCATTAAATTTAAATCAACGGTTGAGATGGAAAGGGGAGATGAAAGGCTAGGATTTGTTTGACTAGATCAAACACTAGTTTGACTAGGACTTTGACTAGGGCAAAATCCTAGTCAAATTAGGGTTCTTAGAGTTGGAGTTTAAAGAGGATAAATCCTCCTCTATAAATACCTCTAGCTTCCAACTATTGTAGGATGATGATTCTTAAAATCACACACGCAACACACACTCTCCCCTCTCCTACATCTCGTCCGCCCCTCTCTCTCTCACTCTCCAAGAAAATTATTTCTTCTTCTTTTGTTCTTGGAACATTAGAACTAAAGAAGATTAGTCCTGTTAATTCATAACGTGTGATTGATCTATCCTCTCCAAAAATACTTGTTTGTTGCGAGCACGACGTGCAAGATACGTGGGTGGATCGTGTGTCACGATTTGGAGGGTCTCAAGAACGAGATCTCGGTGCAAAACGGGGAACAACGCGTGTAGCCGTTGAAGACGAAAACGACAACGGGTAGGTCTCGTTTTATTTTTCGTCCCTCTTTATTTTTTCAACTCCATGGCCTCCATGATTTCTTTACATGTTATATGATCATGAGATACACCGAACGCCCGGGAACCTCAAGGGCACACCCCTTGAGCGTGTTCTTTTAAATTAAAAGCATGCTTTAATTTTTGTATGTTTATTTTATCGCGCTTCCGCATTCACGCAATTTCCCGGGATGATCCACCGATTTCTTTCAGTGGTATCAGAGCCCGATTCGGTGTATAGGCCTAGGGTTTATGTGCTTTCTAAGCATGAAACGTGATATTGGCATGTTTTATATTAAATCTTGAATTTTCTTGATTTTGAGCATGTCGGTTTTATTGCTTTTAATTCGTGTGAATTTCTGAATGTTGGTATTTTTCGGTTTTTCTTGGGAAACGGGGTGGAAAATTGAATGAAAAATGAGAAACGACGCAGCCGGCCAGCCGGGAGGGCTGGCCTCTCGCAGCGCGCAGCCAGGGAGCCTGTGCGCGCGACGACACGGCACGGCCAGTGCGCGCGCAAGGCAAGGGAGCCTGTGCGCGCGACGGCGCTGCCGAAATGCCAGGCCGTGCAGCGCGCTGCCTGCCAGGCGCGCGTGCACGCAGGCAAGGGGCCTGCGCGCGCGCGCCCGGCCAGGCAGCGCCTGTGCGCAAGGGCGGCAGGCTGAGCCTGCTGCCCTGTGCGCGCGCCGGCAGGCCGCTGCTGCTAGGGTTTCAAAACCCTAGCAGTGTTTTTCTTTTATTTTTAATTATTTTCAGTTTTAATTTTGAATTAATTCTGAAAAATTATTTTTGGGTTCAATTATGCCTATTTTTCTAAAGACATTATTTTAGGAGTAAAATAAATTGGATTTGGAATCCCGGGGTTATTTTACTTAAAATAATGAGGAAAGGTTTTCCTAAAACGAGAAAATATTATACCAATATTTGTGTTTTATTTTTCACACGCTATGCACATATTCATTTATTATTTTGGATATTTATGATTGCAAATCATGTGTTGTTGGTATATTGTGATTATATGATTGGATCATGTGATTATGTGTGTTGGATGAAAATGGATGATCACGAGCCCTAGACCGGATGTATGGTTTATTTTCTGTTGGGCCTGTGTGTGCCTCTTTTACTGCTTTCTCCTTCTCTCTTTCTAGTTGCCTTGGAATAATAAGGCATTCTACCTCCCTCCTTATGTACTCCCCTCGGGTTTTCGCTGGGGATTCTATTTTTTAATATGTAATGAGAGTAGACTAGGAGTGAGGTTTCTATTTTTTGTAATTGGTGGAGAAGAAGGAAGGACCACATGGAGAGCCCGGACGGGAGGTCCCTTGGAGTTTTCCATGAAGTGAAGAAAGAGAAAAGAGACCAAGGCCCATCAGCATGATGATTGGGTTACTATTAATGTAATAGTATAAGACCAACCCTAGAATGACCATAGATCCACTGCGGGCTCAGTGGATCGCATAGGATTCGGGCTCGTGATCATCCAACAGGGGCGTGCTAGGCTTTAATTTTGCATGTGGTTATGATGATGGATGAATGGGATGTTTATTTATCATATAACTGCTATGGATGGTTTATTTACGCATTATGGATGTATGTGTAGATGTTTATTTATTTGAGATCTCGGTCATTTACTACTCTCACATTGGTTGGACCAATGTCAAAACATTAGACCCTAGACAAAGTGGACATAAACTCTAGGAGTTTGTCCATGCCTTCCAATCCATGGCATAGTGAGGAAGCTACTTTGGGTCAATAACGTGGTCTCACGAGTCGTGGCACGTTATTGTACTTAAAGGAAGCTGCACTATGTCATGAACGAAAAATGGGCTGCTGCTACCTGTCTCACGAGTCGTGGGGGTACCAGTGGGTCTGTGGCTCGGTCGATTGGGTTGGGTCTAACGCCCAATTAACATGATTCGCTTGGAGTCCTCGGGATCATGTGAAAGGTGAGGCAATAATCTTGGGAATCTCGTAGAACGAGAATGGTATGGAATACCTCCCACAGGATCTTTTCCATGCGAATCGTAAAAGCGGGGTATGGGAAAAATCGCTGTGAATCCCAAGCCCACTAGGAAAGGATTTGCCGAAAAATCACGTTTGAGAGTACCATGTTTTCGTATAAATAGTGGGAGGATTAAATGACTAAAGTCCATGCATTTAATTATTTTATCAAACCATCGTCTTTTATTTTCTACTGATCGCGCGCTGTTTTCTTAAATGTAGATTTTAAAATGTCTAAGAACCCACTTTCCACCATTCTTGAGACAAACAAATTCAATGGAACAAACTACAACGACTGGTTGCGCAATCTCAGTATAGTCCTAGATTACGAGAACCAAGGCTACGTCATGGACGAGCCTCTCCCTAGGACCTTACCAGAAGGATCCACGCCAGAAGAACGTGAGACGTTCGAGACTTGGCATAAGGATAACTGGAAGGTCCGTGGCGTCATACTTGCTTCAATGACCAATGAGATTCAGAAGCAATATGAAATGCTAGACGATGTCCCTTCCATTATGGCTCGCCTTAAGGATTGCTATGCAGTCCCGGACCGGCATACTAGGTATGTCGCGACCAAGGCGTTCTTTGGAACGAAAATGACAGAAGGATCCTCTGTACAAGAGCACGGGGTTAAAATGCTTACCCTGGTGGAAAAGCTCGAGGACCTAAAGGCAGGTCTCGACAATGAAACGTACATAGATGTGATCCTTCAGTCACTCCCACCCTCCTTTGATCAATTTATCGTCAACTACAAGATGAACGTACTTGAGAAGGGCATTCATGAGTTGATCAATATGTTGGTGCAATACGAAGCAAAGACTAAGAAGTCCACGCCTTCAGTATTGTTTGGAGGTGCTTCAACTTCAAATACGAAAGGCAAGGGTGCCGGACGTTGGAAGAAGAAGAAAGAGAAGGGAAAGGCCGTCAAAGCAGCTACGAACACTAAGAGTGTTCCCATTGCCAAAGAGGGGAAAGGCAAAGGAAAGGGAAATGTTGTCTCCAAGCAACAGTCGAAGGCATATGACATATGTATCAACTGCCGTGAGAAAGGGCATTGGAAGAGAGAGTGCCCCAAACTCTTCTCGAACCAAGGTATATATGTGATTGAGGTTAATATGGTCACTAGTTCTGCCTCTTGGGTATTAGATACCGGCTGTGGAGCTCACATTTGCAATGACTTGCAGGTGTTGAAAAGAAGCAGAAAACTGGGTAGCAGGGACATGATCCTGAAGCTTGGGAATGGCAAGGCCATCTCGGCAGAAGCAGTAGGATCCGCCACTCTAGTAATTAGTGATAGTATTAGCATAGATTTAGAGCAAGTTTATTTTGTACCTAGTATGATTAAAAACATCATTTTCATTCCATTGTTGGACAATAGTGGTTATGAGTTTAGAATCAATAAAAATTGCTTTTATTTGATGAGGTGTGGAATTGCTCATCTACTTGGTACATTGCATAACGGACTCTGATTGGGGGAAATTATACAACTTATTCCTATATTTTTACCCTCATTTTATCTCGATATAATGCTTGTTCTTGGGTATATTTGTGGTTTTTAGGAACTTTGATGGGCAAAAAGGGCAAGTGCAAGACAAGAGTCCAAACATAGAAAGAAGAGTCAAAAATCCTGCAGAAATGACTACAAGTTAGCCCGTGACCCACGGGCTATCAGAAATCCAGTTTCAGAAGTGCAGAAAGCATAACCCGTGACCCACGGGTTATCAGACATTCGCTGGGCGGAAATTGGCAGACGAGTTGACCTACAAAAATCGAGAATTCTGATTATAGGTCAACCAAAAAGAAGTCCTATTTCCTTTGTAATCCACCTTAGAGTCTTGGTTAGAATAGGACTAGAAAAGAAAAAGAGTTTCTATGCCCTATTCCTCTCCTTCCTCAACTAGAATTGTCCCTCTATATAAAGAAGAAGGGAGGAGAAGACTGGATTCAACTTGTTTTTCCAGCAATTTTCTGCATCTTTGTGTTTTTGCTAGAATTAGGATGAACTAATTTTCTTTTTGTGCTAAGGCTTATGGAAAGCCTAATTGATACTATGTGTTAAATATTTTTCTGAATTAATCTATCGTTATTTTCGCATATCCATGAGTTATTGTGTTTATTGTTATTATTTAAGAGCTTGATCACCTCTTAGATTTTCTTAATTATGTTAATGAACCGAGAGGGAATTTGGCATAGTGGAAAGGGTAATTCATGGTGTGGATTGAATGATGTGTAGACATACACAGGCATGATCTATCTGGTTCCATAGGTTTTTTCATGAATCTTAATGCATTATTATCACGAGTCTTGGAGAGGAGAGATCCCCTAATTCCTTGGTAGTAATAGGTTCGATATAGCTCGAGAGAGTATATTGGATTAAATTAGGAAAAACCTCAGTATGCAAAGATAATTATTTGTGTGATTGATCCGTTAATATTAAATGCATTGCGTTGATTAGGTGGACCTATAGCCGTGGCACTCCTTCCTAAATCTGCGTTTTTCCTCACCATAATTGCTTGCTAAAAGTTGATTTTATTGTTTTTAGTAGATTCCTAAATCATCCAAACTCTTCGGTTGTCCAAATAATTAGGAATAGTCATAGTTGTGGTAATTGTTTCGTTAAATCCTCGTGGGATCGACATTCTTTATACTACTTGATAGCTAGTACACTTGCTAGTATATATTTTTGCAATCAAGTTTTTGGCGCCGTTGCCGGGGATTTAATTCGAAAGAATATCATAACTCGCTGGACTTAATTAATTTGGATTTTTCTTTGCTTTATTTTATTTTTACTTTTTTTTACGTCACTTCTCTTCTTTCTTTAGTTGTGTTTAATGACACGAGGTGGTGGTGGAGAGTTAGCGCAATTCGACCCTGAAATTGAGATAACTTTCCGCCAACAAAGAAACACCATGGACAGGGGTGAAGAGAGTGGAAATTCCAACGCGGAGGATCAATTTGTTCTCACAGAACCGGCCATGGCGAATGCGTTAGGGGTCGTGGAAAGGCCAATGATGGAATATGCGTTCCCAACAGCGGATGGGGTGATATCTAGCATTGCCAAACCTTCGATCCAAGCCAACCATTTTGAGATCAAGTCGTCCATCATTCAGATGATCCAAACACGTGTGCAGTTTTTCGGTTTGCTTGATGAAAATCCTAATCAACATCTCTCTAACTTTCTTGAAATTTGTGATACTTTTAAGTTCAATGGTGTTAGTGATGATGCTGTTAGGCTTAGATTATTTCCATTTTCCTTGTGTGATAAGTCCAAAGATTGGCTGCAGTCGTTGCCTGCCGGTAGCATTACAACTTGGCAAGAATTGACACAAAAATTCCTTGCTAAATACTTTCCCCCTTCTAAAACTGCTAAATTGCTCAATGACATCACTTCTTTTGTGCAGTCAGATAGGGAATCACTATATGATGCGTGGGAACGTTTTAGGGAGATGCTTAAAAAGTGCCCTCATCATGAGCTCCTAGTATGGAGGCAGGTCCAGACATTCTACAATGGTCTCACGTTGGCCAACCGAGCTACCATCGATGCAGCTGCAGGTGGTACTATCATGAAGAAACTACCATCAGAGGCATTCACAATCATTGATGAGATAGCATCCAATTTCTACTCATATGTCCAGGACCGACGAGTAGCCGGTATCCATAAAGTTGACGCAACGACGGCACTATCTGCACAAATGGCTGCACTAACGCAACAACTGAATAACTTTGGAGCCGCAATGTGGAACGCTCCACCCTTAGGACCTTGCGGCGCATGTGGTCAAATGGGTCATTTAAGTCAAGACTGCAAGGTAGGGAACATAAGTGCCGTTTATGAAGATGCCAATTTTGTTTCTCATGGTGGCAGGTCCAACTTTAATCCATACTCCATCACCTACAATCCGGGATGGCGTAGCCACCCCAATTTTTCGTGGAGTAACAACCAACAAGGGCCACCGGGGTACCAACAACAACCACGCCAGCAGCAGCCGCCGCAAGAGAAGAAGAATAACCTTGAAGAAATGCTCTCCTCCTTCATCTCCGCCGCCAACACTCGTTTTCAGAACCAAGAGGCTTCCATCCGAAATCTCGAGGTCCAAATGGGGCAACTCGCGAGCATGCTCACCAGCAAAACGGAGGGGCAACTTCCGAGTAACACCGAGAAAAATCCTAAGGAGCAAGTCAATGCAATAACTCTCAAGAACGGGAAAATTCTTGGGAAGGACCCGCCCCACGAGCGGGTAGATGAGCCTCAACCAACGGAGGATGTGGAACCTCAAGAGGAAGAAAAAGGGAGTACTCCTAAACTTAATCTTGATAAAGTTCCTCCATATATCCCATATCCCAAGCGAGTCTTGAAAGCAAATTTGGATAAACAGTTTGGTAAATTTCTAGAGATATTCAAGAAAATTCATGTTAACATCCCTCTCCTTGATGCTCTCTCACAGATGCCAAGCTACGCCAAGTTTTTGAAAGAGGTAATATCCAACAAGAAAAAGTGGGAAGGAGGCGAGACGGTGAAGCTCAATGAAGAATGTTCGGCAGTTCTTCAAAACAAGTTGCCACCAAAGCTCAAGGACCCAGGGAGTTTTTCTATACCTTGCACTATAGGGAATACCAATTTTGATAAAGCTTTATGTGATCTAGGTGCTAGTGTGAATTTGATGCCATATTCAATTTTTGAGAAACTTGGAATGCATGAGCTTACTCCCACTATAATCACGTTACAATTAGCCGATAGAAGCATTAAGTATCCTAGGGGAATAGTGGAAGATGTGTTGGTCAAAGTCGGCAAATTTATCATCCCCGTTGATTTTATTGTGTTAGATATGGAAGAGGATAAGAATATGCCATTGATTCTAGGAAGACCTTTTCTTGCCACGAGTAGAGCACTAATTGATGTGCAAAAAGGTCAACTCACTCTTAAAGTTAATGATGAACATATAGTCTTTGATGTGTTTAAGCCTATGAAATATCTACACAAGAATGAGCATGACATATTTGCAATTGATAGCATTAATGCCCCTAGAACTGAAAATGCTCATTTTGTCCAATGTAAGGATCCCAAAGAAAATTGTTTCACAAATTCTAATGGGAATAATTTGCAGGACATGAAAGAAGAGCATGTGGGGGTTGAAAATTTTGCAGACACGGGTCAAGAATTGAAGTCTAAACTACAAAAAGTGTTGTCGTTAAATGGAGTTACTTCCAATCACAAAGCAAAACCACTAGATACAACATCACCCAACCGGAACGAGAACAATAGGCTTCAACCAAACAAGAAGAAGTGGATGAAGAAGGCCAACGAGAATGCTCGAATGTACAAGGAACGCACCAAGGGGTGGTATGAATCTCATGCAAGAAAGAAAAAATTCAAGGAGCGTGAAGAGTGGCATCACAAAGATAAAGCCCGTCTTAAAGTGGATTGGCAAAGGCTAAAAGGCTATGTTGAAGAGGCGCAAAAGACTCATTCCAAAACCCCTCTCCGACTTCCAGGGGCGTGATAAGTATCATAACGTCAAGCTAGTGACGTTAAACAAGCGCTACATGGGAGGCAACCCATGCTTTTTTATGTTCATCTTTTTTTTTCTTTTTTTCTTCTTTCTTCTGTTTTCTCTTTTTCAGTCCAGGTGACGGATTTCTGATAGCCCGTGACCCACGGACTATGCCTAGTACGTTTCTGTCACGCGAATTTCTGATAGTCCGTGACCCACGGGCTATTTGGAAAGCATTTATGTCCACTGCTAGGTGCTCATCCTTCCTCACTCCGAGCGTCATTCACCACCGTACTGTTCCGACCAGTCTCCACCTTTTCTCGCCGCTCGGCACCCCACAGCCTCAGGGATGTATCTCTTTTCCTTTATCTTCTTTAATTCCTTTGGGGCACCGACATTGAGGACAATGTCGGGTTTAAGTGTGGGGGTGGTTGATGTCCTTTGATTACATGCATATTGATGAATGTGGCTGACGCATGATGACACTTATCTGCTATGATTCTGTGACATGTTCTGAAAAATGGAAAGGTGTTGGCAATATGTTGATGAACCTTGATACATTGCATCCCCATTTTACTCATGCCAATATGATTTATGAATGCATTGTTAGGATTGCAATAAGATACTTGACATGCATAGGAAAATTCAAACTTGCCACATGTGTGATGAATCTCTTAACAATCTTGTTTTGATGAAAAAAATGCTTGTGAGTAACACATTTAAGCCCTTTTGGTGAGCTTTTGAGCCTATGAGCACACATATTATTGCTCTCTTATTTTGCTTGGCTGTGTGATTGTCATCTTTGGCTTGATTTTCTAGAACTTGCTCAGTTATACATGTCGAGACTGCACATTGAGTTGGGTGTGTGAAAATGATAAGGGCATTAGGAGTGAACCAAAGTTTCTTGTTGCTAAGCCTGCATAAATATCCACCCCTAGGAGCCCAATCGAGCCTGAGCCTGATTTTGTTGTTATATTAAGCACAATACAAGCCATGAACAACCGTTTCTTTGTCCTAAACCTTTGAACCCCACTGTTAAAGGATTGGAATGACAACTTGTGATACTCTTCCTCATTAGTATGTAGTTCAAGTGCAAAGTCTCAACCACCCCGTGAAGATGTGTCTAAAGGAAACAAATTGTGGAAGAGAAAGAAAAAGACAGAAATCAAATATCTCCCGAAAAAAAAAGAAAAAAAAAAGAAGAAGACAAAGGAAAAAAAATCAAAAATCGAAAAAAAAAAAGAAAAAACAAAAACGAAAAAAAAATGGAGAAAAAGAAGGGAAAAAGAGAAACAGCGGAGAAAGTATGATGCGATGTGAAGAGTAAAGAAAGAAGAAAAAGCTGGAGGATAAAGAAGGAATAAAGTGCACTTGAACTAGAAAATTCCCGCCTTTGGAAGCCTATCCAAGTAATGTCATCTAATTTCTTTAACCCTACAACCCCTTCTTTCATTCTTTTTTTGTTTGTCTCCTACCCTCACCTAAAGCCCCATTACAACCCGGAAAAGACCCTTTGATTCTCACTCCAAACTCACTCCAAGCGGTGGAGATGTGATATAAGAGCAAGCCTATGGCAAAATCTCATTAAAAGCTTGACTTGAGAGTTGTTGTTCACCCTTAAACACTTTGAGCGCATTGAGTGTATCCAAAGCGAGTGTGTTCACTCACTTTGCATTTTTTATTCCGAATGGATTGTTGAGATGTTGTCATATCGTGTGGCCTGTGTGAATTGGTACTATGTAGTCTATCGTTTCTCTGTTGCAATTTGACAGTGAATTCATTTTGAAGTATTGACATAAGTTGAAATGAGGTGTTATGTAGAAAAGTATATTCCTTTGAGAATGATTACATTAAATTGCTATATGCTTGAGGACAAGCATGATCTAAGTGTGGGGGTATTTGATTGGGGGAAATTATACAACTTATTCCTATATTTTTACCCTCATTTTATCTCGATATAATGCTTGTTCTTGGGTATATTTGTGGTTTTTAGGAACTTTGATGGGCAAAAAGGGCAAGTGCAAGACAAGAGTCCAAACATAGAAAGAAGAGTCAAAAATCCTGCAGAAATGACTACAAGTTAGCCCGTGACCCACGGGCTATCAGAAATCCAGTTTCAGAAGCGCAGAAAGCATAACCCGTGACCCACGGGTTATCAGACATTCGCTGGGCGGAAATTGGCAGACGAGTTGACCTACAAAAATCGAGAATTCTGATTATAGGTCAACCAAAAAGAAGTCCTATTTCCTTTGTAATCCACCTTAGAGTCTTGGTTAGAATAGGACTAGAAAAGAAAAAGAGTTTCTATGCCCTATTCCTCTCCTTCCTCAACTAGAATTGTCCCTCTATATAAAGAAGAAGGGAGGAGAAGACTGGATTCAACTTGTTTTTCCAGCAATTTTCTGCATCTTTGTGTTTTTTGCTAGAATTAGGATGAACTAATTTTCTTTTTGTGCTAAGGCTTATGGAAAGCCTAATTGATACTATGTGTTAAATATTTTTTCTGGATTAATCTATCGTTATTTTCGCATATCCATGAGTTATTGTGTTTATTGTTATTATTTAAGAGCTTGATCACCTCTTAGATTTTCTTAATTATGTTAATGAACCGAGAGGGAATTTGGCATAGTGGAAAGGGTAATTCATGGTGTGGATTGAATGATGTGTAGACATACACAGGCATGATCTATCTGGTTCCATAGGTTTTTCATGAATCTTAATGCATTATTATCACGAGTCTTGGAGAGGAGAGATCCCCTAATTCCTTGGTAGTAATAGGTTCGATATAGCTCGAGAGAGTATATTGGATTAAATTAGGAAAAACCTCAGTATGCAAAGATAATTATTTGTGTGATTGATCCGTTAATATTAAATGCATTGCGTTGATTAGGTGGACCTATATGAAGGACAAGCGGATCCGCCCGGGAGCGCGAGCGGAAGCGAGAAAGGCGAGATAAGTGCGTAAATTTAAATAAAATTCAAAATACGCGAATCCCAAGGGGTGTACCCTTGGGTGCTCAACCGGGCGTTCGATGTAGAATGTGTAAATATTGAAACATATATTTAAACACATAGGGCATAGATATATAAATGGAATCAATCAAAGCGTAATAAACCGTTACCTTTGATTGTTTAGCGTATGCTCCCGGCTACTAGCGTTGTTCCTTCTCCGGAATGCTCACGAAATCCAAACGTATGGATTCTCCAAAGGTGATCCACACCACACCGGAAGAAACACACGTTCTTCTTGCTAGAAAAGAACGGGTTTAGGAAGGAATCGGTTTAAGAGAAGAACACTATGAATTAGTGTTCTCTTAAACTTACTTTGTTCTTCTTCTTGATTCAAAATCAAGTGAAGAACACAAGTGTAAGAGAGGGAGGGAGCACGAAAATTGAGAGAGAGGAGAGGATTTTTTTCTTCTCTTTTTCCTAGAAAAAGATGAATAATGAATCACTTATGCTAGGTGTTGTATATTCTAATATATATACATAATTAATGTGATTATTGGAATGTGTCTAGGTTCATCCAAGGATGTCTAGATTCATTCCAATCAATCACCATCAATTCTTCAATCAAGCCTACCAAAATTTATGGTATGATCAAATCATACCAAAAGGGAAGAGCTTGATTGGAGTTGATTTGTCTCTTTCCAAAAGAGACAAGTCAACATACCACCTAGCATGCAACATGGCTGATTTTGCTTCCTCCAAGGGAGCATGTCGGCTATGTTTAATTAAGGGAAGAAGTCCAACTTCTTCCTATTCCAAATTAGGAATTATTTCTCCTCTCGGGTATAATTTAACGGCCCGGGTTTTATCGTAATCCAATTACGACGAACCCAATATTAAATCCAATTTAATGTCCACTTAAATTATTCCCGTTGATCTTTTAATCCAATTAAAAGATCCAACGTCTCAACATCTCAACTTTCCATATTTAATCGAAAATCCAATTTACCGATTAAATGAAAGCCCGATACAATATCGGCCCGTCCATCCAATGGACTTTCCCTTAAGTAATCCAATTACTTATTTTATCCTTCGAGATTGACTCCAAGTCGATCTCTCAACCTCCTCGGTGATTTGTGTGTGACCCTTTAGGTTCACCCTCAGCTAGACTTGGGCCCGTGTTCCACAAGGGCCCGTTACCATGGGTGGCCGTCTAGCAACGGTCCATGGCACTAGAGACTAGGTGAATTGGCGTGAACATTTAGGCGCCGATTCCGTACGGGTACGATCCTTCCGTCTACCGTCTCCCGGCCTTAGTCTAGGGTATGGAATTGGGCGTCGGTTCCCATCCTTGACTAGGCATCTATGCTTAATACTCGAGACTACGTATGCTTCATTGCATCGACACAGGAAACCATTCCATGTTCGACCAACCACTGTGGCCACAGCTTCAAACAGCATGTACGTGTCTCCGAGTGCATAGGAGATACCTCTGTCATATACTGACAGGGGACGGATCCTCTTCTTGGAATCCACCGTCCTCGCTACACATTCCGACTGCACTGGACAAGGCTTATAATGATCATCTTACAGAATGATCACCTCTCGCCAGATCCAAGATACAGCCGTCCTGTGCACGTGACTGCCATGATTCCTCAAGTCTGAGGATTACTCCCGTACTATCGGAACCGGGGAATCCAATCATACCGACCAAGCCTCCAAGGCTTCCATATGATGATCCCCGCGAGTCAGTCCAGTCGGCTCGACCCCAGTCGACCAACCCATCAAGATCGTGTAGGCGTCCCACGCCTGTCGCCGATGAAACACGGCACTCATCCAATGAACACGACTCTTGACGCAAGTCTCAATAGGACTCTCGATGCCCTGTCTCGAGGTCCTCGACTTGGAACGTTTCAGACCCAACTCTTAATCAGTTGGTTTCATGACCACCATCCAATGCGTGGCCCAACTGCACGAGTTGTTATCTATGGTCTGTGGGCTTTGTTGCGATATAAGTTAAACACCATTTTAACAAATGTAAGATGAGCGCAACAAAGAAGGTACCATTGGTGACGAATACTCATCTTATTCATCACATAATAATATTACATTCACATCAAGTTGTCGGATAGGTTACAAATTGCCAAACCTATTGGCTTTCTGGTCACCTATTCCAACAATCTCCCACTTGACCTAAAGCCAATCACCCATTGACCTCGAACCTCTTATTCAGATGGTGAGTATGGGCAACTTGCGACATGGGCTTAGCAAGTGGATCTGCTATGTTTTCTGCGGAGCTGACTCGGTCCAACCGAACGTCACTCCTGCTATCCATCTCTCTAAGAGATGGTAGCGTCTAAGAATATGCTTGGATCGTGATGAGATCTCGGTTCCTTTGCTAGCGCTATCGCCCCGTTGTTATCATAAAAGATAATTACAGGCTTAGCAATGCTAGGTACTACATCCAACCCTTGGATGTAGCTCATCAACCAAACCACTCCTTAGCAGCTTCCAAAGCCGCTATGTATTCAAAACTCTATGGTGGAGTCCGCCGTGGTAGCCTGCTTGGAACCCTTCCAAGTAACCACGCCACCATTTAGTCTAAATACAAAACCAAACTGAGACTTGGCATCATCGTCATCCGACTGGAAGCTAGCGTCGCTATAGCCTTCCAGTATCAACTCTCCACCGCCGTAGATCAAGAACATATCCTTAGTCCTATTCAGGTACTTCAGGATAGTCTTGACTGCACTCAAGCGAAAGCCACATCAGGTCTAGTGCATTGAACAGCATACTGTATGCTGCCTACGGCTGAAGCATAGGGGATGTCCAACATCCGTTTAAGCTCCTCATCAGTCTTAGGAGACTGCTTCTTGGATAACTTAATTCCATGCCTCATTGGAAGGAATCCTCGTTTTGAGTTCTCCATCTTGAATCTCTTCAAGACTTTCTCAATGTACGAGGACTGGGCCATTCCTAACATCCTTTTAGATCTATCCCTGTAGATCTTGATGCCAAGGATGTAGGATGCCTCGCCCATATCCTTCATGGAGAATTGCATTGACAGCCAAGCTTTAGTGGTACCCAACATCTTAGCATCATTCCCAATGAGCAAGATGTCATCCACGTAAAGCACCAGAAACGCAACTGAGCTCCCACTGATCTTCTTGTATACACAAGGATCGGACTCGTTCTTGATGAAATCATATCCCCGTATGACTTCATCCAAACGTATGTTCCAGCTTCGGGTTTAACCCCTTTTGGTGGATCTGCTAGGGTCCAAACCTTTTTTGTACCCATCGAGTCCATCTCGGATTTCATGGCCTCAAGCCACTTGTCCGAATCGATGTCCGACATCGCTTCTCCGTACGTCTTTGGATCATTATCCAACTGACTGGTCAGACCCAGAAATCCATACCTATCAGGTACATGGGATACTCTGGCCGACCTACGGAGGACTGGAACAATATCAGTGGGAACCACTGGCTCAGATGTCACTGCCGCCTCATGGGGTACCTCACTTGATTCCTCAAGGAGTACCTCTTCGCGTCGACTATCTGATGGAAAACCTTTTTCCAAGAACATTGCGTTTCGCGAGACAAAAACCTTTTGCTCGGAGGGATCATAGAAATAATACCCCGCAGTTTCTTTCGGATAGCCGATAAACCTGCATAAACTAGACCTCGAGTCCAGTTTATCTCCCACTAATCTCTTGACATATGCGGGGCAACCCCACACTTTCAAGTATTTGTAGGAGGCAGGCTTGCCATGCCATATCTCATATGGCGTCTGGGATACCCTTTTAGATGGCGCCATGTTCAAAACTTTGGCCGCCGTCTCAAGAGCGTATCCCCAGAAGGAAAGGGGTAGTTCGGTAAAACTCATCATGGATCGGACCATGTCCAACAAGGTCCGATTCCTCCTTTCAGACACACCGTTAAGTTGCGGTGTTCCAGGAGGGGTCCACTGAGAGAGAATCCCATTCTCTTTTAGATAATCAGTAAACTCACCACTCAAATACTCTCTACCTCGGTCCGACCGAAGGGCTTTGATCTTTCGACCGGTTTGGTTCTCTACTTCAAGTCTGTATTCCTTAAACCTTCCAAAGGCTTTAGACTTGTACCTCATCAGGTAAACATAACCATACCGTGAGTGATCATCGGTAAAGGTTATGAAGTACGAGTACCCACCTCTAGCCTGAGTACTTAGTGGACCACAGACATCTGTATGGATCAAATCCAACAGACCACTGGCTAGCGTACTTTGTCCAACAAAGGGTTTCTTGGTCATCTTTCCCTTTAGACAGGATTCGCAGGTCGGTAGGTTGTCCAAATCGTCTATTTCTAGACTCTTTGAGTCCACCAACCTTCTTATCCTATCTTTAGAGATATGACCTAACCTCGCATGCCATATCTGTGCGTTATTATGATCATCACGTTTTCGTTTGTGTTCTGCAGTCATAATCCAATTAGACTGTTGAAGTATGTACAGACCGTTGACCAATGTACCAAGCAAATGAGAAATACCATCTTTGATAATGAAAAAATCGTTTTTATTGATGGTAAATTCATATCCCTCCTTATCAAGGACCGGGATGGAAACAATGTTTTTAATCATGCTAGGTACATAGAAACAGTCGTTCAGTACAATCCTAACATGACTACTAATGGCTAACTCTAGTGATCCTACGGCCTCCGCAGCAACGGCCTTGCCATCGCCTAGCCTCAGGATCATCTCATCCTTGGTTAGCCTTCTGCTTCTTTGCAGTGCCTGCAAATCATTGCAGATGTGAGCACCACACCCGGTATCCAATACCCATGAAGCAGAATTAGTAATCATATTAACTTCAACCACAAACACACCTGGGTTGGAGAGGAGTTGTGGGCACTCCCTCTTCCAATGCCCTTTCCCTTGGCAATGCATGCAGACATCATTTGCCTTGGACCGCTGAGAACCACGGGCCTTTCCTTTCCTTTTGCTCGGTCCAACCGGAGCAACAGGGACGCCCGGAGCGTGAGCAGGGGCCACAACCGTCTTTCCTTTGCCCTTCTTCCTCTTCCAGCATCCGGCCCTCTTGCCATTCGCCTTGGAGGTCGAAGCCTCTCCTATCAATACCGCCGGCACCGACTTGTGGGTCGTTGCCTCGTATTGGACCAGCATGTTGATCAACTCATGAATAGACTTCTCAAGTCCGTTCACGTTGTAGTTTACAACAAACGGGGCATAGGATGGAGGAAGCGACTGGAGGATCACGTCAATGTACGTGTCATTGTTAAGCCCAGCTTTAAGGTCCTCGAGTTTCTCCACTAGGGAGAGCATCTTGACCCCATGACTCTGTACAGACGCTCCTTCAGCGAGCTTGGTGCCAAAGCATACTTTTGTGGCGGCATATCTAATATGCCTATCCGGAACCACATAAACCTCGTTCATGCGGAGCATTATGGCGGAGACGTTGTCCAGCCTCTCATACTGCTTCTGGATGTTGTTAGACATCGAAGCCAGTATGATGCTGCGTACTTTCCGGTTGTCCTCATGCCATTTCTCGAACGTCAAACGTTCTTCAGGCGTGGACCCCTCCGGTAAGTTGCTCGGTGGCGGCTCGTCCAAGACGTAGCCTTGGTTCTCGAAACCGAGGACAATCCTCAGGTTTCTCAGCCAGTCCGAGTAGTTCGTTCCGTTGAATTTGTTAGTCTCAAGAATCATGGTTAACGGGTTCTTAGACATATCTACATTAATGTAAATGTAAAGCAGAAATTAGCAGATGATGGTAATATTATTGTTCAAGTTGAAGACTTGGTCTTTTAGTCTTTAACCCTCCCACTATTTATACGAAAGTCCGCCACTCTCAAGCGGAGTTTCGGGAAACCATTTCCTAGTGGGCTTGGGATCCACAAGCGTAATCTCCATGCCCCGCTTTTACGATTCACATGAAGAAGACCTCGTGGGAGATATCCAATATCATTCTCATCCAATGAGATTCCCAAGATATTTTGCCTCACCTATTCGCATGGCTCCGAGGACTCCAAGCGAACCATGTTACTCAGTGTTGGGCCCGACCCATCAACCAAATCATGCCTCAAACTGTCGCCCCCCACGACTCGTGAGACAGGGAAACAGCGAGCGCAGTCTTTTTGTTCACAACAATAGTGCAGCTTTCCCTAGTCCAAGTGTGCCACGACTCGTGAGACCACACTTGGGTAGTGGTAGCTTCCTCACCACATTGCTGTGGATAGAAGGCTCGGACAGACCAAAATACCATTTTGATCCAAGTCCGTTATGGGCCTAATATTTAATTTGGTCCAACCAAATGAGAGTTTGTGTGTGACCGAGACCTCATCACATTATTGTGTTTTAGCATGCATAAATATCCAATATTTAAAGCGATAAATAAATACGCCGCATGCAGAAAACATAACATACCCCTGTTAGGATGATCACAAGCCCAACCTATGCGACCCACTGAGCCCGCAGTGAGTCTATGGTCTGTCTAGGGTGGTCCTAAATTATTACAATAGTAATATACCCATTGTCATTCCAATGGGCCTTGTAGTGCTCTTGTTTCACGCCTTGATGCTCCTCCTTGGGGTCTCCGACTCCAATTGCTTGTTAAAATTGAAACCTCACCAATCCTATCTACTCTCATTACAACTGAAATTAATACATTGGTAATAAGGAAAACAAGCCTTAACATCATGAGGCTGAAAATACGGGAGATGATAGTCCCAAAAACAAGAGGCACGCAGGCCCCACCCAACAGAAAATAAATAAACATTCATTCATCCATACACAAGGTCTAGGGCTTTGTGATCATCCCATGTTGATCCATCAACTCACATATAACATAATTATTCCAAATAATCATGCATAAATAACCAATGGATATTCCAAATACCCAAGTGATGTCCAACATCACAAAAGCATAAATATACAAATAATATGCAAAATTCAAATTTTAAATTTAATGGACATTTTAAACAATGCATCCAATGCATGTATTAGTCACAAATTAATTAAGCAAATTTAATCCAAGGAATAATCCAATTATTCCAAAATCAAAAATGCAAAATTAACATATTTTCAGAATATTGTGCAGAAAATACAGAAAATCGAATTTTCCGGAAAAAGTCGAAAAACGGCACAAAACGGCCCAGCCGTTGTGCTGGCCGGCCGCCCGCGCGCACAGGGCAATGCGCGCGCGCGCTGTGCCGCGCGCTGGCCCTCGGCCAGCAGCGGCCGGCTGCACACAGCGCGCGCGCAGGCGCCCGCCTGCGCGCGGCCACTGCCGGCCCGACGAAATTTTTTTTTTTTTTTTTGTTTTTCAAAACTGTTTCAGCACAATAAAATTAATATTATTCTGAAAATAAGCATGTAATTTTAGATCCAATCTAACAAAATTAAGCATGCCAAAAGTCCATTAAATCCAAACAATTGAATCATCATATTATTCATATATTTATGTAATCTAACATGCCAATAAAGCCGTTTAAAAGCAAGTAGATCATGCCAAACACATAGATCTATGCCCCTTACATCGAACCGGGCTCTGATACCACTTGAAGGACAAGCGGATCCGCCCGGGAGCGCGAGCGGAAGCGAGAAAGGCGAGATAAGTGCGTAAATTTAAATAAAATTCAAAATACGCGAATCCCAAGGGGTGTACCCTTGGGTGCTCAACCGGGCGTTCGATGTAGAATGTGTAAATATTGAAACATATATTTAAACACATAGGGCATAGATATATAAATGGAATCAATCAAAGCGTAATAAACCGTTACCTTTGATTGTTTAGCGTATGCTCCCGGCTACTAGCGTTGTTCCTTCTCCGGAATGCTCACGAAATCCAAACGTATGGATTCTCCAAAGGTGATCCACACCACACCGGAAGAAACACACGTTCTTCTTGCTAGAAAAGAACGGGTTTAGGAAGGAATCGGTTTAAGAGAAGAACACTATGAATTAGTGTTCTCTTAAACTTACTTTGTTCTTCTTCTTGATTCAAAATCAAGTGAAGAACACAAGTGTAAGAGAGGGAGGGAGCACGAAAATTGAGAGAGAGGAGAGGATTTTTTTCTTCTCTTTTTCCTAGAAAAAGATGAATAATGAATCACTTATGCTAGGTGTTGTATATTCTAATATATATACATAATTAATGTGATTATTGGAATGTGTCTAGGTTCATCCAAGGATGTCTAGATTCATTCCAATCAATCACCATCAATTCTTCAATCAAGCCTACCAAAATTTATGGTATGATCAAATCATACCAAAAGGGAAGAGCTTGATTGGAGTTGATTTGTCTCTTTCCAAAAGAGACAAGTCAACATACCACCTAGCATGCAACATGGCTGATTTTGCTTCCTCCAAGGGAGCATGTCGGCTATGTTTAATTAAGGGAAGAAGTCCAACTTCTTCCTATTCCAAATTAGGAATTATTTCTCCTCTCGGGTATAATTTAACGGCCCGGGTTTTATCGTAATCCAATTACGACGAACCCAATATTAAATCCAATTTAATGTCCACTTAAATTATTCCCGTTGATCTTTTAATCCAATTAAAAGATCCAACGTCTCAACATCTCAACTTTCCATATTTAATCGAAAATCCAATTTACCGATTAAATGAAAGCCCGATACAATATCGGCCCGTCCATCCAATGGACTTTCCCTTAAGTAATCCAATTACTTATTTTATCCTTCGAGATTGACTCCAAGTCGATCTCTCAACCTCCTCGGTGATTTGTGTGTGACCCTTTAGGTTCACCCTCAGCTAGACTTGGGCCCGTGTTCCACAAGGGCCCGTTACCATGGGTGGCCGTCTAGCAACGGTCCATGGCACTAGAGACTAGGTGAATTGGCGTGAACATTTAGGCGCCGATTCCGTACGGGTACGATCCTTCCGTCTACCGTCTCCCGGCCTTAGTCTAGGGTATGGAATTGGGCGTCGGTTCCCATCCTTGACTAGGCATCTATGCTTAATACTCGAGACTACGTATGCTTCATTGCATCGACACAGGAAACCATTCCCTGTTCGACCAACCACTGTGGCCACAGCTTCAAACAGCATGTACGTGTCTCCGAGTGCATAGGAGATACCTCTGTCATATACTGACAGGGGACGGATCCTCTTCTTGGAATCCACCGTCCTCGCTACACATTCCGACTGCACTGGACAAGGCTTATAATGATCATCTTACAGAATGATCACCTCTCGCCAGATCCAAGATACAGCCGTCCTGTGCACGTGACTGCCATGATTCCTCAAGTCTGAGGATTACTCCCGTACTATCGGAACCGGGGAATCCAATCATACCGACCAAGCCTCCAAGGCTTCCATATGATGATCCCCGCGAGTCAGTCCAGTCGGCTCGACCCCAGTCGACCAACCCATCAAGATCGTGTAGGCGTCCCACGCCTGTCGCCGATGAAACACGGCACTCATCCAATGAACACGACTCTTGACGCAAGTCTCAATAGGACTCTCGATGCCCTGTCTCGAGGTCCTCGACTTGGAACGTTTCAGACCCAACTCTTAATCAGTTGGTTTCATGACCACCATCCAATGCGTGGCCCAACTGCACGAGTTGTTATCTATGGTCTGTGGGCTTTGTTGCGATATAAGTTAAACACCATTTTAACAAATGTAAGATGAGCGCAACAAAGAAGGTACCATTGGTGACGAATACTCATCTTATTCATCACATAATAATATTACATTAACATCAAGTTGTCGGATAGGTTACAAATTGCCAAACCTATTGGCTTTCTGGTCACCTATTCCAACACTATAGCCGTGGCACTCCTTCCTAAATCTGCGTTTTTCCTCACCATAATTGCTTGCTAAAAGTTGATTTTATTGTTTTTAGTAGATTCCTAAATCATCCAAACTCTTCGGTTGTCCAAATAATTAGGAATAGTCATAGTTGTGGTAATTGTTTCGTTAAATCCTCGTGGGATCGACATTCTTTATACTACTTGATAGCTAGTACACTTGCTAGTATATATTTTTGCAATCAGACTCTATATCTTGCAACAAACGAATATCGTCGTCAATGCACAACACAAATGGAAATTAGATAATAACGGGAACGCACGATTGTGGCACGCTAGGCTAGGTCACATATCCCAAGATAGGATGAAAAGGTTGGTAGACTCAAAGAACCTAGAGGTTGGGGACTTGAGCAATCTACCAACTTGTGAATCCTGTCTAAGAGGGAAAATGACCAAGAAGCCCTTTGTAGGGAATAGCAGGCTTGCCACAGGTCTATTGGACTTGGTCCATACAGACGTATGTGGACCACTAAGGACGGAGGCCCGAGGTGGGTTCTCCTACTTCATAACCTTCACCGATGATCATTCGCGGTATGGTTATGTTTACCTGATGAGGTACAAGTCTGAAGCTCTTGAGAGGTTTAAAGAATTCAGACTTGAAGTGGAGAACCAAACCAACTGCAAAATTAAAATCCTTCGGTCGGACCGAGGCGGTGAGTACCTTAGTACGGAGTTCCTAGATTATCTAAAAGAACATGGTATAATATCAGAATGGACACCTCCAGGAACACCACAGTTAAATGATGTCTCTGAAAGGAGGAATCGAACCCTGTTGGACATGGTTCGGTCCATGATGAGTTTTACCAAATTGCCCTTATCGTTTTGGGGCTATGCACTAGAAACGGCGGCCAAATTGTTGAATTTAGCGCCTACTAGTACATTGACCCAAACGCCATATGAGATATGGCACGGCAAGCCTGCATCCTACAACTACTTGAAAGTGTGGGGTAGCCTATGTCGCAGAGCGCTCATACGCAACATCTTGAGAAGATGGGGATTACACATATGGGCGATTGGCTTTAAAGGTCAAGTGGGAGATTGTTAGAATAGGTGACCATGTAAGCCAATTTTGGCAGGAATATGTAACCTATGTGTAGACAATTTCTGGTGTTTGATAAAAACATTTATGAATAAAGAAGTGAAAATTCATATGGCAATACTTTGTTTACGTTCACTTATATCTGCATTTACATTTCTGTTCACTACGCAAACAAAGCCCACGGACTGAGAATCGATTTCGGGGACTGGGACTACGCTTGGAGGTTGGTCCATGAAATCAGTCTTACCGAATCAGTCCGGAGATCTCCAAGTCAAGGAATCCTGAAAATGGGTACCGGGATTCCCTTTGAGACTTGCACTAAGCATCTGCTGTCGTATTTCATCGATGGGTGATGAAGGTCGTCTAAGCAGTGTTAGTGGGTCAGCATGCTAGGAAGCAGCTGACTGAGGTGACTCGCGGGAACCATCTTACGGAGGACCTTGAGTGTGGTCAGCAAGGTATGATGTGTATTCCCGGGTCCAACGGTACAGGCCAAGTCCTTTGACTTGAGGAACTGCTGAGTTTACCTGTGCATCAGGTCTGTATCTTAGATATGGTGAGAGATTGCCAAAATACTCTTGAGTAGTCATAAGCCATGTCTAGTGCAGCTTGGGTGCACAAAGTGACAGTAGTTTCCAAGAAAGGATCTGTCTCCTGTCAAAAGGCATTAACAGTCGAGTCTCATGTATGCTCTGTGTCTTGTCCCTAAAATCTGTGGCCACAGTAACTGAACAGAAGGGAAGGTTTCCCTTGCGGCGTTTAGTAAAGGACAGACCGACACTTAGGTCCAAAATGGGTACCTGCATTTTCCGTGCCCTAGACTCTGAGTGTTGAGACCGAAGACAGAAGGACAAGGGTACTGTTAGAGCCTAAATGTTCATCCCCCAATATTTCACCTAGTCTCTAATGCCATGGACTATTGCTAGATGGCCACCCATGGTAACGGACGGATTCTAGGAATCCGACCAAGTCTAGCTGAATGGTGAACTTAAAGAGTCACACACTATCCACACACACTTAGTATTTAATTTGGAATTAAATATTGGAGTAAAGGAATGATTAAATTAGATTTAATCGGGTCCTATATTTTCTTGAAGAAATTAATTCCTTCTATTTGATAAAGGGAATTAAATTAATAATTGGATTTATTAAGGGAATTGATTTAATGGGCCTAGAATAAATATTAATATTTATTTATTTATTTATTTTATTTATTTGCCCTTTTAGAATATTTAATGGGATTTAAATATTCCATTAAATTTAAATCAACGGTTGAGATGGAAAGGGGAAATGGAAGGCTAGAATTTGTTTGACTAGATCAAACACTAGTTTGACTAGGACTTTGACTAGGTCAAAATCCTAGTCAAATTAGGGTTCTTAGAGTTGGAGTTTAAAGAGGATTAAACTCCTCCTCTATAAATACCTCTAGCTTCCAACTATTGTAGGATGATGATTCTTAAAATCACACACGCAACACACACTCTCCCCTCTCCTACATCTCGTCCGCCCCTCTCTCTCTCACTCTCCAAGAAAATTATTTCTTGTTCTTTTGTTCTTGGAACATTAGAACTAAGGAAGATTAGTCCCGTTAATTCATAACGTGTGATTGATCTATCCTCTCCAAAAATACTTGTTCGTTGCTAGCACGACGTGCAAGATACGTGGGTGGATCGTGTGTCACGACTTGGAGGGTCTCAAGAACGAGATCTCGATGCAAAACGGGGAACAACGCGGGTAGCCCTTGAAGACGAAAACGACAACGGGTAGGTCTCGTTTTATTTTTCGTCCCTCTTTATTTTTTCAACTCTATGGCCTCCATGATTTCTTTACATGTTATATGATCATGAGATACACCGAACGCCCGGGAACCTCAAGGGCACACCCCTTGAGCGTGTTCTTTTAAATTAAAAGCATGCTTTAATTTTTGTATGTTTATTTTATCGCGCTTCCGCATTCGCGCAATTTTCCGGGACGATCCACCGATTTCTTTCAGATATATTGCGGATTTCTTCCCAGAGTTGTCTTCTTGGCGACTTGTAGCATTTGGCATAGACAAAGGTGCAAGCTATGTCCTTGGAGAGGGAAGGTGAGCTAATATTCACATGTATGAATTGAGGGTTGTCTTTCAAGATTTGAATGCTTAGACCATGCGAGCCAAAACGTCAAATTTTTGTTATTCACATTAGAACATGAGAACTGAAATCCAAGTCTTCTAATAAATACGTTATTGTCCAACTCAACAAATGGTTCCAACAAAACAAGAACATGCGGTTTGTGTTCAATGAGCATTTCAAGAAGTATCCTCTGTTTAGCTATTTTACCAATACCCCTGACGTTCCATATGAGGATTTTGATCATTTAATAAGTGATGAAAGATGAAGCTCTAGTGCTCTTTTTCAGGAGAGTTTTATGAGGGGATGTACCTTTCGCATCTTTACCATTGTTATTGGGTCTCCTTGAAGATGTTGTTTCTCCTGTGGACTTGTTTCTCTTGTGTTTTTGGGTGGAGTTGGCTTCGGTCAGGATGGTCTCTTGTATTATGGCCTCCATTTCTTGAGATTTTAGGGTTGCTTCTCCTTGTGCCTCCATGATGTTGTCTTGTCTTTGTCTCTCAAGTGAGTCTGCCACCTCCTCTTGGGTGGATAATACCTCTTCATGTGGGTTGTGGACTTGGAGTTGCAGGGTCTCCTCCTCCAGGTGGGCTAGAGCTTGATACCTGTTGGAAGTAGGAGTATGGTCCTCCTCTATTTCTTGACTGTTCTCAGCCAGATCAGAGGTATGTCCGATTCTTAGAGTCTTACTAACTCTTTCCTGCCTATTTCTATCAAAAAGATCGTTTAAAGCTCCAATCTCTTCAATAACACTTTTGTCTTTGTGTGTTTGCTTGTTTTCCAAATCCCAGTTTTTACCAAGAAGGTCGACAAGCAACGGATCATCATAGTTAAAGTATTCCTGATTTTCTATGATGTAGTTAGATTTGCTAGTATCCACTATGTTCTTGTTGGAGTGCAGGTTTTCAGCAGCATGTGTGGTGTGTGTGTTTTGGGTAGAGTTAGCTTTGGTGTCAAACTGAGGTTGGTTTTCTGCAGCATTTATGTTATTAGCAGACTCAGCAGGATTAGAACATGCAACATGTATATTTCCAAAAATTACAATGTCAGTCACATTTGGTGCAACAATGTTCACATTGGGTACAGTCTCAACAACAACAACATTATTCACTTGGGATTCAGCCATATCAGAGATATAAACTTTAGCATGCAGAGGAGTTTTAGGCACAGAATTAGATGAAATATTGATGGCAGGCATATTTTCAGTCATAGCAATATTGCTCACAGGCAAAACATTATTATAATCCTAATCATTGGTCACATGTGCAGTTCTCGACTTCACAGTTAACCCCTTATCAGCAGATACACCAGAATTGTTCCTACTAGTTCCCACTATAGCAGATTTAGGTGCATTCTCAGCAACAGATGTATATCCAGGTTTGTTAGTCATGCTAGATGTAGCCACATTTCCAATAAGTGCTGATTCAGACACACCATTGTCTTGAGAAATAACAGCAAAAGCGTTTCATTACCTTCAGCAACATTATACTCAGCAGGGCAAGAATTCATGTCAACCGGATTAGTAACATTATGTTGAGCACAAAACTTAGCAGATTTTCCAGCTTCCACTGGACCAGATTTATCAGAGTTAGTATTTTGCATGTCATCAACAGGGGACTGGAACATGACTCTCTTCCCTTTGTTTTCCCAATTACATGGGCTTCAATTGGTATAGAACTCGTTCTATTGGAAGTTTTGGTTTTTAATGCACAAGAGTTTTGTTCATGTCCTAAGTGTTTACATAAAGCACAGTAAAGAGGACAGTTCTCATAGATAAATCCTTGCCTAATAGTGATATCCTCGAATTCAAGAAAGATAGCATGTGTACGAGGGGCTGTGAGGTCAAGTTCTACACACACACGAGCTAGACTAGGTCTCGTAAGATCCGCAGTTGGTTCATCCATTCTGAGGGACTTACCTATCAGCTTTGCTATACTAAATAGAGCTCTTTTTTCAAATAAGTGGCATGGGAGTTCAGGGAATTTAACCCACATAGGGGCTATCGGGGATTCAATTTGAGGGTTAAATGTTGGTGTCCACTTAAACACCCTCATATGGTATTGATCAAACATCCAGTCTCCTCTTAACCATATTTTCAAATAGTCTTCTTCATGAGATAGATGGATTAGGACATGTTTAACATTAATGACTCCAACACTGACAGAACCTCTCAAGCCAAGCTTAATAATCCGGTTATAGAGAAAACCAATATTAGGCAAGCCATGATCGAACTTACCCACCAAAGCGTATTTAACGCGATCAGCAAGGGTGTCGATTTCCTCCTTTGAGAAGGAGATACCTAATTTGCCCCTGAAAAATGCAATTCTGCCTATGGAAGCACCAGCCTCATAATTGAATGTTTTCTTGGCAGCCCTTGCAGGGTCAAATTGAAGGTGAGCACCTGAATTCTGCTGGACCACAGTGGAGTATGATCTTTTTTGCCGTCGGTGCTGCTGGAGTAGGGGGGGTGGAGGGTCAGGAGGGGGTGGTATGGCTGGATTGGAGTCCGCCATGTTCAGAAAGGCATGTGAGGAGCAGGGAGGTGAGGCAGATTGTGTGATAAGGGCTGAGTGATTGACGGAGGTGATAGAGGGAGAGGCGAGGATTACTCCCACATAGCGTCAGAGCTGGCCATTGCCGGAAGCGAGGTTGGGCGGTGGGATTTAGGGAAAAATGTGAAAAGTCTGCGTGAGGGAGTGTGGGGGGCGAGGTAGTTGATCTGATCGGGGAAAGGGTAGGAGATGAGGGGAGGGTTCGGCCGCCAGCGTGGAGTGCCGGTGACGGTGGGCGAGGGTGCAGAACGGAGCAGCTATCTCAGTCAAAGATTAACGGTCGAAATTTTTCACACTCATACCCAGTATAAGAACAACGTTGCAACATTGCAATTCGGACCTTATTTTTTTTTTTTTTTTTTTGGGTAAATAATACATTTGATATAGTTGAAGGATGTAAAGTGTTTGTAATCCTAAAAATTATCTACCATGCACTATTAAAAGAAAAAAAAATTGCCCAACTAAGTTGTCCCTCTTGAAAGAATTGGGTATAGCCCGGGAACGCAACGGAAGCATAAAAAACGTGAATTTAAAGCATAATATAAAATGGGTTCAAAGGGGTGTTCCCTTTGAAATTCCCGGGCGTTCAGTGTATGTCAAGAACATGAATAAAAAAGTAGAAGATGCTGGACATGTGGCTAAAAGATTAAAAACAAGAAGATACATAAAATGTAAATAGAAACCGACCTTTGTTCGTATTAACGTAGAACGGCTTCTAACGTTGTTCCTTTTCCGTTTCTCCTTGTATGTCAACTTGAGAGCTCAAAGTAGAACTCCTCTAATTTGTCCACACCACACCATGGAAGAGTTCTCTAAACTATTGCTAGATAGTAGTAGATAAGAAGAAGAAGAAGAAACAAACAATTCCAAATGAACACTATTGATTAGTGTTTTTGGAATGTTTTAGTTCAAACCTTTCCAAAAGGTATGAACACAAAAAGCAGGAAATTTTCAGAGATTTTGGAGAGTTTTTCATGGAAGATTTCAATTCTTCCTTTACTTGCTATAAATTGACTTTTTCCATGGACTAGGACTACTGGTCTTGGACTTTTATTTAATCTAATTAAAATAAGACAAAGTCCATTGGGCATTAATTAATCCAATTAATCTCAATCCAATTGAAGCCCATAATTTTATTTAATTCAATTAAATAAACATAAGTCCGAAATCTAGTTAATTGATCCAATCAATTAATTAATCCAAACCCGATAAATTAATCCAATTAATTTAAAGGTTCTAAGTCCAAAAATTAACTAATCCAATTAATTAGTTCTTGGACCATCCATCAAATGGATTTCCCAATAAATGATCCAATCATTTATTTTTTCTCCTTGAATTAATTTAATCCAATTAAATTAATTCGCTTCTTCTAGAATTAATTCCAAATTAATTCTACCAATTCCATAATGATTTGTGTGTGACTCTTTAGGTTCACCCTCAGCTAGACTTCGACTTGTGTCCAACACAATTGGTTAGTTAAATCCAATTTAATCAACTATTTCCCAATTAACCATTAATCGGAAAACGCCCGTCACCATGGGTGGCCGTCTAGCAACGGTCCATGGCACTAGAGACTAGGTGAATGTTGGCGTGAACATTTAGCCTGAAAGAATGTGTGGATCAGCCCGGGAGATTAACGCGTATAGCGGAAGCGCGAAATAGTGCGTAATAAAAATTACAAACCATAACTAAACGGAATTTAAATCATGCATAACGTACATAAACGAATCAAGGGGTGTGCCATTGATTCTCCCGGGCGTTCGGTGTATCTCATGTTCAATAAAACACAACATGGAGGCCATAGAATTAGAAACAAAAACCATAATTAAAGAACCTACCCGGTTGTAGTTTTGTCTTCGTTCGGCTACATGCATTGTTCCCCGTTTTGCAACAAGATCTCAAGAAGAGACCCTCTAAATCATCTCACTCGCTCCACCGGAAAGCAAACAACCCTTGTGCTAGCAAGAAATTATTTGGGGAGAAGAGACATCGATACACGCTATGAATTAATGCAATCAATGTCTTTTATGTTCCTAACTTGAACTAAAATCAAGAAGAACAAAGCATAATTCTTGGAGAGAAAAGAAGGGGATGGACGAAATCTTGAGAGGGAATGAGAGATGAGAGTTGTAGAGAATACTAGGTGTGAGTGTGTATTTTTTGAGTATTTATAGAAGATGGAATTTCCTATTCCTTCTCAAACTCTTCCAAAGAGACACACTTTGACTAGGATTTTGACCTAGTCAAATCCTAGTCAAATTAGGCTTTGATTAAGTCAAATTAATCATGGCCCTTCATCTCATCATTCTCTAGATCAAATCTTGTCCATCCATTTTGATGGGCTTTATGGAATGGGCCTATTTAATTCTAAATTAAATATTCCTATGGACTTTATATTAAATCAAATTTAATATACTAAGCCCATTAATGGAAAGGACTTATTTAATTCTAAATTAAATAGTCCCATGGACTTTATATTAAATCCTATTTAATATACCAAGCCCATTAATTAATTCCATAGAATGGGATTATTTAATTCTAAATTAAATAGTCCCATGGACTTTATATTAAATCCTATTTAATATACCAAGCCCACTAATTAATTAATTCACCCTTTTAATCTAATTAAAAGGAAAACCCATGCTTTAAAAAATTCATAAATCTAATTTATGAACTCAAGCCCGATTATTCCCAATAATTCATCGAGGCTTGAATCTCCAAGAAGTATAATTCAATTCCATTAAATTAAACCTTCTCCCGGAATTAATTTCAAATTAATTCCCTTTCATTTGGTGCAGCGGGTGTGACTCTTTAGGTTCACCTTTCAGCTAGACTTGGACCTACTTTTTGTTATTTTCATAACCAAAGTAGTCCGTTACCATAGGTGGCCATCTAGCAACGGTCCATGGCACTAGAGACTAGGTGAATTTATGGTGTGAACATTTAAGCTTCGAGTTATACGCAGGTGCGGTCCTACCGACGCTCGATACATACGGGTACGGTCCTACTGTTTCCTGTCTCCTGGCCTTTAGTCTAGGGGTCGGTTCCCATCTTTGACTAGGCAACTATGCATAATGCTCGAGATAGGTTTAACTCGACGTAGGAAATCCTTTGCCACTACATCAAGTGCTATGGCCATAGACTTTGTGAGTCTAAACCATCTCCGAGCGCATAGGAGATCTTGCTGTCATATCCTTTGACATGGGACAGATCCTATCTTGGAATTCACCGTTCTTACATACTCCGACTGCACTGGACGAGGCTTATGATGACCATGTGATATAATCGGTCAAATTTCACCAGATGCAAGATACAGCCTTAGTATGTAGGGGACTGCCGTGATCCTCAAGTCCGAGGACTAATCCCGTACTATCGGAACCGGGAATACGAGTCATACCGACCAAGCCCGAGTAGCTTCCATATGACGATTCCCGCGAGTCACCTCAGTCGGCCGCTCCCCAGCAGGCCGACCCACTAACACTGCTTAGACGATCCTCGTCACCCGTCGATGAAACACGATAGCAGATTCTTAGTGCAAGTCAAATGGATTCTCGATACCCTGTCTCGAGATTCCTTTGACTTGGAGTATTTCAGACTGATTCGGCAAAACTGATTTCATGAACCTACCTCCAAGCGTAGTTCCAATTTCCCGAAATGTTATTTCAGTCTGTGGGTGTTTGTTGTGACATCGTAACGATGCAAGCAGTAAGTACAACAAACTCATGCCTACGAATCCTTACTACATTCATTAACATAATATTACTTGTTCACAGATTGACGAATGGTTCTCAGAACAGCCAATACCATTGATTTTCTGGTCACCTATTCTAACAATCTCCCACTTGACCAATAAGTCAATTACCCACTTTGTTCAGAATCCTCTGAGTATGAGTAATCTACGATACCGACTAAGGTATTGTGAGTCCGCTTATATTTCCTTGCGAAGCAATACGGTCTAACCGTGTTACCTCTATCCACCATTGCCTCTTACAGATGGTGGTTGTCTAAGAATATTTTCGTGGATCTTGTGATGAGATCTCGTGCCAATACTGCCATAGCCAAGTTGCCTGCCATATAGGCGAACATGGCTTGGTCATGCTAGGCGCCACGTCCATCCTCTGGACGCAGTCTTCATCAGTGACCACTATTCAATGCACTCGTCATTGGGCCTGACTGTGCATACCTTTGAGACTAACTGGTTTTCACTTGTTCTCTGGAAGCTAGTATCGCTTTAGCTTTCCAAAGAAACTCTCAACAGACGGTGCATCATGAACCCATCTTTAGTCCTTATACAGGTACTAAGGATCGTTCTTGATAGCTGTCTTCAACCCCTCAGTGCATTACCGATTTATGTTGAGCCATGCTAGAAGCACTCTCAACATCGGTTCCTATGCACCGAGTAAACATATCATATGTTTGCCTAGGGTTAAGACATAGGGGATACTCAACATCCAAGCCTTCTCATTAGTCCACCGCGACTAAGTCTTGAATGGCTTGATGCTTTATGCATAGTATCCAAGTGTTCTCATCAGTCTTACTATGACTGAGTCTCGAACAACTTGTCCCTCTACATGTTTGAGTTTTCTCATCAGTCTATCACTGACTGAATCTTTGAAAAACTCAATTCATGATATGTATGTGGGAACCCTTTAAAATGTCATGGAGAATTTTCGTGAGTTACAGTTGTGTTTTAGTGATTCCTAATATCTTCAATTCATCCATGGATCAAGACATTACACACTTAAACACATGGAACACCATTTCTACTCCCACTGATCACCTACGTCGTTTAAGACCGAGTCATGCTCCGTATGAGCTCGTCAAAATGAATATTCCAGTTATGCGGTGTTTCAAACCTTGTTTGAATCTCCTAGCGGATTCTATGGCTCCTCTCCATAAATCCTACTACGATGTCCAACATCACGTTCCGCAGGTCATTTGGATTACTATCCAAATTTGACCGAACATATCCGGATCACTCGTACCTCTTACGACATTCGGGTTCGTTCTTAAGGGGACTTGGAATATGATCAATTTAAGAAATGCGATTCTAAGCAACGTTAGTATTATTCTGTCGTAAACTTGTACAAATTAGACACCGAGTCTAATTTGTCTCCCACTAGTCCCTTTACGTATGTAGGATCCTTCTACATGCTCAAGGACTTTGTTGGGACACAGGCTTGCCAAACCATGGCTCCTTGTGCGTGAGTCCTAGCAAAGTGCCACGTTCCTTACGTTGGCAATTTTGAGTCTACGTCTACACGGGCTAAGGTAATTGGGCGAAACTTCGATCGATCTTCGTCCAACGAGATTCGATCGTTCCCTTTATCAGAGACCGTCATACTTGGCCTTTACAGGAAACGTTTCATTGAGAATTCCATTCTCAACTTGGATGCTCAAGAGCTCCCACTAAATACACTGCCTTTTCGATCCTATCGAAACAGGTTTAATTTTGCAACCATTTATGGTTCACCACCTCAAGTGTAATTCCCAATCCTCCTATGGGACTTTTAGACTTTTGAACCCTCTTATGGTCTTGTGTATTAGTAACCTACAGTTGTCTTATTGGATCCCTTCCAACAGACTATTTGGCAAGCCTATTTCGTCCAACAAAGGGCTTTGGGACTTTCTTCTTCATAAAAGACTTGTAAATTTACTCGATTCGAATCATCTATTTCTAGATTCATCGAACTTTCCAATTTACTTATCTTTTAATAAGAAGAAACGTCCTAGCTGTTGTAGATGCCAAATCTGTAAGTTAGTCTTGATTAATCCATTTAGATAATTTGAATTTTGAGTATCCATAAACCTTTTATGGGATGGTGTCTAGGAATTTACGTGTAACTACTAGCAAACATGAATCAATATTGAATAATTTTGTTTGATCAAATATGTATGTAATAAAACCTTTGTCCAACAAAGAGACATACTTTTGATCATGCTAGGTTACGCAATTCCTATATTATACTAACATGATCACGGTTATGGGCCTAACAAGTCTCTAGTCCTTTTCATCAATGGACCTTGCCATTGTTGAATCGTAGAACTGTTCTTGGCTTTTAAGTCCTTATTCACTTTCTGCAAACCACCCGCAGATTAGTGATAGGAATGGTATCAAATACCAAATAGAGTAAAAGTGATCATGTCAATACTCAATATCAAATTTTACCTACATCGGGGAGGGGTTTAGAATACTCCCCTTTCCAATGGCCCTCTTTACGACAGTGAATGCTTACGTTCTTAGAAATCTATGAACTTGACTGCTTGAACCTTTTGCTCTTTCCTTTACCTCCACCTTGTGTTGTAAAGGAACAACACTTGAAGTGTTTTAATAGTTGATGTCACCTTACCCTTCTTCCTCTTTTGGCGTCTGGCACCCTTGCCTTTCACCATGGAGGTTGAAGCTTCTCCTACTAGTACCGACGGTGCAGATTTTGCAATCGTTGCCTCGTACTAGACCAACATAATTACCAACCTGTGAAGATCTTTTCTAAGCTCATTCATGTTGATAATTAATGGTTCGTAGGAGGGAGGAAGAGACTGAAGGATCATGTCAATGTACGTCTCTTTTTCAAAACTGACGTGGAGGTCTTTTGAGCTTCTCCACTAGGGATTGCATCATCACTCCATGTTCTTTGTACCGACTTCCCTTCCGTCATCTTAGCTCCAAACATGCTTCGTTGCATTTTACCCCACATGCTGGTCCAAGACCATATAGACATGATGCAAACGATGCATAGTTTGAGCCAACATCATTATATCCTACTTGCCGGTGGTCATCCTTCAACTTTTGAATGCCAAGCGTTGCCTTAGTTGTCGACCCCTCCGGCAAGGGATGAGGAACGTCCTCATTCCGGTATGTGAGTTAAGGTTCTGGAAATCTTAGACCATCTTAAGATTTCACAGTCAATTCGTGTAATTGGTTCCCTTTTAGTGAGCCTCTTAGTGATGTGTTTGGTGGATTCTTAGACATTCACAACATATATATAAAGCAGAAAATAATAAGTAGAGTGAAGTAATATTTTGGTTAAGTCTCGGTCTTTAGTCCTTAACCTCTCCCACTATTTCTATGAAAACACGACACTCTCAAACGTTGTTTTTCGGGAAATCCTTTCCTAGTGGGCTCGGGATCCACAGCGATCTCCCCCATACCCCGCTTTTTACGATTCACATGGGAAAAGAACCTGTGGGAGGTATTCCATACCATTCTCATTCCACGAGATTCCCAAGATAATTTCCTCACCCTTTCACGTGATCCCGAGGACTCCAAGCGAATCACGTTATTCGGGTGTTAGACCCGACCCAATCAACCGATTCATAGACTCACTGCTACCTCCACGACTCGTGAGACAGGTAACAGCAGTCTACTCATCGTTCATGACAAAGTGCAGCTTCTTTTAAGCACGATAGTCGTGCCACGACTCGTGAGACCACGCTATCGACCTAAAAGATCTTCCTCACTTTTGCCATGGATGGAAGGCTTGGACAGACTCCCAGAGTCCTAGTCCATTTATTAAGGGTCTATATTTAACTTGGTTCAACCAAGTGAGAGTTTTGATAGAACGAGACCTCATCACATATATTAAGTATTGCATTGCATGCGTTATGGCAGAAATATTCTAAGCGTGAATGTAACCATACATAAAGCATATAGAATAATCATAAGCATATAATACGCATCGCATGCAAAAATAAAGCCTAGCACGCCCCTGTAGGATGATCACAAGCCCAAACCTATGCGACCCACTGAGCCCGCAGTGGATCTATGGTCAATCTAAGGGTAGGCCCTACGCTATTACAAGATTTAATAACCCATTACATGCAATGGGCCTTGTAAGTCCTCTTTATCTTCTTGGGCTCTCCATCGTGGGCCTACACCGGGCTTCTTCTCCATGGATCCTCCGTGGGCCATCTGATGTCAACCTCCATGGGCCTCCAACATCTTGGGCTTGTCTTCTCTTGCAGCTTTTATTTACAAAAAGAAATAAAACCTCACCACTAAATTCTACTCTCATTACATCATAAAATAAGAAACCCCAATTAAGCATTTGGGGGAGTATATTAGGAGGGAGAGAGAAAGCCTTATTATTCCAAGGCAACTAGAAGAGAGACAGAGAGGAAAATAAAGAGGCACACAGGCCACAACCCAACAAATAAATGTAAATAAACCATACATGCGGTCTAGGGGCTTTGTGATCATCCTTTGTCAAATAAATTAACGCAAATAGCACAAATACATATCCCACGTAAAATATGCTATACCAACATCCATGATAATCCATACCATAAAATAAATGCAGAAACTACATGTAAAATATTCACACCAAACATTGGATAATAGTGCAACCTATGCACAACGATTTTTGTTGGAAAAACCTTTTCCATAATTAACAAGGCAATATTAATTCTTTGAAATATAAAATCTCAACCAAAATTAAAATTCCCCAAGTTAATTAATTCAGAAAAATTCCCAAAAATTATACAGAAAAATCAAATTTTCTGAAACACAAAAATCAACAATTCAAGAATATGCCATTTATTCAAGAATTCCAAAATCCAACAATTTGTGCAATATCAATACATGTCAAGATCTACTCATACTCAAGCCATAAAATAACCATGATGTCCAACATCATAAAACGCAGAAATTATTGCGAAATTTCACATATGAATTTTGATCAGTGGTGCAACCATTGCAAAAATTAAATCTTGTTAGGAAACCCTTTCCTCATCAACCAAGCAATATTTATTTTAGGAAATTCCAAATCTCAAAAAATAAATATTCTAAGTCAACGGGTTCAGAATAATGCAGAAAATATCATAAAAATAATTCAGTAAAAATAGTTTTGAAAAACGAGCCAAAAACGGGAGAGAAACAGAAAACGGCACAGCCGGTCGGCTAGGCGCGCGCGGCCGGCACAGCGCGCGCTGGGCGCGCTGGCCGGGGCCTGCGCGCGCGCCCGGCCGCGCCCCTGTGCGCGCGCCCAGCGTGCTGCTGCTGCCGATTCGCCGTTTTTCACTCTTTTTCAACTTTTCATGCAATTTTTCTGAACCACAAGATAAATTCAACCCTAGAACATGTATTAACACATTCAAGAAAACCAAGATCCAAAATCCCATGCAAAATTAAAGCCAATAAATATCTACGATAAACATGCTATAAACGTAAATTAAAACACGTTTATCATGCTTAAACGCACATAGCACATAGAATACTAGGCCTATACACCGAACCGGGCTCTGATACCACTGAAAGAATGTGTGGATCGGCCCGGGAGATTAACGCGTATAGCAGAAGCGCGAAATAGTGCGTAATAAAAATTACAAAGCATAATTAAACGGAATTTAAATCATGCATAACGTACATAAACGAATCAAGGGGTGTGCCCTTGATTCTCCCGGGCGTTCGGTGTATCTCATGTTCAATAAAACACAACATGGAGGCCATACAATTAGAAACGAAAACCATAATTAAAGAACCTACCCGGTTGTAGTTTTGTCTTCGTTCGGCTACATGCATTGTTCCCCGTTTTGCACCAAGATCTCAAGAAGAGACCCTCTAAATCATCTCACTCGCTCCACCGGAAAGCAAACAACCCTTGTGCTAGCAAGAAATTATTTGGGGAGAAGAGACATCGATACACGCTATGAATTAACGCAATCAATGTCTTTTATGTTCCTAACTTGAAATAAAATCAAGAAGAACAAAGTATAATTCTTGGAGAGAAAAGAAGGGGATGGACGAAATCTTGAGAGGGAATGAGAGATGAGAGTTGTAGAGAATACTAGGTGTGAGTGTGTGTTTTTTGAGTATTTATAAAAGATGGAATTTCCTATTCCTTCTCAAACTCTTCCAAAGAGACACACTTTGACTAGGATTTTGACCTAGTCAAATCCTAATCAAATTAGGCTTTGATTAAGTCAAATTAATCATGGCCCTTCATCTCATCATTCTCTAGATCAAATCTTGTCCATCCATTTTGATGGGCTTTATGGAATGGGCCTATTTAATTCTAAATTAAATATTCCTATGCACTTTATATTAAATCATATTTAATATACTAAGCCCATTAATGGAAAGGACTTATTTAATTCTAAATTAAATAGTCCAATGGACTTTATATTAAATCCTATTTAATATACCAAGCCCATTAATTAATTCCATAGAATGGGATTATTTAATTCTAAATTAAATAGTCCCATGGACTTTATATTAAATCCTATTTAATATACCAAGCCCACTAATTAATTAATTCACCCTTTTAATCTAATTAAAAGGAAAACCCATGCTTTATAAAATTCATAAATCTAATTTATGAACTCAAGCCCGATTATTCCAAATAATTTCATCGAGGCTTGAATCTCCAAGAAGTATAATTTTAATTCCATTAAATTAAACCTTCTCCCGGAATTAATTCCAAATTAATTCCCTTTCATTTGGTGTAACGGGTGTGACTCTTTAGGTTCACCTTTCAGCTAGACTTGGACCTACTTTTTGTTATTTCATAACCAAAGTAGTCCGTTACCATGGGTGGCCATCTAGCAACGGTCCATGGCACTAGAGACTAGGTAAATTTATGGTGTGAACATTTAGGCTCCGAGTTATACGCAGGTGCGATCCTACCGACGCTCGATACGTACGGGTACGGTCCTACTGTCGCCTGTCTCCTGTCTCCCGGCCTTTAGTCTAGGGGTCGGTTCCCATCTTTGACTAGGCAACTATGCATAATGCTCGAGATAGGTTTAACTCGACGTAGGAAATCCTTTCCCACTACATCAAGTGCTATGGCCATAGACTTTGTGAGTCTAAACCATCTCCGAGCGCATAGGAGCTCTTGCTGTCATATCCTTTGACAGGGGACAGATCCTATCTTGGAATTCACTGTTCTTACATACTCCGACTGCACAGGACGAGGCTTATGATGACCATGTGATATAATCGGTCAAATTTCACCAGATCCAAGATACAGCCTTAGTATGTAGGGGACTGCCGTGATCCTCAAGTCCGAGGACTAATCCCGTACTATCGGAACCGGGAATACGAGTCATACCGACCAAGCCCGAGTAGTTTCCATATGACGATTCCCGCGAGTCACCTCAGTCGTCCGCTCCCCAGCAGGCCAACCCACTAACACTGCTTAGACGATCCTCGTCACCCGTCGATGAAACACGACAGCAGATGCTTAGTGCAAGTATCAAATGGATTCTCGATGCCCTGTCTCGAGATTTCTTTGACTTGGAGTATTTCAGACTGATTCGGCAAAACTGATTTCATGAACCTACCTCCAAGCGTAGTTCCAATTTCTGTGGGCGTTTGTTGTGACATCGTAACGATGCAAGCAGTAAGTACAACAATCTCATGCCTACGAATCCTTACTACATTCATTAACATAATATTACTTGTTCACAGATTGACGAATGGTTCTCAGAACAGCCAATACCATTGACTTTCTGATCACCTATTCTAACATAGGCCTCCGAGTACCATACTGAAGGACAAGCGGATCCGCCCGGGAGCACGAGCGGAAGCGAGAAAAGCGAGAAATTGCGTAAATTTAAATAAAATTCAAAATACGCGAATCCCAAGGGGTGTACCCTTAGGTGCTCAACCGGGCGTTCGATGTAGGATGTGTAAATATTAAAACATATATTTAAACACATAGGGCATAGATATATAAATGGAATCAATCAAAGCGTAATAAACCGTTACCTTTGATTGTTTAGCGTATGCTCCCGGCTACTAGCGTTGTTCCTTCTCCGGAATGCTCACGAAATCCAAACGTATGGATTCTCCAAAGGTGATCCACACCACACCGGAAGAAACACACGTTCTTCTTGCTAGAAAAGAACGGGTTTAGGAAGGAATCGGATTAAGAGAAGAACACTATGAATTAGTGTTCTCTTAAACTTACTTTGTTTTTTCTTCTTCATTCAAAATCAAGTGAAGAACACAAGTGTAAAGAGAGGGAGGGAGCACGAAATCTTGAGAGAGAGGAGAGGATTTTTGTCTTTCTCTTTTTCCTAGAAAAAGATGAATAATGAATCACTTATGCTTGGTGTTGTATATTCTAATATATATACATAATTAATGTGATTATTGGAATGTGTCTAGGTTCATCCAAGGATGTCTAGATTCATTCCAATCAATCACCATCAATTCTTCAATCAAGCCTACCAAAATTTATGGTATGATCAAATCATACCAAAAGGGAAGAGCTTGATTGGAGTTGATTTGTCTCTTTCCAAAAAGAGACAAGTCAACATACCACCTAGCATGAAAACATGGCTGATTTTGCTTCCTCCAAGGGAGCATGTCGGCCATATTTAATTAAGGGAAGAAGTCCAACTTCTTCCTATTCCAAATTAGGAATTATTTCTCCTCTCGGGTATAAATTTAACGGACCCGGTTTTATCGTAATCCAATTACGACGAACCCAATATTAAATCCAATTTAATGTCCACTTAAATTATTCCCGTTGATCTTTTAATCCAATTAAAAGATCCAACGTCTCAACATCTCAACTTTCCATATTTAATCGAAAATCCAATTTACCGATTAAAATGAAAGCCCGATACAATATCGGCCCGTCCATCCAATGGACTTTCCCTTAAGTAATCCAATTACTTATTTTAACCTTCGAGATTGACTCCAAGTCGATCTCTCAACCTCCTCTGTGATTTGTGTGTGACCCTTTAGGTTCACCCTCAGCTAGACTTGGGCCCGTGTCCCACAAGGGCCCGTTACCATGGGTGGCCGTCTAGCAACGGTCCATGGCACTAGAGACTAGGTGAATTGGCGTGAACATTTAGGCGCCGATTCCGTACGGGTACGATCCTTCCGCCTACCGTCTCCCGGCCTTAGTCTAGGGTATGGAATTGGGCGTCGGTTCCCATCCTTGACTAGGCATCTATGCTTAATACTCGAGACAACGTATGCTTCATTGCGTCGACACAGGAAACCATTCCCTATTCGACCAACCACTGTGGCCACAGCTTCAAACAGCATGTACTTGTCTCCGAGTGCATAGGAGATACCTCTGTCATATACTGACAGGGGACGGATCCTCTTCTTGGAATCCACCGTCCTCGCTACACATTCCGACTGCACTGGACAAGGCTTATAATGATAATCTTACAGAATGATCACCTCTCGCCACATCCAAGATACAGCCGTCCTGTGCACGTGACTGCCATGATTCCTCAAGTCTGAGGATTACTTCCCGTACTATCGGAATCGGGGAATCCAATCATACCGACCAAGCCTCCAAGGCTTCCATATGATGATCCCCGCGAGTCAGTCCAGTCGGCTCGACCCCAGTCGACCAACCCATCAAGATCGTGTAGGCGTCCCACGCCTGTCGCCGATGAAACACGGCACTCATCCAATGAACACGACTATTGACGCAAGTCTCAATAGGACTCTCGATGCCCTATCTCGAGGTCCTCGACTTGGAACGTTTCAGACCAACTCTTAATCAGTTGGTTTCATGACCACCATCCAATGCGTGGCCCAACTGCACGAGTTGTTATCTATGGTCTGTGGGCTTTGTTGCGATATAAGTTGAACACCGTTTTAACAAATGTAAGATGAGCGCAACAAAGAAGGTACCATTGGTGACGAATACTCATCTTATTCATCACATAATAATATTACATTCACATCAAGTTGTCGGATAGGTTACAAATTGCCAAACCTATTGGCTTTTCTGGTCACCTATTCCAATAATCTCCCACTTGACCTAAAGCCAATCACCCATTGACCTCGAACCTCTTATTCAGATGGTGAGTATGGGCAACTTGCGACATGGGCTTAGCAAGTGGATCTGCTATGTTTTCTGCGGAGCTGACTCGGTCCAACCGAACGTCAGTCCTGCTATCCATCTCTCTAAGTAGATGGTAGCGTCTAAGAATATGCTTGGATCGTGATGAGATCTCGGTTTCCTTTGCTAGCGCTATCGCCCCAGTTGTTATCATGAAAGATAATTACAGGCTTTAGCAATGCTAGGTGCTACATCCAACCCTTGGATGTAGCTCATCAACCAAACCACTCCTGAGCAGCTTCCAAAGCCGCTATGTATTCAAAACTCTATGGTGGAGTCCATCGTGGTAGCCTATTTGGAACACTTCCAAGTAACCACGCCACCATTTAGTCTAAATACAAAACCATACTGAGACTTGGCATCATCGTCATCCGACTGGAAGCTAGCGTCGCTATAGCCTTCCAGTATCAACTCTCCACCACCGTAGATCAAGAACATGTCCTTAGTCCTTTTTCAGGTACTTCAGGATAGTCTTGACTGCACTCCAGTGATATCGGCTAGTTACGCTCAAAGCGAAAGCCACATCAGGTCTAGTGCACTGAACAGCATACTGTATGCTGCCTACGGCTGAAGCATAGGGATGTCCTACATCCGTTTAAGTTCCTCATCAGTCTTAGGAGACTGCTTCTTGGATAACTTAATTTCATGCCTCATATACGAGGACTGGGCCATTCCTAACATCCTTCTAGATCTATCCCTGTAGATCTTGATGCCAAGGATGTAGTATATGTCTCGCCCATATCCTTCATAGAGAATTGCGTTGACAACCAAGCTTTAGTGGTACCTAACATCTTAGCATCATTCCCAATGAGCAAGATGTCATCTACGTAAAGCACCAGAAACGCAACTGAGCTCCCATTGATCTTCTTGTATACACAAGGATTAGACTCGTTCTTGATGAAATCATATCCCCGTATGACTTCATCAAAACGTATGTTCCAGCTTCGGGTTTAACCCCTTTTGGTGGATCTGCTAGGGTCCAAATCTTGTTTGTACCATCGAGTCCATCTCGGATTTCATGGCCTCAAGCCACTTGTCCGAATCGATGTCCGACATCGCTTCTCCGTACGTTTTTGGATCATTATCCAACTGACCGGTCAGGCCCAGAAATCCATACCTATCAGGTGCATGGGATACTCTGGCTGACCTACGGAGGACTGGAACAATATCAGTGGGAACTTCAGGCTCAGATGTCACTGCCGCCTCTTGGGGTTCCTCACTTGATTCCTCAAGGAGCACCTCATCGCGTCGACTATCCGATGGAAAACCTTTTTCCAAGAACACTGCGTTTCGCGAGACAAAACCTTTTGCTCGGAGGGATCATAGAAATAATACCCCGCAGTTTCTTTCGGATAGCCAATGAACCTGCATAAACTAGACCTCGAGTCCAGTTTATCTCCCACTAATCTCTTGACATATGCGGGGCAACCCCACACTTTCAAGTATTTGTAGGAGGCAGGCTTGCCATGCCATATCTCATGTGGCGTCTGGGATACCCTTTTAGATGGCGCCAAGTTCAAAACTTTGGCCGCCGTCTCAAGTGTGTATCCCCAGAAGGAAAGGAGTAGTTCGGTAAAACTCATCATGGATCGGACCATGTCTAACAAGGTCCGATTCCTCCTTTCAGACACACCATTAAGCTGCGGTGTTTCAGGAGGGGTCCACTGAGAGAGAATCCCATTCTCTTTTAGATAATCAGTAAACTCACCACTCAAATACTCTCCACCTCGATCCGATCGAAGGGCTTTGATCTTTCGACCGGTTTGGTTCTCTACTTCAAGTCTGTATTCCTTAAACCTTCCAAAGGCTTCAGACTTGTACCTCATCAGGTAAACATAACCATACCGTGAGTGATCATCGGTAAAGGTTATGAAGTACGAGTACCCACCTCTAGCCTGAGTATTTAGTGGACCACAGACATCTGTATGGATCAAATCCAACAGACCACTGGCTAGCGTACTTTGTCCAACAAAGGGTTTCTTGGTCATCTTTCCCTTTAGACAGGATTCGCAGGTCGGTAGGTTGTCCAAATCGTCTATTTCTAGACTCTTTGAGTCCACCAACCTTCTTATCCTATCTTTTAGAGATATGATCTAATCTCGCATGCCATATTTGTGCGTTATTATGATCATCACGTTTTCGTTTGTGTTCTGCAGTCATAATCCCAATTAGACTGTTGAAGTATGTACAGACCGTTGACCAATGTACCAAGCAAATGAAAATACCATCTTTTGATAATGAAAAAACCGTTTTTATTGATGGTAAATTCATATCCCTCCTTATCAAGGACCGGGATGGAAACAATGTTTTTAATCATGCTAGGTACATAGAAACAGTCGTTCAGTACAATCCTAACATGACTACTAATGGCTAACTCTAGTGATCCTACGGCCTCCGCAGCAACGGCCTTGCCATCGCCTAGCCTTAGGATCATCTCATCCTTGGTTAGCCTTCTGCTTCTTTGCAGTGCCTGCAAATCATTGCAGGTGTGAGCACCACACCCGGTATCCAATACCATGAAGCAGAATTAGTAATCATATTAACTTCAACCACAAACACACCTGGGTTGGAGAGGAGTTGTGGGCACTCCTTTCTTCCAATGCCCTTTCCCTTGGCAATGCATGCAGACATCATTTGCCTTGGACCGCTAAGAACCACGGGCCTTCCCTTTCCCTTTGCTTGGTCCAACCGAAGCAACAGGGACGCCCGGAGCGCGAGCAGGGGCCGCAACCGTCTTCCCTTTGCCCTTCTTCCTCTTCCAGCGTCCGGCCTTCTTTGCCATTCGCCTTGGAGGTCGAAGCCTCTCCTATCAATACCGCCGGCGCCGACTTGTGGGTCGTTGCCTCGTATTGGACCAGCATGTTGATCAACTCATGAATAGACTTCTCAAGTCCGTTCATGTTATAGTTTACAACAAACGGGTCATAGGATGGAGGAAGCGACTGGAGGATCACGTCAATGTACGTGTCATTGTTAAGCCCAGCTTTAAGGTCCTCGAGTTTCTCCAACTAGGGAGAGCATCTTGACCCCATGACTCTGTACAGACGCTCCTTGAGCAAGCTTGGTGCCAAAGAATGCTTTTGTGGCGGCATATCTAATATGCCTATCCGGAACCGCATAAACCTCGTTCATGCGGAGCATTATGGCGGAGACGTTGTCCAGCCTCTCATACTGCTTCTGGATGTCGTTAGACATCGAAGCCAGTATGATACTGCGTACTTTACGGTTGTCCTCATGCCATTTCTCGAACGTCAAACGTTCTTCAGGCGTGGATCCCTCCGGTAAGTTGCTCGGTGGCGGCTCGTCCAAGACGTAGCCTTGGTTCTCGAAACCGAGGACAATCCTCAGGTTTCTCAGCCAGTCCGAGTAGTTCGTTCCGTTGAATTTGTTAGTCTCAAGAATCATGGTTAACGGGTTCTTAGACATATCTACATTAATGAAAATGTAAAGCAGAAATTAGCAGATGATGGTAATATTATTGTTCAAGTTGAAGACTTGGTCTTTTAGTCTTTAACCCTCCCACTATTTATACGAAAGTCCGCCACTCTCAAGCGGAGTTTCGGGAAACCATTTCCTAGTGGGCTTGGGATCCACAAGCGTAATCTCCATGCCCCGCTTTTATGATTCACATGAAGAAGACCTCGTGGGAGATATCCAATATCATTCTCATCCAATGAGATTCCCAGGATATTTTGCCTCACCTATTCGCATGGTTCCGAGGACTCCAAGCGAACCATGTTACTCAGTGTTAGGCCCGACCCATCAACCAAATCATGCCTCAAACTGTCGCCCCCCACGACTCGTGAGACAGGGAAACAGCGAGCGCAGTCTTTTTGTTCACAACAATAGTGCAGCTTTCCCCTAGTCCAAGTGTGCCACGACTCGTGAGACCACACTTGGGTAGTGGTAGCTTCCTCACCATATTGCTATGGATGGAAGGCTCGGACAGACCAAAAATACCATTTTGATCCAAGTCCATTCTGGGCCTAATATTTAATTTGGTCCAACCAAATGAGAGTTTGTGTGTGACCGACACCTCATCACATTATTGTGTTTTAGCATGCATAAATATCCAATATTTAAAGCGATAAATAAATACGCCGCATGCAGAAAACATAGCATACCCCTGTTAGAATGATCACAAACCCAACCTATGCGACCCACTGAGCCCGCAGTGAGTCTATGGTCTGTCTAGGGTGGTCCTAAATTATTACAATAATAATAAACCCATTGTCATTCCAATGGGCCTTGAAGTGCTCCTTGTTTCACGCCTTGATGCTCCTCCTTGGGGTCTCCGACTCCAATTGCTTGTTAAAATTGAAACCTCACCAATCCTATCTACTCTCATTACAACTGAAAGTAATACATTGGTAATAAAGAAAACAAGCCTTAACATCATGAGGCTGAAAATACGGGAGATGATAGTCCCAAAAACAAGAGGCACGCAGGCCCCACCCAACAGAAAATAAATAAACATTCATCCATACATAAGGTCTAGGGCTTTGTGATCATCCCATGTTGATTCCATCAACTCACATAACATAATTATTCCAAATAATCATGCATAAATAACCAATGGATAATTCCAAATACCCAAGTGATGTCCAACACCACAAAAGCATAAATATACAAATGATATCCAAAATTCAAATTTTAAATTTAATGGACATTTTAAACAATGCATCCAATGCATGTATTAATCCCAAATTAATTAAGCAAATTTAATTCAAGGAATAATCCAATTATCCCAAAATCAAAAATGCAAAATTAAATATATTTCAGAATATTGTGCAGAAAAATACAGAAAATCGAATTTTCCGGAAAAAGTCGAAAAACGGCACAAAACGGCCCAGCCGTTGTGCTGGCCGGCCGCCCGCGCGCACAGGGCAGCGCGCGCGCGCGCAGGCAGCAAGCCTGCGCGCCCTGCCCGCGCTGGCCCTCGGCCAACAGCGGCCGGCTGCGCACAGCGCGCGTGCCTGTGCGCAGCGTCCGCGCGCGCTGGCGGGCGCCTGCGCGCGGCCACTGCCGGTCCGACCAAATTTTTTTTTTTTTTTTTAAAAAAACTGTTTCAGCACAATAAACTTAATATTATTCTGAAAGTAAGCATGCAATTTTAGAATCCAATCTAACAAAAATTAAGCATGCCAAAAGTCCATTAAATCCAAACAATTGAATCATCATATTATTCATATATTTACGTAATCTAACATGCCAATAAAGCCATTTAAAAGCACGTAGATCATGCAAAACACATAGATCTATGCCCCTTACATCGAACCGGGCTCTGATACCACTTGAAGGACAAGCGGATCCGCCCGGGAGAGCGGAAAGCGAGAAAAAGCGAGAAATTGCGTAAATTTAAATAAAATTCAAAATACGCGAATCCCAAGGGGTGTACGCTTGGGTGCTCAACCGGGCGTTCGATGTAGGATGTGTAAATATTAAAACATATATTTAAACACATAGGGCATAGATATATAAATGGAATCAATCAAAAGCGTAATAAACTGTTACCTTTGATTGTTTAGCGTATGCTCCCGGCTACTAGCATTGTTCCTTCTCCGGAATGCCTCACGAAATCCAAACGTATGGATTCTCCAAAGGTGATCCACACCACACCGGAAGAAACACACGTTCTTCTTGCTAGAAAAAGAACGAGTTTAGGAAGGAATCGGTTTAAGAGAAGAACACTATGAATTAGTGTTCTCTTAAACTTACTTTGTTCTTCTTCTTGATTCAAAATCAAGTGAAGAACACAAGTGTAGAGAGGGAGGGAGCATGAATATCTTGAGAGAGAGGAGAGGATTTTTGTCTTCTCTTTTTCCTAGAAAAAGATGAATAATGAATCACTTATGCTTGGTGTTGTATATTCTAATATATATACATAATTAATGTGATTATTGGAATGTGTCTAGGTTCATCCAAGGATGTCTAGATTCATTCCAATCAATCACCATCAATTCTTCAATCAAGCCTACCAAAATTTATGGTATGATCAAATCATACCAAAAGGGAAGAGCTTGATTGGAGTTGATTTGTCTCTTTCCAAAAGAGACAAGTCAACATACCACCTAGCATGAAACATGGCTGATTTTGCTTCCTCCAAGGGGCATGTCGGCCATATTTAAATTAAGGGAAGAAGTCCAACTTCTTCCTAATTCCAAATTAGGAATTATTTCTCCTCTCGCGGTATAATTTAACGGACCCGGTTTTATCGTAATCCAATTACGACGAACCCAATATTAAATCCAATTTAATGTCCACTTAAATTATTCCCGTTGATCTTTTAATCCAATTAAAAGATCCAACGTCTCAACATCTCAACTTTCCATATTTTCAATCGAAAATTCCAATTTACCCGATTATGAAAGCCGATACAATATCGGCCCGTCCATCCAATGGACTTTCCCTTAAGTAATCCAATTACTTATTTTAACCTTCGAGATTGACTCCAAGTCGATCTCTCAACCTCCTCGTTGATTTGTGTGTGACCCTTTAGGTTCACCCTCACCTAGACCTTGGGCCCGTGTCCCACAAGGGCCCGTTACCATGGGTGGCCGTCTAGCAACGGTCCATGGCAACTAGAGACTAGGTGAATTGGCGTGAACATTTAGGCGCCGATTCCGTACGGGTAACGATCCTTCCGTCTACCGTCTCCCGGCCTTAGTCTAGGGTATGGAATTGGGGCGTCGGTTCCCATCCTTGACTAGGCATCTATGCTTAATACTCGAGACCCACGTATGCTTCCATTGCGTCGACACAGGAAAACCATTCCTGTTCGACCAACCACTGTGGCCACAGCTTCAAAACAGCATGTACGTGTCTCCGAGTGCATAGGAGATAACCTCTGTCATATACTGACAGAGGACGGATCCTCTTCTTGGAATCCACCGTCCTCGCTACACATTCCGACTGCACTGGACAAGGCTTATATAATGATAATCTTACAGAATGATCAACTCTCGCCAGATCCAAGATACAGCCGTCCTGTGCACGTGACTGCCATGATTCCTCAAGTCTGAGGATTACTCCCGTTACTATCGGAACCGGGGAATCCAATCATACCGAACCAAGCCTCCAAGGCTTCCATATGATGATCCCCGCGAGTCAGTCCAGTCGGCTCGACCCAGTCGACCAACCCATCAAGATCGTGTAGGCGTCCCACGCCTGTCGCCGATGAAACACGGCACTCATCCAATGAACACGACTCTTGACGCAAGTCTCAATAGGACTCTCGATGCCTGTCTCGAGGTCCTCGACTTGGAACGTTTCAAGACCCAACTCTTAATCAGTTGGTTTCATGACCACCATCCAATGCGTGGCCCAACTGCACGAGTTGTTATCCATGGTCTGTGGGCTTTGTTGCGATATAAGTTAAACATCGTTTTAACAAATGTAAGATGAGCGCAATAAAGAAGGTACCATTGGTGACGGAATACTCATCTTTATTCATCACATAATAATATTACATTCACATCAAGTTGTCGGATAGGTTACAAATTGCCAAACCTATTGGCTTTCTGGTCACCTATTCCAACACATACAAGTACGGTCCTTCCATCATCCGTCTCCCGGTCTAAGTCTAGGGCATGGAATTGGGCGTCGGTTCCCATCCTGGACTAGACAACTATTCTCAATAACTCGAGACACGTCTGCTCTATTGATCGACATAGGAAACCATTCCCTACTTGACGTAGAGATTAAACCATCTCAGAGTGCATAGGAGACTTGACTGTCATATACTGATAGGTGACGGCTCCTATCTTGGAATCCACCGTCCTCAATATATTCCGAAAAGATACTCATCAGACACCTTTGGAACGTACCTGTGGCATTGCACAACCCGAAAGGCATTCGTCTAAATGCGAAGGTACCGAAGGGAGATGTAAAGGTTGTCTTTTTCTTGATCCTCTTGAGCTATGGCAATTTAATAATATCCTGAAAACCCATCAAGAAAACAAAAGTAAGATTTTTCCCGCAAGCCGTTCTAACATTTGGTCAATGAAGGGTAGCAGGAAGTGATCCTTGCGTGTTGCTAGATTTAGCCTCCTAAAGTCTATACACATACCGCCAACCATTTTGCACTCTCATCGGCACCAACTCGTCATTTTTGATTTTTACCACCGTCATACCTGTTTTCCTTTGGCACCACGTGCACCGGAACTCACCAAAGCACTATCAGAGATAGGGGTTATTATACCTGCATCCAAAAACTTTAGGATTTCTTTCATTACCACTTCTTTTGGTGATGGATTGAGTCTCCTCTGTGGCTGCCGTGATGGTTTGGTAATTGTCTTCCAAGTGGATTCGGTGCATGCACATTACCGGGCTTATACCCCTGATGTCGGCTAACGTCCATCCAATCGCGGTTCGATGTTCTCGGAGAAGCGTCACCCAACCTCTTCTTCGTGTTCTTCCGGCAATTGATTGGATATGATGGCTGGCAAGGTTTCTCCATCTCCCAAGTAGATGTACTTGAAGTGTTTCGGCAAGGGTTCAGCTCTAGCTTGGGTGCCTGCAATACAGAAGGAAGTAACTTAGTGTGCGTGGAAGAATTGCTCGATTCATTAGAGGATGAAGGATTCAATACTTCACTAAGTGACTCAACAAAGTCATCATCATCATCACCTTCATCCAATTCCATGATTAAGTCTAGTTCAGTACCAACATTCTCTTCAGCAAACACATCGTGTAGCACTGAATCGATCATATCAACATGACAGAGTACATGCAATTCATTGGGGTATTCCATAGCATCGAAGATATTAAATTCTACAATATCCCATCAAATTCGACAGCTAAAGTGCCAATCATCTACATCAATCTTTGTTTTTGCAGTTTTCATGAATGGTCCGGCAACAAGATAGATGCAGAGTTATTAAGCCCCTCAGCCCCATTTTCAAGATGTAAAAATCTACCGGAAATAGTAAATCATTCACTTTCACTAACACATCCTCAACAATACCAATGGGACGCACATAGGAACGATCAACCAACTGAATTATCACATTCGTTTCTTGCAGAGTGCTCAAGTTTAAAGCGTGGTAAAGAGAATACGGCATGACATTAATGGATGCTCCTAAATGAAGCATAGCACGCTCGATTCGCCTACTACCAATCGTGCAAGGGAGTGTGAACATACCTTGATCCTTGCATTTTTTTTTGATAAACATACGATTGATAACAGCTTGAGACATTCTTACCGAAAATATATCACCCTCTCCTTGTCTTTTCAACTTCCTCTTGTTAGTGCACAGTTCCTTCAAAAATTTGGCATACTTCAGGATTTGTTTGATTGCATCCAACAGTGGTATGTTGATCTCTACCTTTTTGAAGGTGTCCAAAATTGTCTTCTCATGCTCTTCTTCCTTTGACTTGGACGACCTGTAGGGAAAAGGAAGGGGACAAGGATTAGACGACGAGGGTGTGAATTAAATCAGATTTTACCTGCTGGCTCTCTCCTCCAGTGTCTTCATTCGCCTCTTCATCTCCTTTAGCTTTCTTTGATGTTGGTTGAATTGGTTCAAGCTCTTTACCACTCCGAAGTGTTATAGCACTAACATTCGCCTTGGGATTTGTCTCCGATTGTGAGGGGAGCTTCCCAGATACTTGAGCTTCCAACCTACTGACCGATGTCGCTAACTGTGTAACCTGGTTCCCCAAGTGTTGAAAGCCGGCCTCTGTTTTTTTCTTGAAAACTGTTGAGTAGAAATAGCTAGGGATTTTACGATATCCTCAAACACATGCCGAATTAGATGCTTGAGGTGGGGCTTTGTGTAGGTGCCGGCGGAAGTCGGTTGAAGAATTGTGGTTGTTGCCTTGATTGCTCCTCATGACTCCTATAGCTGAAGTTTGGATGGTCTTTCCACCCCGGGTTGTAGAAATTGGAGTAAGGATCATATTTCTATTGGGATTTTCCGGGAAATCCTCCTACGACATTCACTTCTGGCAACGCTCCTTGTTGCAACGACACTACTAGAAAACAAGGCATATACTACGAATTAATATTGCAACGAAATGAATTCCGTAGTTAATGAGATGGACTAACAATGGATATTCCGTAGCCAATTAGGTATTAAAATTATCCAAAAAAAATTAGGTACATAAGCAACAAAATGGCTACAAATTCTGTAAATCTGTAGCTAATGAGATGGACTAACAATGAATATTCCGTAGCAAATTATGTATTATAAATATCCAGAGAAATGAGGTACATACGCAATGACTTAGCTACAAAGTTTTGCGTAGCGAATAAGTTTGAAAAAAAAAAAGTACAAAATATTTTAATTTACAAAGTGAACTACGGAAATATCGAAGTTCTGGAAACGAAAATTGCTACGAAGTGTCATTTGCAATGGAACAAAAAGGGCTATGAAATTTTCATGAAGATAGTAACAAAAACAGCTACAGAATTTTATTTCTATAGGGACGATATTGTTAGGAATTTTGGTAGAAAAATTGCTACATAATTTTCGTAGCCATGGCATTGGAAGTTAATTACTACAAAATTTCCACTTCCATTGCCTCAATAATGGCTACAAATTTTTTGTTACTATGTGTGACACCCCGTCCCACATTGATTATGAACTAATAAGATAAACAATATATAAGCATTCACCAAAGAAATCAAGTGCATCCATTATATATCTCTTTTCACCAAGTTGTTCATAACTGAACTTTGGGATGCACTCGGGTGGGTTTGAAGGCAATTCTCACATCTAACAGGCTCGCAGGCGCGCGGCGTGACAAATTGTATCAGAGCTAATCACCAAGCAAAGTTGGGAACTAAGTGTTATGTGGACAAGGCGTGTGAGAGTGAGACCAGAACGTGGCACTAATGTATTATAACAATAGAAACTCCATAGTTAAGATTATAAAAATTATTAAATATTCGCAACGGATATTTCGTCATTACTGCAACAAAAATTGGCTACCGAATGTACATATATTATATACCTACAGAAAGGGCTACAAAAATTCGTAGCCATGAAATGGTTATAGAAATTAAAATAACTGTAGCCAAAATTAGCTACAGAGGTATAGGTTTCGGAAATAGCTACAATCATTTTTGTAGCTATAGATACTGATATATGAGCATCTACTACGGCTAGGCTAAAGCGAATGCCTTGTTTTTTGGTAGTGCGACGGGCATGCGTTGGTTGGGTGCCCATGCCCCGAGCATATCCCACAAACCATTGCCTCTTGAACCTTTCTTGCAACCATTTGTTGTACAAGAACAGTTAGTTCAGAGAGTTTTCCCTACTAATTCGTTGGTGCTTACCTCATTAATCTTGGGGACGCCTCCCCCCGTGTGGTAGCCAAATTGCCTATACGTTTCCGCCATGGTAGAGATTAAACGGCGTGCCTCGTCTGGGTCTTGTCAACTAGGGCTCCACCGCTTGTGGCATCCACCATCCCTCTATCATTTCCAGAAAACCCTTCGTAAAAGTATTGAATAAGGAGTGGTTCGGTAATCTGGTGGTTGGGGTAACTCGCAACAAGTTCCTTGAATCTCTCCCAATATTCATACAAGGATTCACCATTTAACTGTCTAATTCCACAAATTTCCTTCCGAATATGAGTGGCTTTTAGACGCGGGAAAGAATTTCTGCAAGAACTGTGATTGCATGTCTGCCCATGTCTGAATGGATGCTGAGGGAAAATAGTACAGCCAATCTTTAGCCTTGTCCTTCAGCAAGAACGGAAAAGCTCTCAGTCTCACTTGTTCAGCTGTGACTCCTTGGGGTTTTCATTTCTGAGCATACCACATGGAATTCTTTCAAGTGCTTGTGCGGGTCTTCTCTTGCAAGACCATGAAAAGAAGGAAGCAAGTGGATTAGTCCGGATTTCAACTCTAAATCAGCATCATCATCATGAAATGGAATGCACAAAGGTTGTTGATCAGGATTTGGTGCATTAATCTCCTTTATGGTTCTTCGGTTATTAACCGCCATCTCGATCTCAGGTTCGTCAAAAGTAGATTCTCCTCCAACAATTGATTCTGCATTGAGTCTCTCCCGAGTCCTCTTTTGCCTGGTCTCTTTCCTCAGTCGACGCGCTGTCTTCTCGATTTCTGGGTTGAACTGTAATTCACCTGTTCGAGAAGAACGCGGGATAAAAAGCAAAGAGATCAACAAATTAGGATGAGCACAGCAAGATCAAGAAAATTAAAATAATTCCCCGGCAACGGCGCCAAAATTTGATCGGTTGTCGAAGCCGTCAAATATAAAAAACTGATTCTAACTGTAGTAGTTGTGGAACCAGGTCGAATTCCAAGGGAACTATCGATTAATTTCTCGATCTAGTTGTAGTAACCAAAAAGGGGGGTATGAATTGAGTACTAATTATGAATAAACTAAATTAACAAAACCAAGAGTAAAATAACTGAGATGAGATTATAGACAAAAAGTCCAATTCAAGGGGGGTTCGTCTCACCAATCATTATGTCTATCATAGATCACTAAGGGTTAATTCCATAACCAAGCATTCAACTCTGATATTTATTAGGATAGCCGTAACAAATTCCCGTTTTCCTATCGTAGTGGATTTTGACTCAAGCATCTAAATCCAAACTTATTCAAGACTGGGCACGATAGCATTCCATATCACATCAATAATAGCATTTGCATCAATGAAAACAGTTGAATCTAGATCAAATAACCGAGATAGCTGCAATTACCTAACCTAGTTTTCTCGTCCCGCAAATAAATCATGCAAACACATAATAAATTTGGTCGCTACTCATACCACTTATTCATGACAATTACGGATCACTGAACTCATGGATAGCAATAGAATGATTAATATCGAGTCGAATTGTCAGATCTATTTATAACAATCATTCCGTTCATAGTAAATTAAGACGAGAAATACTTAGCGAAATCAGATAAATTCAAGACCTCAAAACATAACAATAGGGTTTAACGTTTCCCTTGAATCGGAATAGAAAATTAGCTATTGAACATGTTCATAGAAAAATAAAACATTCTAGACGAAAGCATGAATTCAGAGAAAGAGAGAAAACAACGATGATCAAAAGATGATTTTTCTCTGCGTTCTAGTCTCCCTTTTATAATTTGGAGTCCTCTTCCTACGCAACTTCAGAGTCCTCTTTTCGTGCCAACTCCAGAGTCCTCTTTTCGTGCCAACTTCAAAGTCCTCTTCTAAACCCGCGCAGACCTGGATGTGGGTTAACGCGTGATCACGCTTAGTGGTTGTTTAAGTCTGCTCATTCAAAACTCTTCTTCTCTTCCCGTGCAGACTCAGGTGCCGGATAGGGCGTGATCACGCCCTAATGGTTGTTCAAGTCTGTTCATTACTGTTTTGTACTTGATCATTTTTCTATCTTTATTTGGGGCTTTTTAACTCCTTTTCTTCACAACGGGTGAATCTCAATCCTTCATTCAAAACTGCATAACTTGATTAAAAATGTGAAGGAAACCTTTAAAAACCATTCAAGTTAAGCATGCATATGAGAGATGAAATGCACCCTATCAACTATCGGAGCCGGGAATTCCAGTAATACAACCAAGCCTCCAAGGCTTCCATATGACGATTCTCGCGAGTCTTGCCAACTAACCCACTAATATTGCATAGACGTACAACGTCTGTCGCCGATGTAACACGACACTAATCCAATGAATGCAATCCTTAGTGCAAGTCTCTGTAGGACCCTCGATGCCCTGTCTCGAGGTCCTCGACTTGGAACATTCCAGACCAAACCTCAGAAGTTGGTTTCATAGCTGCCATCCATTGCGCAACTCAACTACATGGGTTATCTAATTGGTCTGTGGGCATTTGTTTGTGATATTAATACGTGGTTTAACGTAATCAGTAAGCACAACAAACACATAGTGCCACGGATGAATACTTACTATATTTCATCAAGTCAATAAAGATTGCTAAATAGTACCCAAAACTGCCAATCCAATTGGCTTTCTGGTCACCTATTCTAACAATCTCCCACTTGACCTAAAGCCGATCACCCATGTTGCTCAGACTTATCTGAGCATGAGTAATCTGCGATATTCGGCTTGGTCTCACGGGTCTACCTTATTTCTGCCAAGATGATGCGGTCCAACTGCATGTCACCTCTTCATACCATTGCTCCAAGTAGATGGTACTGTCTAAGAATTTTCCTGGATCCGTCATGAGATCTCTGTCCTATAGCTTGCGCTACAGCCATGTTGTTATCCTCCAAGGTAACTACTGGCTAGCCCGTGCTAGGCACCACACCCAACCATTGGATGTGGTTTTTCATCCAAACCACTCTCCGGAGCAACTTCTAAAGTTGCCATACATTCAACTTTCATGGTCCGTCGTGGTGTCCCGCTTGAAACCTTTCCAAGCCACCACCTTACCATTAAGCCTGAATATATGTTCATACTGAGACTAGATATTATTCACATGATCCTGGAAGCTAGTATCGCTATAGCCTTTGAGAATCACCGCTCCATAGAACTTGTATCAAGAACACTTCTTTTAATCCTTATTCAGGTATGAAAGACTGTTCTCAACAGCAGTCTACCGCCTTCTCGGTACACACCCGATTTTTGTCGTTACGCCCAAAGCATACACAACATAAGGTCCAATGCACCAAACAACATACTTATGTTGCCTACGGCAAAGACGTAGGGGATGTCAAACATGTGAGCTTCCTCATCAGCCAACCCTGACTGAGTCTTGGACAACTTAACCCTATATATAGGAATCCAATTCCTTTCATGGAGAATTGCGTTAACAACGTTCGTGTTTCAGTGTTTCCTAACATCTTAAATTCATTCCAAAGAATAAGACGTTACACACTTCAACACTGGGAACACAACTAAACTCCCACCGACCCTCAAAGCTCGTTACTGATCTAGTCATACCCCGCATGAACTCATCAAAACGAATATTCCAGTTACATAGAGTTTCAAACATAGTTTAAATTCCATGTCGAATTACATAGCTCTAAGCTATTGATTCGATCCAATGTCCAACATTGCTTTTCCTTATGTCTTTTGGATTATAATCCAATTGACCGGACTGACCCAGAAATCTGTACCTCTCACGTATCTAGGATATTCTGGTCGTCCTTTGGAGAACGGGAATATAGTCAGTGAGAAAACTTGATTTCAAATGATGTTTGCAATATCGTACTAAGGTGTCGCTCTACTTGATTCCTCAAGGAGCTACTCCTCATACTGGTTATCCTCTGAAATCCAATTTCTCTTAGGACAACACATATACCTATGCAAACCGAGTTTGCCTCCCACTAGTCCCTTGGCATATGCAAGACCATCCTACATACTCAAGTACTTTGTAGGATACAGGCTTGCCATGCCATATTCAATATGGCGTCTGGGCCATGATCTTTAGAAAGTGCCATGTTTTACAACTTGGCCACTTTCTTAAGAACACGCCCAGATGGGCCAAGGTAATTCAGTGAAAACACCGATCGAACAATGTCCAACAAGGTTTGATTCCTCCCTTATCAGAGACGTTGTTCAATTGTGACGCTTCAGGGAGAATTCCACTGAGTGAGAATTCCATTCTCATTTAGATACATCAAAAGCTCCCACTAAATACACACCACTCGATCCAATCGAAGGTTAATTTTGCAACCAGTTTGGTTCCCACTTCAAATCTAATTTCCTGAACCTTCCAAAGGTCCTTAGACTTGTGAACCTTCTATTGGTCTTGTGTATTCAGTGACCCACATATGTCTGACTGGATTCAATCCAACAGACCACTAGCAAGCATACTTTGTCTTACAAAGAGCTTTTTGGCCATCTTCCTGCTCAGGAAGGACTTGCAAGCTAGCAGACTCAAATTGTCTATGTCTAGATTCCTTGAATCTACTAACCTCCTTATCCTATCTAGAGGAATGTGACCTAGCTTTGCATGCCAAATATGTGAGTTTTTCTTGATTATCCATTTCATCATTTGTTTTTGAGCATTCATAATCTAATTATGGGATAGTATTGAAACAATTACGCAAACAACCTAGTAGACAAGAATAATCATTCTTTGTCAAATAAAAGAAACTTTCATTGATAAAAAATATGTAATCCTTATTGTCCAATAATAGAAAAACATAATTTGATCATGCTAGGTTACATAATTGTGACCTATCAACTCTATCCTAACATGATCACTAATAGCTAACCCGTACTAGTCCTATAGCTTCTATGGCAATAGCCCAGCAATTGCCTAGCTTTAGAACCATCTCCGTCTTAGCCTTTTACTCCTTTCCATCACCTGCAAACTATTTGTAGATATGAGCTCTACAGCTGGTATCCAATACCCAAGAGTAGAATAATAATCATGTTAAAGCTCAAATCAAATGTGCCTTGGTTGGAGAGGAGTTTAGGACACTTCCTCTTCCAATACCCTTTTCACGATAATATATGCAAACATCTTTTGCAATCCTTGACTGCCGAACTGCCTTCCTCTTTCCTTTGCCCATGCCCAGCATGGCAACAGGAGCGCTCTGTGCCCTTGCAGCGGCTGATTCTGTCTTACCCTTCTTCCTCCTCCAGCGTTCGGCACCTTTGCCTTTCACTCTTGAGGTCGAAGCCTCCCCTACCAATACCGACGGCGCAGACTTTTCAATCATTGCCTCGCATTGGGCCAACATGTTCATCAACTCATGAAGGTCTTTTTCAAGCCCACATGTTATAGTTAACGATAAACGGGTTAAAGGAGGGAGGAAGAGACTGAAGGATCACGTCGATGTATGTCTGTTTACCAAGATCAGCTCGGAGGTCTTTGAACTTCTCCACTAGGGATAGCATCATCACTCCATGGTGTTGTACAGACAACCGTTCTATTATCTTAGCTCTGAAAAATACCTTCGCTGCAGCATATCTAATATGCCGGTCCGGTACCGCATAAACGTATTTCATGCGGAGCATTATCGAGCTGACATCATCCAGCCGATCATACTGTTTCTGGATCTCATTAGTCCTGGATGCTAGTATGATGCTGCGGACCTTGCGGTTGTTCTCCTACCATTCATTGAACATCAAACGCTCTTCTGACGAGGACCCCTCCAGCAAGATCCGAGGAAGAAGCTTATCCAGAACGTAAGCCTGGTTTTTGAAATCGAGGACAATCCTCAGATTTCGCAGCCATTCGTTATAGTTTGTTCTGTCAAATTTGTTAGTCTTAAGAATTACAGCGAGTGGATTCTTAGACATCTACAGACATCTACATTCAAAATGTAAAGCATGAATTTATTAGATTATTATAATATTGAGTTCAAGTTAAGACTTGGTCTTTAGTCATTAACCCCTCCCACTATTTCTTCAAAAAGTCCACCACTCTCAAGTGGGATTTTCGGAAAACCATTTCCTAGTGGGCTTGGAGTCCACAAACACAATTCTCCATGCCCCGCTTTTATGATTCACATGGGAAAAGCTTTGTGGGAGGTATCCAATACCATTCTCATCCAATGAGATCCCCAAGATATTTTGTCTCGCCTTTTCACATGATCCCAAGGACTCCAAGCGAATCATGTTACTTAGCGTAGGCCCGACCCATCAACCAAATGAATATCTCAACTATCGCCCCCCACGACTCGTGAGACAGGGAAATAGGAGTATATTCCATTCATTCACAACAATAGTGCAACTTTCTTCCATTCCAAACGTGCCACGACTCGTGAGACCACAAATGGGTGAAAGTAGCTTCCCACTACATTGCTATGGATGGAAGGCTTGGAATAATCAAACTATTTGATTTTAATTCCATTTTAGGCCTAATATTTACTTAGACCATCCAAGTGAGAGTTATAGTTTATTAAGACCGAGACTTCATCATTATTAGTATTTTGCATGCTCAAGTTTTAAACATTTAAGGTAAATAGATTCATTCCAAACACATCATACATCAAAGCATTAAAACCTTGAACACATGCAAAAGAAGCCTAGCATGCCCCTGTAGGATGATCACAAGCCCGTTCCTAAGTGATCCACTGAGCCCGCAGTGGATCTATGATCAATCTAGGGTAAGCCTACACTATTACAATTTTTACATCCCATTATCATTCTAATGGGGCCTTGTAAAATCCTCCTTTGTTCTTCTTGACCTTCCACCGTGGGCTCCATCCACCGGACCTTCATCTCCTTTGAAGCTTACATTTAATAAAATAAATTCTCACAACCTAATATACTCTCATTACAAGTTAAAAGAAAGCCCAATCATAAGTTGGATGAGTACATTAAAAGAGAGGAAGAAAGCCTTATTATTCCAAGGTTAAAAAACGATAGAGAGAAGGAAAAGAAAGTGGCACGCAGTCCTCACCAAACAAAAATTTAAACCATACATAGGCTAAAAAGAGCTAGTGATCATCCTTTATTGTTTATCCAATAAACAACAATAAAGCACATTAATATTAAATATAAACATGCCAACAAATAAATACATCCCGTGTATATATCAATAGACATCCAATATCTAAAACAATAAACATAATAAAATGCAGAGAATATCATATCAATAATGCAATTAAAAATATGGATATCAACTATATAACCAATGTACAAATAATTTTTTTTTTGTTTGGAAACCATTTCCAAAATAATCTAAAACATAAAATAATTTTAGAAAAATCCAATTTAACTAAAAATTAAAATATGCCAAAATCAATAATTTCATAAAACTAGCAGAAATCAGGAAAATCTAATTTTTCTGAAAAAATGGCAAAAAACGGCACAAAACAGCGCCCGCCTGCTGCCCCTACCGGCGGCTGGCACCGTTTTTCACTATTTCTCTTTTTCTTTAAAAAAAAATTTCTGTTGTAAAACTGAAATGTAAACATGAATTTACAGAAAATCAAATTCTCAAAAATGCATGGATATCCATAATTTCAAAAGCAAAATTAACACTTATTTTCTACACATATTATCATGCTTTAAAGCCATAAATCATGCTTTCCAAAAGTAATTTAAACATGTTCTTCATGCTTAACACATAATAACATGTAAATCCTATAGCCACAACACCGAACCGGGCTCTGATACCACTGAAAGAATCAGGTACGGCCCGGGAACGCAACGAAAGCGTAAAAAATGTGAATTTAAAGCATAATATAAAACGGGTTTAAAGGAGTGTTCCCTTTCAAGTTCCCGGGCGTTCGGTGTATGTCAAGAGCATGAATAAAAGAGTAGAAGATGCTGGACATGTGGCTAAAGGATTAAAAACAAGAAGATACATAAAATGTAAATAGAAACCAACCTTTGTTCGTATTTATGTAGAACGGCTTCTAACGTTGTTCCCTTTCCGTTTCTCCTTGTATGTCCACTTGAGAGCTAACTCCTCTAATTTTTTCACACCACACCATGAAAGAGTTCTCTAAACTATCGCAAATAAAACCACCCACCAAACCATATAAAGGCTGGTCACATGTGCCTCACATGTGGAAGATTTCAATTCTTCCTTTACTTGCTATAAATTGAATTTTTCCATGGACTAGGACTACTGGTCTTGGAAATTTATTTAATCTGGTTAAATTAAGTCCAAACAAAGTCTATTGGGAATTAATTAATCCAATTAATTTCAATCCAATTGAAGCCCATAATTTTATTTAATCCAATTAAATAAACATAAGTCCGAACTCTAATTAATTGATTGGATCAATTAATTAATCCAAACCCAATAAATTAATCCAATTAATTTAAAGGTTCTAAGTCCAAAAATTAACTAATCCAATTAATTAATTCTTGGACCATCCATCAAATGAATTTCTCAATAAATGATCCAATCATTTATTTTTTTCTCCTTTAATTACTTTAATACAATTAAATTAATTTCCTTCTTCTAGAATTAATTTCAAATTAATTCTACCAATTCCATAATGATTTGTGTGTGACTCTTTAGGTTCACTATCAGCTAGATTTGGGCTTGTGTCCAACACAATTGGTCAATTAAATCCAATTTAATCAACTATTTTCCCAATTAACCATTAATCGGAAAACGCCCGTCACCATGGGTGGCCGTCTAGCAACGGTCCGTGGCACTAGAGACTAGGTGAATGTTGGCGTGAACAGTTAGGCCCCGAGTACCATAGGTGTACGGTCCTTCCATCATCCATCTCCCGGTCTAAGTTTAGGGCATGGAATTGGGCGTCGGTTCCCATCCTGGACTAGACAACTATGCTCAATAACTCGAGACACGTCTGCTCTATTGATCGACGTAGGAAACCACTCCCTACTCGACCAATCACTGTGGCCACAAAACTTAAAGAGCTTAAACCATCTCAGAGTGCATACGAGACTTGACTGTCATATACTGACAGGTGAAGGATCCTATCTTGGAATCCACCAGCCTCAATACATATTCCGATTGTACTAGATAAATCTTATGATGAACGTATCCCAGATTCAGACATCTCTTGCCAGACCCTAGATACTGAAAGCCTAGGGTAGGCGTGTGGATCGTCCCGGGAGTAGCGCGAATGCGGAAGCGCAGTATAATTTAAATTGTAAGAATTTAAACATGCATAAAATACATAAAATAAATACGTTCAAGGGGTGTTCCCTTGAAACTCCCGGGCATTCGGTGTATGTCATGAATAATGAAAGCAATTATAAAACCATGGAGACCATAGGGTTTTAAAATAAAGAGGGGCGAAAAGCTTAATTCGGAAACCTACCGATTTACGTTTTCGTCTTGAAACCGCTACTCGCGTTGTTCCCCATTTCGCTCCAAGATCTCGAATGGGAGATCCTCTAAATCGCACAGGCAATCCGTCCACGTACCTTGCTCCTCGTGCTAGCGTAAGAACAAGTGTATATATTATTTGTGGAGAGTACGGAATGATCAAACGTTATTGAATTAACGAGATCAAACCTCCTTAGTTCAATTGTCAACACAAAAGAACTTGGAAGAGGGAAGAGAGAGAGAGACACGGCGGAGAGGGAGAGGGGGAGCCGAGTGTGTATGTGTGTGTGTTTCAAAGTTTCATCATCTCTTCTAAAGAGGGCTCTTAGGAGTATTTATAGAGGAGGAATCCTATTCCTCTTCTACCTCCTACATATTGAAGACTCCTAGTTGAATAGTCAAATCCTAGTCAACTACTAGCTTCTTGGTCAAACCAATCCTAGCCATTGATTCCTATCCTCTAATCTCCACCGTTGATTTATTTAATGGGATATTTAAATCTCATTTAAATAATCCTTAATGGCAATAAATAAATATATCAAATATAAATATTTATTCCAAGCCCATTAAATTAATTTCTAATAAATCTATTTTATTAGATAAATTCCTCATATCTAATACAAGGAATTAATTTCTTCCCAAGAAAAGAAGGACCCGATTAAATCCAATTTAATCACTCCATTTCTCCAAAGAAGGACCCGATTAAATCTAATTTAATCGCTCCATTTCTCCAAAAATTAAATTCCAAATTAAATACATTATGTGTACGGATTGTGTGTGACTCTTTAGGTTCACCTTCAGCTAGACTTGATTGGATTCCTAGAACCCGCCCGTTACCATGGGTGACCGTCTAGCAACGGTCCATGGCACTAGAGACTAGGTGAATATACAGGGATGAACATTTAGGCTCTACAGTACCTCTATGCTTCCGTCTACGGTCTCACCACTTAGGGTCTAGGGCACGGATTATGCAGGTACCCATTTTGGACCTAAGTGTCGGTCTGTCCTTTACCAAATGCTGTAGGGGAATCCTTCCCCACTGTTCAGTCACTGTGGCCACAGATTTTAGGGACAAGACACAGAGTATTTGTGAGACACAACTATCAACACCATTTGACAGGAGACAGATCCTTTCTTGGAAACTACTGTCACTTAGTACACCGAAGTTGGACTAGATATGGCTTATGTCTACTCAAGTGCATCTTGGCAATCTCTCACCATACCTAAGATACAGCCCCGATGTACAGGTAAACTCAAAAATTCCTCAAGTCAAAGGACTTGACCTTTACCGTTGGAACCAGGAACACCCGTCATACCTAACCGACCCTACTCAAGGTTCTCCATAAGACGATTCCCGCGAGTCACCTCAGTCAGCTGCTCCCCAGCAGGCCAACCCACTAACACTGCTTAGATGACCCTCGTCACCCGTCAATGAAATACGACAACAGATGCTTAGGGTAAGTCTCAAGGGGAATCTCAGTACCCACTTTCGAAATTCCTTGACTTAGAGATTTCCAGACTGATTCGGCGAAACTGATTTCATGGACCTACCTCCAAGCCTAGTCCCAGTCCCCGAAATGCGATTTCAGTCTGTGGGCGTTGTTTGTGTAGTGAACAATTATAAAGTAGATAAAGTGAACACAAACAAAGTATGTGCCAAATGAATTTCACTTCTTATTCATTAAGGATTTATTGAAACTTCCAAATTGTTCAAACATAGGTTACAATTCGCCTACCAAGATTGGCTACATGGTCACCTATTCTAACAGATATAACCTTCATATGCATGTGACTGCCATGATTCCTCAAGTCCGAGGACAAATCTCGTACTATCGGGCCGGTAATTCTAGTCATACCGACCAAGCCTCCAACGTTTCTATATGACGATTCCCGCGAGTCAGTTCAGTCAACTAACACCCTTGTCAACTAACCCACTAATATTGCATAGACGTCCAATGTCTGTCGCTGATGAAACACGGCACTCATCCAATGAATGCAATCCTTAGTGCAAGTCTCTATACAACCCTCGATGCCCTGTCTCGAGGTCCTCGACTTGATACATTCCAGACCAAACCTCAGAAGTTGGTTTCATAGCTTCCATCCAATGCGCAACTCAACTACATGGGTTATCTACTTGGTCTGTGGGCATTTGTTGTAACGTTAAAACTTCGTTTAACGTAATCAGTAAGCACCACAAACACATAGTGCCACGGATGAATACTTACTATATTCATCAAGTCAATCAAGATTAGTAAATAGTACCCAAAACCGCCAATCCAATTGGCTTCTGGTCACCTATTTTAACACCTCTAGCTCGACCAAAGACCAGGAGGTCCTAGGTCACTAGGCTGGGCTAGGCCGGACTAGCTTGCTTTTTTGATTGGGTCAATCTGATCCAGGTTCGGGCTAGCCCAACTCCACCCATCGCACATCTTGATCAGCCACTAACAACCATGTATGTAATCATTGGGTATTACAATTAACATTAGTTTGGTGGAAGTTTCTCAATTACAAGAGGCATTGTGAGATACCTATGACCAATAAAACTGAAATAAAACTAATTCTTCACTTATGCGATGGGAAATAAAAAATTTTTTATTGCTTGTATGAACCAAAAATAGAGGAAAAAAAATAGTGCAAGTATTCTATATTCTTTCTCTTTATCATCATATATGTTTTTTATATTAAACTATTTCGTTGCACAACTATTAGCTTGCCATGCAATTATTTGGAAGGCACGCATTCCCTTATATTATCATACGTTGGCATAACATTAGATCTCTTGGTATGTTGTTCGACATACTTTAGAGTAATAAATACTTCTTCTAATATATCTGGTCTCAATCCTCTGATCCATCTTTGTATTTAGTATTCTCTATATCTTTCTCAATCTACAAAATTTTTACATATTTGCAGTATATTTACTTAAAAACTCACAATCACATTTTTCTTACTTAAAATTACATCTTTGAACCTTTCAACAAGTCCAATTTTTGTTTTATATAGTTGAAGGTCCATTGCTTACAAATATCGATCTAGAGCCGAACTACTCTCTAAATATTATAAGATCCAATAAGAGAAATCGGATCAATGTAATTTCTTTTTCTTTAAAATTTGTTGGTGCTGATGAGCTAGTAAAACTTTACACCAAGCACGAGATAGTAATAATTTACGACAAGCTTGATGTTTAATCTCTTGATAACAAGTTGAATCAAACTCTTACAAAGGTTTAGTCAGCATTCAAGACTGTTAATAAAGTCTTCATCCATAACCAAGATGGGAGGTGGTGTATGTTCAAAGAGCCATTTACACTACCAGGGAGACGATCTCCATCATGAAGTTATTTCATGTGATGAAGGTGTAAGTGAACAAAATCTATAGTGGCCAAATCGGAGAGTAGCAATGTTGAAACAACCAAATTTTGGCATGTAGGGTGGGAAAGATATTAGCAAAGGGGTTGTAAGTAAGCAAAGATGGATAAATAGCTACCAAATCTATCCACATTAATGGTGATGGGTTCCATGATCTACCAAATAGAGGCAGATTCTACACAGAGCTATGCAATACTGTGGTTTCTGAGTCAGGTGAGATGATACTACAAATACAAAAATCACATACTGATAACTCATGTCAACTCTTTTAGGGTAAAAATGACACTTGATGTATAGTAATCAATCCCAAATGAGAAGTCCGCAAACAAGAGGTCTGGTGGCCCTCATATGATGCAGAACTTTTTCTAAACAACTTGGCATCTGGTTTGTGAAGTAATAGATCCTTAATCAATTTTTGATGGTTTCTGGCAGGCCACAATTAAATGTTCAATATTAATATTTTTCTGGCAATTGATGAATGGCTAGTTTCAGGTCGACAAACAATTGCAGTGACATCTAAATGCTAGTGATGTTCACATATGGAGACCATTGCACATGTGTTCTTTTAAAGAGTTCCAAGGTGCGAAGGTGTGATAATTCTATGCTAGGTTTTTCAAGTTGTAGCTTCTAGTAATGGATTTGGCAATAATAATCATTCATCATTTATGGAAGTTGGCAACAACCTCCTCGATAATGGGCATATACGTAACTTTGCATCGTTGCTTGTTCTATGATTTACTTGGACGACTCAAAACAACCTAAACACTAGGGTCTCGTTTCCGAGCTAAAACGATCATTTGGATGGTGCATCACCAGTTACAGTTGTTGCCAAAGGAGGCGTATTTAAAAGGCAACATTGGATAGGTTATCTAAATATTAATTTGTGATACTATGGGTTCAGTTCCCATGCTAACCTCCTGCTTCGACAAAAATGGTTACCTTGAAGCCTCCTAAGCCGGGATGGGTGCAATTCCATTGCAATGGTGCATCTAGGGAACCTTGTGAGGCCGGATCATTTAGGGTTTTATGTAATAACCAAGGAGATGTAGTGTTAGCATTTTATGAGTATATAGATTGTCAAATGATTAGTTTTTCAGAGTTATTCGTGATTTATCGAGGTTTGGAATTGGTGAAAGAATATGCCTTCCAAAGGATCTAGTTGTAAATCTATGATAAAAAAATTTTTGACACTGGCGAAGTCACAACAGAAAGGCAAGTGGCGGTTACGGCATGTCCTGAAAAAAATTCATGCAATCAAGAGAAGTTTGGAATGTTATTTTCTATGCACTTAAAGTGGCGGATCTCTTGACAATTGAAGCATGTGACAAGAAACAATATTACGTCGTTCATGGGAGTGAGATATCCAGGTTTACTCAAAGGATCTTCTAGAGGTTGGATTATCCCAATTTCATTTAAATGATTTGTAATGGAGAGGTACTCCTAGTTTTAAACTTTCCCAATAGGATATAGAATTTTGTTTTCCAAATAATCTATAATTGGGTGGGGATCTTGCCTATCCCCCTACCTCGGTACAGGTGGCCTAGGCACCCATAATTATTGTTTAGAATTCATTCTTTTTCAATAAATAAAGCAGTTTTGTTACTATTAATTTATATTTGATCAATCTACTACAATAAAATAATAGAAGCCTCTAGAATCTGTCATTGGCAAAAATCTTCATAGATCTTCAAATAGTATCACCAATTTGCAAGCACATTCTAAGATATATCAAGAAGCATTAAAGATTGTTTCCTCTATGTTGATTGTTCTCATTGTGATTCAAACTCCCATTAGCATGGAGAGAAAACCACTCTTAGAATGAAAATAAGGTGCATACAATATATTTGGCTTGATTTAGAAATATAAATTTCCTGACAGTAAAATAATGTTTGCGGCATTTACAGCAAAATCAATTGGTTTTCCAATTAAATACATTTTTCTTTTATGCAACCTTTCATGGTCAAATGATTAATGAAAATAGGCAACATCTTTCATTCATTAGTTAACTCCCCAAAACATCTTCTCCATCCTTTAAAAATAGCATTTCAAATTTGTTAAAACATGTTCAATCTTTTGTATGGAACATGTCAAGCTCGGACCCGCAAAGCCCTTAGGACAATATAATTGCCTCCAAACTCAGGGAGTGCATCCTAATATTCGGATATGACAACTCGCTGAAAATAGATATCCAATGGATGCACTTGAGTTATTTGGCCAATGTTTATATGTTGCTTATCTTTTTAGTTCCTAATCCATATGGGATGAGGTATCACAATCACCATAGAGTGTAACGTCATCATCTTGGAGTGACAGAGCCGATGGTTAGTCGTCACACATCAGGATTCTGGATTTGGCTCCTGCGAATGTAGTGTTTTGTCCCCGGGGTTCAAAAAGAGGCTCTCCACAGGTGTAGCACTTTATTTCGTATAGCACTTACTTTCCATCTCTGCTTGATGATAGAATTTGATACCATTTGGTCACGCCCAGGCCCACGAGGCTGTTGGATGCGAGGATTGCCTTCAAATCCACCGATTCATCCTGAAAGTTGATTATGACAACTAACCGAAGAAGGGATATCCAATGCATGCACTTGAATTCTTTGGGCACAGCTTATATGTGGCTTATCTGTTTAGTTCCTAATCCATGTGGGACGACAACTCACAGAAAACGTCTACTTCTTTTCAACTTTACCCATTGTTGTCCTGTAAATTCTCACTATTAAGACTTCATAGGTGAATTTTCAAGAAAGCTCATATCCACCGAAAAAGATTTAACCACCAAAACTCTACTTACTTTTCTTAATTTTGAACTGAGTAGAGCACATTTTGTGTACAATGAATTCAAAAGGTTATAGAGCAAAGATAGATGTATATAGATGGATAAATATTTTATTTATTTTTGCTGCTTTTTTATTTTGCATACTGATAGTCATCTTACTTACATTCCAAATGGACCTTTTATCCTGCATGCTTATTTTGTTCTATGTAATAGAGATTCATATATATTTTTGGATATGTAATGATCATTGAATTTTAATGATGACTTCTGATTTTGCATATTGATAGTGATCTTGATTACAAATTGGTTTTTCCTTGAATGTTTTGAATGGAGCCATACAAGTGCATTAAACTATATTACAACATTGAAGTTACTTCAGTTAAAGGATTGTTATGATCATTATTTGAAAAAACTCCACATCAGCAACAAATGTTGACTTGTTGGTTTGGGTGATGAACATATCAATATATGCACTATATCCATAGAGATTAATTTTAGTAGTTTATTGTAATTTGTTTATTATTCTTAGTTATATTGATGTATTTGTTGATTAATGTATGTTCAGTTTTATCGAGGTCTTGATGTAATAATTTATTTTAAATACTGATTAAAAAAAAAATTCTTCAGAATAGGAGATTGAGTACTAGCTACTTATTGTATTTTTTAAATCTACTACTGTAACTATAAAAGTGCAATAATAAGATACAATCTATCTCTTACAATTACAATTCTAAGATTAGAAAACATCTGGTTACATCAATTATTAGAACAATGTCTTGGTAGTTAGTTAATCTCATTAATTTTAGTTGAGAAAAGAGAGTTGTTAATTAGTCTTTGTATTTTAGTATAAAAAGGAGCTCCTCTAATAGAAAAATAGTGCGAACAATAATTATGTTGCATTTGATATAGCTGCATTCTACTAGTAGCACCAAATATGGAAGTTATATTATGGAACAAGAAAATTCTTTATTGATTGAAATTCGGTGGTGAAGGGATATGAACGTTGCAACATAACGCAATATGTCTCACAGTTTCATTAAAAGCTAGATGATCACTTTCGTTTTCAATAAAATAATTCCAATTGATGTATATAGAACTTTCCTTCATACACAAACGCATCTAACTGACCAAACGTGTTATTTAACTCTTTTATCTAAGGTGCTTATGATTTTTTACTTTATCTGTGACTCAATTGATGCTCTTTTTATTTTAATGTGCTTCTTTTTTTGGTGCAGGATCAACCTGAATCAAGCTGTAGTCCTTCAGTTAAAAGGAAAAACTCGACACAGATGTGTAATTGAAGGCACTTGGAAGGTGTCTTTTGGAGTTTCCAACATCATGAAGGAGGCCGAAACTATATTCTTGAAATGCATAAGGTATGTGGACTTGCCGATTTGGTTTTCTTTCTATGCATATTTGAAAATAAAATCACTCAAGTGATCTCATCTTTATTTTTTTCACTTTCCTTTTCTTGTTCATGCAAGTTCAATAATTTTAGATGCATATTAATCCATAATTTGTGTGTTAGCATTGGCTAATATTATGAAGTTAGTTAGATTCACCGAATGGTGCATGCTAATGGTTACTATAATATTTGTGATAATATCTAATCGGGCTGAATGAGTTCTGAAATCGTGAAGTTTTCTGCAATAAAGATTTTGTTCCAAGAAGTCGTATAACTTATCAGTTCGTGTAGAAACTATTTTGCTTAATATTGGATGAAAATGCACTCAAACAAAACATGGTAAGATGTGCCATCAAACAAGCGCACAAAATAATGTAATTAAGATCTTACAAAAATTACGATACATGAAAGTTAGTGTTGCAGAACTGTAACTTATTACTTGATACTAATTTGTCAATGGAACTAAAAATGATTTTATAAGGACATATTGGTATAGATTACATAATTATTAAACAAAAAAGTACTATGTGGTAAAGTAGCTTAATTGTGGTATATATTTTTACTAAGTTCGACAAGGTAAATTAAATCGTAAACTGGATGTGGTTACTGGTTTCATGTTTTTGTTTTTTCTTGAAACATATGTTGATATTTGTCTGAAGGACTTAAGTTACGATACATAATTGTCACTCATAATGATAAAAATTATTTTATCCCAATAATTGCACAAATGTATTTATTTCAAGAGAACTAAAGAAGATGATTGGAGAAAGTAAGAAAAAGACTAGAGAATTGAAAACCAAAACTATTTTATAACCGAATATATATTCTATAAAGGCTACATAAGGTTGTGACATCATTATACAATAATGCAATCTTCAATGCATGTGACTATTTATATGATAGGCATCGATCTTATATTTTGAGTCAGTGTGATTGCTTACTCCACATAATGCAAGTTAATTTTGTCTAATCAAAATGCACACGGAGATAAGAGACTCGTGTACTATTATAATTTCAAGTAATGAAGTCATCTTTATCTCATCTTATGTCTTTTTTTTCTCAAATAAGATTATTTTCTTAATAGCTTTTTAATACTTTAATCTACATATAACACTTTGTTTGTCGAAAAATTAATGCAATCATGTTATTTATCTCTAGCTCCTCGCGCACTAAAAAAAATAAAAATTAAATATTATTAAGCAATCACGGGCATTTTTGCTATTGTGAACATTTATATTTCTTTTATTTCAATAAGTTGATATCATAATATAAAAATTAAGCTCGTCCATTCCACAAACACAGCAACATAATGCAAGTTGAGGGTGGGAAAAGGGACATGTATCATGTCATGTACAACAATGAAAAAAAAGTAAGAAACTCCCACTCCAACCAGAGTGGTTCCACTACCCAAATATTAGAACAATACCAATCCAACCAAAAATACAAGCTAATCCTTACAAGAGCGACTAGAGGGTTGGATATGACAAAAACGAAAGCGCAAGCGCACAATATGACAACGATTAAGAGGTAAAAACTTATAATACTTTTACATAAATAAAATACTAATTCTTTGAGTAATGCTAAATTTATGTAGTATTACTAACATTGTTCAACCGACAGATAAGTTTTTCTATAACAGTATTCGATATTCATGATAGAGTCACTCAAAGTTCCGCTCTCTTTAAAAGGAGTTGCAAACTTTTATATCTCTATACTTGTCGCAGGGATGATTCTATTTGATTACACAGTAAATTCAAAATCCATAAATCTATTTATTTTTAACCCAAAATTTATGTGGAGTCAAAATATTTTTGTATGTTTTCTTTTCTTATTTTCATTGTAGAAGATTATTGAAAATGAACAAATATTTAAGTTTTTCTTCACGACAACGTGGTGAAATTGCACAACCTTCAGGTTGGGTATGAAAGTGGAGTAATAACACCTCAGTAATGTCCACGTTCGACATGAGAAACGAAAAGAAAATAGAAGGTATGTAGCACATATTCTAATTTAAGTCATATTCATTTTTTCATCAACATACTTTGTTTTAGTTTGGTTGAATCTTAACTCATATCTTGGTTATATGCTCTTATTTTCAATAGGCATTCCATCAGACTCGGCCAAATCAAGAACTAAAATAAAATGGTTGAGGAAGTGTTGGAGATCTTTGCCTGTGCTTTAAACAACCCAATAATTGATGTTTGCTAGTCGAATCTCTATTTAGTTTTTTTTTTTCTTTTATTTTTTGTCAGCATTCACCGTTAGAGTAAAATTTGAATTAGACTTTATTTTTTACTTTTTTCATAGGCATTTCAATGTGGGTGCCCAATGACAAATTCGATTTCAGCCGTGCAGACAATGAAACTAATTTTATTAATTTAACCAATTAAATAATTAACTACTTTATTTTGGTTAAATCAATTAAAAGTTTGATTGGCTATATGTTAAATTCAATTAAACTAATTCATTAAATCGATTAATTATTTTTTAATTACTTTAACTTAATTAATTTTAATCTAATTTTCATTTTCAATTTCCATAAACTTAAAAAGTAGTATTTGTGTGATTCCTTATAATCATTATAAGATAGTAATACGACCAAATTGTTTAGTTGAAGCGACATTTCATTTTTAAAATATATTAAATGTATAATTACAAATTCAAAAATTATAATTTTATTGATTCTTAAATACTTTGAATCATGATTGACGTAGTAATCAGTCATGAAAACCTAAATATAAGTGATTTCTTTTAGCAAAATGGTGTATTAAAATAATGATGATATATAATCATTAATTTCAAATTAAAGCATGTTCAATAAAAAACGTAAATGTAAGAAACTATATGAGGTAGACCAAATACCCAAATCTATATAAGTATAACCAACAACCTTTGATTGTAATATTCAACCTTGCAACTTGAACAAAGACTAATCTTCCTATTAAATATAGAACTTGAATTTATTTCATTGTAAATATTTTCCAGTTGTTATTATGATGGGTGCAAAATATATTTTAATCAAATACTAACTAAATTATAGAATATTTACTTATTCATCTGAAAATGGGAAAAAATTAAAACTTAACGTCTACTTTTTGGATGAAAAATGAGGATACTTGTCTCACAAAATGAAGCAACTAGCGAACATGTGAATTTGTAAAATAATTTTTTTTCTATTAAATATATTATGGGAAATGAAAATTGAGAAAATTCTAAAGATAGAGAGCTAAAAGTGATAAATCCCTAATCAATGGACAAAAATTGGATAGGACTTAAGTACCAAACATGATTTTTTCCGTCAATAATGTTCAAAGTTGTTTTAACTTCAATAATCGCACAAATGTATTTTGTTTCAAGATAACTTGAAGGGAACAAAAAACAAAGAGCAAGTAAGATAAAGACAAAAGAACTAATAAAAACAAACGCTATTGCATCATCCATTAATTTTATAAAGACTACATAAGATTGTATCATCGTTATACATGAAGGACAAGCGGATCCGCCTGGGAGCGCGAGCGGAAGCGAGAAAGGCGAGAAAAGTGCGTAAATTTAAAAATCAAATTCAAAAATACGCGAATCCCAAGGGGTGTACACTTGGGTGCTTAACCGGGCGTTCGATGTAGGATGTGTAAATATTAAAACATATATTTAAACACAGTAGGCATAGATATACAAATGAAATCAATCAAAAAGCGTAATAAACCGTTACCTTTGATTGTTTAGCGTATGCTCCCGGCTACTAGCGTTGTTCCTTCTCCGGAATGCTCACGAAATCCAAACGTATGGATTCTCCAAAGGTGAACCACACCACACCGGAAGAAACCACACGTTCTTCTTGCTAGAAAAGAACGGGTTTTAGGAAGGAATCGGTTTAAGAGAAGAGACACTATGAATCAGTGTTCTCTTAAACTTACTTTGTTCTTTTCTTTGATTCAAAATCAAGTGAAGAAAACAAGTGTAAGAGAGGGAGGGAGCACGAAGGTTTTGAGAGAGAGAGGATTTTTGTCTTCTCTTTTTCCTAGAAAAAGATGAATAATGAATCACTTATGCTTGGTGTTGTATATTCTCATATATATACATCATTAATGTGATCATTGGATTGTGTCTAGGTTCATCCAAGGATGTCTAGATTCATTCCAATCAATCACCATCAATTCTTCAATCAAGCCTACCAAAATTGTATGGTATGATCAAATCATACAAAAGGGAAGAGCTTGATTGGAGTTGATTTGTGTCTCTTTCCAAAAGAGATAAGTCAACATACCACCTAGCATGAAACATTGGCTGATTTTGCTTCCTCCAAGGGAGCGTGTCGGCCATGTTTAATTAAGAAAGAAGTCCAACTTCTTCCCATCCCAAATTAGGAATTATTTCTCTCTCTCGGGTATAATTTAACGGACCGGGTTTTATCGTAATCCAATTACGACGAATCCAATATTAAATCCAATTTAATGTCCACTTAAATTATTCCCGTTGATCTTTTAATCCAATTAAAAAGATCCAACATCTCAACGTTCTCAACTTTCCATATTTAATCGAAAATCCAATTTACCGATTAATGAAAGCCCGATACAATATCGGCCCGTCCATCCAATGGACTTTCCCTTAAGTAATCCAACTACTTATTTTATCCTTCGAGATTGACTCCAAGTTGATCTCTCAACCTCCTCGGTGATTTGTGTGTGACCCTTTAGGTTCACCCTCAACTAGACTTGGGCCCGTGTCCCACAAGGGCCCGTTACCATGGGTGGCCGTCTAGCAACGGTCCATGGCACTAGAGACTAGGTGAATTGGCGTGAACATTTAGGCGCCGATTCCATACGGGTACGATCCTTCCGTCTACCGTCTCCCGGCCTTAGTCTAGGGTATGGAATTGGGCCGTCGGTTCCCATCCTAGACTAGGCATCTATGCTTAATACTCGAGACCACGTATGCTTCATTGCGTCGACACAGGAAACCATTCCCTGTTCGACCAACCACTGTGGCCACAGCTTCAAACAGCATGAACGTGTCTCCGAGTGCATAGGAGATACCTCTGTCACATACTGACAGGGGACGGATCCTCTTCTTGGAATCCACCGTCCTCGCTACACATTTCGACTGCACTGGACAAGGCTTATGATAATCATCTTACAGAATGATTACCTCTTGCCAGATCCAAGATACAGCCGTCCTGTGCACGCGACTGCCATGATCCCTCAAGTCTGAGGATTACTCCCGTACTATCGGAACCGGGGAAAACCAATCATACCGACCAAGCCTCCCAAGGCTTCCATATGATGATCCCCGCGAGTCAGTCCAGTCGGCTCGACCCCAGTCGACCAACCCATCAAGATCGTGTAGGCGTCCCACGCCTGTCGCCGATGAAACACGGCACTCATCCAATGAACACGACTCTTGACGCAAGTCTCAATAGGACTCTCGATGCCCTGTCTCGAGGTCCTCGACTTGGAACGTTTCAGACCCAACTCTTAATCAGTTGGTTTCATGACCACCATCCAATGCGTGGCCCAACTGCACGAGTTGTTATCCATGGTCTGTGGGCTTTGTTGCGATATAAGTTAAACACCATTTTAAACAAATGTAAGATGAGCGCAACAAAGAAGGTACCATTGGTGACGAACACTCATCTTATTCATCACATAATAATATTACATTCACATCAAGTTGTCGGATAGGTTACAAATTGCCAAACCTATTGGCTTTCTGGTCACCTATTCCAACAATCTCCCACTTGACCTAAAGCCAATCACCCATTGACCTCGAACCTCTTATTCAGATGGTGAGTATGGGCAACTTGCGACATGGGCTTAGCAAGTGGATCTGCTATGTTTTCTGCGAAGCTGACTCAGTCCAACCGAACGTCAGTCCTGCCATCCATCTCTCTAAGTAGATGGTAGCGTCTAAGAATATGCTTGGATCGTGATGAGATCTCGGTTCCTTTGCTAGCGCTATCGCCCCGTTGTTATCATAAAAGATAATTATAGGCTTAGCAATGCTAGGTACTACATCCAACCCTTGGATGTAGCTCATCAACCAAACTACTCCTTAGCAGCTTCCAAAGCCGCTATGTATTCAAAAACTCTATGGTGGAGTCCGTCGTGGTAGCCTACTTGAAACTCTTCCAAGTAACCACGCCACCATTTAGTCTAAATACAAAACCATACTGAGACTTGGCATCATCGTCATCCGACTGGAAGCTAGTGTCGCTATTAGCCTTCCAGTATCAACTCTCCACTGCCGTAGATCAAGAACATGTCCTTAGTCCTTTTTCAGGTACTTCAGGATAGTCTTGACTGCACTCCAGTGTGCCTCCCCGGCACACGACTGATATCGACTTGTTACGCTCAAAGCGAAAGCCACATCAGGTCTAGTGCATTGAACAGCATACTGTATGCTGCCTACGGCTGAAGCATAGGGGATGTCCAACATCCGTTTAAGCTCCTCATCAGTCTTAGGAGACTGCTTCTTGGATAACTTAATTCCATGCCTCATAGGAAGGAATCCTCGTTTTGAGTTCTCCATCTTGAATCTCTTCAAGACTTTCTCAATGTACGAGGACTGGGCCATTCCTAACATCCTTTTAGATCTATCCCTATAGATCTTGATGCCAAGGATGTAGGATGCCTTGCTCATATCCTTCATGAGAAATTGCATTTGACAGCCAAGCTTTAGTGGTACCTTTCATCTTAGCATCATTCCCAATGAGCAAGATGTTATCCACGTAAAGCACCAGAAACGCAACTGAGCTCCCACTGATCTTCTTGTATACACAAGGATCGGACTCGTTCTTGATGAAATCATATCCCCGTATGACTTCATCAAAACGTATGTTCCAGCTTTGGGTTTAACCCCTTTTGGTGGATCTGCTAGGGTCCAAACCTTGTTTCTACCCATCGAGTCCATCTCGGATTTCATGGCCTCAAGCCACTTGTCCGAATCGATGTCTGACATCGCTTCTCCGTACGTCTTTGGATCATTATCCAACTGACCGGTCAGGCCCAGAAATCCGTACCTATCAGGTGCATGGGATACTCTGGCCGACCTACGGAGGACTGGAACAATATTAGTGGGAACCACTGGCTCAGATGTCACTGCCGCCTCATGGGGTACCTCACTTGATTCCTCAAGGAGTACCTCATCACGTCGACTATCCGATGGAAAACCTTTTTCCAAGAACACTGCATTTCGCGAGACAAAAACCTTTTGCTCGGAGGGATCATAGAAATAATACCCTGCAGTTTCTTTCGGATAGCCGATAAACCTGCATAAACTAGACCTCGGGTCCAGTTTATCTCCCACTAATCTCTTGACATATGCGGGGCAACCCCACACTTTCAAGTATTTGTAGGAGGCAGGCTTGCCATGCCATATCTCATATGGCGTCTGGGATACCCTTTTAGATGGCGCCAAGTTCAAAACTTTGGCCGTCGTCTCAAGAGCGTATTCCCAGAAGGAAAGGGGTAGTTCGGTAAAACTCATCATGGATCGGACCATGTCCAACAAGGTCCGATTCCTCCTTTCAGACACACCATTAAGCTGCGGTGTTCCAGGAGGGGTCCACTGAGAGAGAATCCCATTCTCTTTTAGATAGTCAGTAAACTCACCACTCAAATACTCTCCACCTCGGTCCGACCGAAGGGCTTTGATCTTTCGACCGGTTTGGTTCTCTACTTCAAGTCTGTATTCCTTAAACCTTCCAAAGGCTTCAGACTTGTACCTCATCAGGTAAACATAACCATACCGTGAGTGATCATCGGTAAAGGTCATGAAGTACGAGTACCCACCTCTAGCCTGAGTATTTAGTGGACCACAAACATCTGTATGGATCAAATCCAACAGACGACTGGCTAGCGTACTTTGTCCAACAAAGGGTTTCTTGGTCATCTTTCCCTTTAGACAGGATTCGCAGGTCGGTAGGTTGTCCAAATCGTCTATTTCTAGACACTTTGAGTCCACCAACCTTCTTATCCTATCTTTAGAGATATGACCTAACCTCGCATGCCATATCTGTGCGTTATTATGATCATCACGTTTTTGTTTGTGTTCTGTAGTCATAATCCAATTAGACTGTTGAAGTATGTACAGACCGTTGACCAATGTACCAAGCAAATGAAAAATACCATCTTTGATAATGAAAAAAACCGTTTTTATTGATGGTAAATTCATATCCCTCCTTATCAAGGACCGGGATGGAAACATGTTTTTAATCATGCTAGGTACATAGAAACAGTCGTTCAGTACAATCCTAACATAACTACTAATAGCTAACTCTAGTGATCCTACGGCCTCCGTAGCAACGGCCTAGCCATCGCCTAGCCTCAGGATCATCTCATCCTTGGTTAGCCTTCTGCTTCTTTGCAGTGCCTGCAAATCATTGCAGATGTGAGCACCACACCCGGTATCCAATACCCATGAAGCAGAATTAGTAATCATATTAACTTCAACCACAAACACACCTGGGTTGGAGAGGAGTTGTGGGCACTCCCTCTTCCAATGCCCTTTCCCTTGGCAATGCATGCAGACATCATTTGCCTTGGACCGCTGAGAACCACGGGCCTTCCCTTTCCCTTTGCTTGGTCCAACCGGAGCAACAGGGACGCCCGGAGCATGAGCAGGGGCCACAACCGTCTTCCCTTTGCCCTTCTTCCTCTTCCAGCGTCTGGCCCTCTTGCCATTCGCCTTGGAGGTCGAAGCCTCTCCTATCAATACCGCCGGCGCCGACTTGTGGGTCGTTGCCTCGTATTGGACCAGCATGTTGATCAACTCATGAATAGACTTCTCAAGTCCGTTCATGTTGTAGTTTACAACAAATGGGTCATAGGATGGAGGAAGCGACTGGAGGATCACGTCAATGTACGTGTCATTGTTAAGCCCAGCTTTAAGGTCCTCGAGTTTCTCCACTAGGGAGAGCATCTTGACCCCATGACTCTGTACAGACGCTCCTTCAGCGAGCTTGGTGCCAAAGAATGCTTTTCTGGCGGCATATCTAATATGCCTATCCGGAACCGCATAAACCTCGTTCATGCGGAGTATTATGGCGGAGACGTTGTCCAGCCTCTCATACTGCTTCTGGATGTCGTTAGACATCGAAGCCAGTATGATACTGCGTATTTTCCGGTTGTCCTCATGCCATTTCTCGAACGTCAAACGTTCTTCAGGCATGGACCCCTCCGGTAAGTCGCTCGGTGGCGGCTCGTCCAAGACGTAGCCTTGGTTCTCGAAACCGAGGACAATCCTCAGGTTTCTCAGCCAGTCCGAGTAGTTCGTTCCGTTGAATTTGTTAGTCTCAAGAATCATAGTTAACGGGTTCTTAGACATATCTACATTAATGAAAATGTAAAGCAGAAATTAGCAGATAATGGTAATATTATTGTTCAAGTTGAAGACTTGGTCTTTTAGTCTTTAACCCTCCCACTATTTATACGAAAGTCCGCCACTCTCAAGCGGAGTTTCGGGAAACCATTTCCTAGTGGGCTTGGGATCCACAAGCGTAATCTCCATGCCCCGCTTTTACGATTCACATGAAGAAGACCTTGTGGGAGATATCCAATATCATTCTCATCCAATGAGATTCCCAAGATATTTTGCCCCACCTATTCACATGGTCCCGAGGACTCAAAGCGAACCATGTTACTCAGTGTTAGGCCCAACCCATCAACCAAATCATGCCTCAAACTGTCGCCCCCCACGACTCGTGAGACAGGGAAACAGCGAGCGCAGTCTTTTTGTTCACAACAATAGTGCAGCTTTCCCCTAGTCCAAGTGTGCCACGACTCGTGAGACCACACTTGGGTAGTGGTAGCTTCCTCACCACATTGCTGTGGATGGAAGGCTCCGACAGACCAAAATACCATTTTGATCCAAGTCCGTTCTGGGCCTAATATTTAATTTGGTCCAACCAAATGAGAGTTTGTGTGTGACCGAGACCTCATCACATTATTGTATTTTAGCATGCATAAATATCCAATATTTAAAGCGATAAATAAAAAAAACGCCGCATGCATAAAACATAGCATACCCCTGTTAGGATGATCACAAGCCCAACCTATGCGACCCACTGAGCCCGCAGCGAGTCTATGGTCTGTCTAGGGTGGTCCTAAATTATTACAATAACTAGTTAGTACCCCGTGCCAAGGCACGGGAGAATTGTATTTTCAATAAATAAAGAAATAAGTTTATAAATAATTTAAAAATTTAAAATATAAAATAAAATAAACAATAAAGAATTTAAAATTTAATGTTAAAGTAATTAGTAAGTAGAAAACATACAAACGTGTATTGAATATAAAAATGAAGTTAAACTTTTTACTAACTATTTATCTTAAATGATAAGTGATTTTTTTTTTTGAATAAAGGTAAACAATGAATATGTGCTTTAAAATGAATAATGAATATGTGCCTCAAAATAAACATAAATGAGGTAAATAATTATCTTAATAAAAAATACGTTATTTTCATTAAGTAGTAAAAAAAATTCAAAAAAGGCTACCATAGAGCAGACATGTGCTTTAATAATAAATAAATAAATAGTACAAATAATTTTAATTTTAAAACAAAATTAGTATTTAATAAATAATTCAAAATTAAAATGATTAAGAGAAGAGGACAAATAGGAGGAATTCGTGATTTTTGAAATGTCATAACAAATCCTTGATTAACAATTTTTTAATTAATGAATTTCGCGGTGCAATAACTAACAAAACAAATTAATAATGTTTGATATTCAGGAAAAAATAATTAAAATTAGAGAAATTCTGTCTTATTGAAACATAAAAATGCAGAATAAATACCGAACTTGTCAATGATTGAATTATAAATCATTGGCATTAACGATGATCCCTTGCCCGAGTGGTGAGGTTGAGGTCCCACAACCAAGAGGTTGTGCGTTCGAGTACTACGAATGTAGGGAGTTGTTAATTTGTAGGATTTTGTATTATTCCTTTGATTAGTGTTGGTAGATGTAGATTTGTTATTATACCGTGGACTGAATAGATGTTGTTATGCTGTGCACTGAATATCGTAATAGCAATTGGTCGCTTTAGAAATATTTTTATACTTTCAAATTAATAGTTCATCGCTCATTATAGAAAAAAAAACTAAAAATCATTGGCATTACCATTGATATGAATATGTACATACTTGTTTCATCAACGATTGCAAAAAATAACTCTGTCAAATTTTGAAATTCTCACTAAAAATATAAGTAAAGGAAAAATTATGAAGGTGGAAAGAGAAATTTACATGCTATTGTAGCGTAAGATTTCACAGCCTTGCGATTTACTTTTGTGCTGCTTCTACAGACCTATTATTTATAATATTACAAACTTTTTATCTTGAGTAATTTTGAATTTCAAAAGACAATAGTAGATAACTTTTATAAAATTGACTTATCTCATCATTAATGAGAATTTTAAAAATATTTAAATTTTCTAATTGATAATCATGAAGTGATACTCCTATGATGATTAGAATTTTTTGGATAAACACAAATAATTATAAAAGAAGAAATTATAATATTGTCAATAAATGTAGTATTTTTTTTTATATATACTAATCTATAGTTATACACATAATATTTAGATATTGTAGTTTATTATGTATCAAATATTCAGTAGTCATATCACTTATAAGATCTTATACAAAATATCATAACATCAAATATTATGGCTATATTATAAGAAACTATAATTATATAACGAATAATCAATTCAGACAATATTTCATATTTTTGGATATAATGAACAATAATTGATATTTATATTAATGATATTTTGAATCAAATGAACTTTTATTTGTTGGATAAATATATATATATATATATTTGAATAAACACATTTTTATATACTTTAAAAAAAAGATAAAAAAATAATGTTGATTAGATTCTTTTGGATAAGTATAAATATACATTTTTTTTCTTTTATCTAAAAATTTGTAAATTTTCATTTGGCAGAATGGAGCTCATTGAGGTTGTCCACATCTCCGTATATATGGCGCTTAGGTGGATAGTTTCAATGATTCTGTTTTATTATATATAGATATAGATAAAATATAACTAATAAACAATTCAGATAAGTGTATAATAATTTGTCTTTATCCAAAAGATTTATAATCTTTTTAAATAAATGAATAAGTAACATTCTTCAAATTTATTTTTATATCTATTAGTTTTTTTTTGTTTTTTATTATTATCATATTACATTTTAATTTTTATATCATTAGTCATTGTTACATTATAAAAATAAATTTATTTATATTTTTTTTTTATTAACTTTTTAAAGCAGTTTTGTGTCTCTTCGAATTTTAGTTACCTTGTTAGTAAATATATTTTATTTTCATTAAAATTAGATAAATGTTAGATTATTTGATTTATCAAGATTTAGAAATTTATTCAGGTAAATTGGTTAGGGATACAATCTAAAATTTAAATTTACTTTTACATCTTTCAATATATTTTTTTTAATTTGTGATTATTATCATATTGAATTTTAATTTTTATATATAAAAATTTACTTTATTTATAATTTTTTATTTTATTAGCTTTTATAAACCATAGTTCTCCGGTGTCTCTTTGAATTTTATTTTGCTATGTTCTTCAAATATTTCATTTTTATTTAATGTTGATAAATGATTTGAATGTATCCAAAAGATAAATTAGTGAGGGGTACAATTAATCTAAAATTGATTTTCATATTAAAAAAATAGTCATATATTTTTAAATTTGACTAATTATTTTATTTCTAAATTTTGAATTGTTTTTCAATTACTCATTTTATTTTAAATTTTGAATTATTTGTCATTTTTACTTACTTAGTTATTTTGGAACTTTAAAAATTATAATTTATATTATATTTAAATTTAGATAACTGTACCATTATTTGTTTATCCAAAAGACTCACTCATTTTTTTAGGTAAATAGTTAGTAAAATAATTCAAATTCATTTTTGTGTTCAATATACTTTCGTATTTTTATACTTATTAACTTAATTCTTAATATATTAATTATTTACTTATTTTTATATTTAAAAGAATATTATATATAGCTCTATTTAATTAATTTTTAGAAAATGCAATTCTTTTGTGGATAAACTATTGAATGTTATATATAAGATAAATACATATATATTGGATAAACATGTTTTTATTTTACTTACAAATGTTATATAAACATATAATATTAATTAGATTCTTTTGAATAAATACTAATATTTTTTTCTCTTTTATCTAAAAAATTGTTAAATTCCATTTGGCATAACAGAGCTCATTGAGACTATCCACATCTGTGCTTACGTGGCGCTTAGGCGGATAGTCTCAATAATTCTATTTTATTATATATAGATTTACTTTATTTATAATTTTTTATTTTATTAGCTTTTATAAACCATAGTTCTCCGATGTCTCTTTGAATTTTATTTTGCTATGTAAGAAAATATTTCATTTTTATTTTAGTGTTGATAAATGATTTGAATGTATCCAAAAGATAAATTAGTCAGGGGTACAATTAATCTAAAATTGATTTTCATATTAAAAAAGAGTCTTATATTTTTAAATTTGACTAATTATTTTATTTCCAAATTTTGAATTGTTTGTCAATTACTCATTTTATTTTAAATTTTGAATTATTTGTCATTTTTACTTACTCAGATACTTTGGAACTTAAAAAATTATGATTTATCTTATATTTAAATTTAGATAAGTGTACCATTATTTTGTTTATCCAAAAGACTCACTCATTTTTTTAGATAAATAGTTAGTAAAATAATCCAAATTCATTTTTGTGTTCAATATACTTTCGTATTTTTATACTTATTAACTTAATTCTTAATATATTAATTATTTACTTATTTTTATATTTAAAAGAATATTATATATAGTTTTATTTAATTAATTTTTAGAAAATGCAATTCTTTTGTGGATAAACTATTGAATGTTATCTATAAGATAAATACATATATATTGGATAAACATGTTTTTATTTACTTAAAAAAGTTATATAAACATATAATATTGATTAGATTCTTTTGGATAAATACTAATATTTTTTCTCTTTTATCTAAAAAATTGTTAAATTCCATTTGGCAAAACAGAGCTCATTGAGACTATCCACATCTGCGCATACGTGGCGCTTAGGTGGATAGTCTCAATGATTCTGTTTTATTATATATAGATAATAAAACCCATTGTCATTCCAATGGGCCTTGAAGTGCTTCTTGTTTCATGCCTTGATGCTCCTCCTTGGGGTCTCCGACTCCAATTGCTTGTTAAAAGTAAAACCTCACCAATCCTATCTACTCTCATTACAACTGAAAGTAATACATCGGTAATAAAGAAACAAGCCTTAACATCATGAGGCTGAAAATACGGGAGATGATAGTCCCAAAAACAAGAGGCACGCAGGCCCAACCCAACAGAAAATAAATAAACATTCATTCATCCATACACAAGGTCTAGGGCTTTGTGATCATCCCATGTTGATTCCATCAACTCACATAACATAATTATTCCAAATAATCATGCATAAATAACCAATGGATATTCCAAATACCCAAATGATGTCCAACATCACAAAAGCATAAATATACAAATAATATGCAAAATTCAAAATTTGAAATTTAATGGACATTTTAAACAATGCATCCAATGCATGTATTAAAGCAAAATTAATCCAAAGAATAATCCAATTATTCCAAAATCAAAATACAAAATAATATATTTTCAGAATATTGTGCAGAAAATACAGAAAATTAAATTTTTCCGAAAAAAGTCGAAAAACGGCACAAAACGGCCCAGCCGTTGTGTTGGCCGGCCGGTTGCGCACAGCGCGCGCGCGCGCCTGTGCGCAGGCGCCCGCCTGCGCACGGCCACTGCCGGCCTGACCAATTCTTTTTTTTTTTTTTTTTTTTTTTGTGTTTTTTCAAAACTGTTTCAGCACAATAACATTAATATTATTCTGAAAATAAGCATGCAATTTTAGATCTAATCTAACAAAATTAAGCATGCCAAAAGTCCATTAAATCCAAACAATTGAATCATCATATTATTCATATATTTATGTAATCTAACATGCCAATAAAGCCATTTAAAAGCAAGTAGATCATGCCAAACACATAGATCTATGCCCTTTACATCGAACCGGGCTCTGATACCACTTGAAGGACAAGCGGATCCGCCTGGGAGCGCGAGCGAAAGCGAGAAAGGCGAGAAAAGTGCGTAAATTTAAATCAAATTCAAAATACGCGAATCCCAAGGGGTGTACCCTTGGGTGCTCAACCGGGCGTTCGATGTAGGATGTGTAAATATTAAAACACATATATTTAAACACATAGGGCATAGATATACAAATGAAATCAATCAAAGCGTAATAAACCGTTACCTTTGATTGTTTAGCGTATGCTCCCGGCTACTAGCGTCTTCCTTCTCCGGAATGCTCACGAAATCCAAACGTATGGATTCTCCAAAGGTGATCCACACCACACCGGAAGAAACACACGTTCTTCTTGCTAGAAAAGAACGGGTTTAGGAAGGAATCGGTTTAAGAGAAGAACACTATGAATTAGTGTTCTCTTAAACTTACTTTGTTCTTCTTCTTGATTCAAAATCAAGTGAAGAACACAAGTGTAAGAGAGGGAGGGAGCACGAAATTTTGAGAGAGAGGAGAGGATTTTTGTCTTCTCTTTTTCCTAGAAAAAAGATGAATAATGAATCACTTATGCTAGGTGTTGTATATTCTAATATATATACATAATTAATGTGATTATTGGAATGTGTCTAGGTTCATCCAAGGATGTCTAGATTCATTCCAATCAAATCACCATCAATTCTTCAATCAAGCCTACCAAAATTTATGGTATGATCAAATCATACCAAAAGGGAAGAGCTTGATTGGAGTTGATTTGTCTCTTTCCAAAAGAGATAAGTCAACATACCACCTAGCATGAAACATGGCTGATTTTGCTTCCTCCAAGGAAGCGTGTCGGCCATGTTTAATTAAGGAAAGAAGTCCAACTTCTTCCCATCCCAAATTAGGAATTATTTTCTCCTCTCGGGTATAATTTAACGGACCGGGTTTTATCGTAATCCAATTACGACGAATCCAATATTAAATCCAATTTAATGTCCACTTAAATTATTCCCGTTGATCTTTTAATCCAATTAAAGATCCAACGTCTCAACAATCTCAACTTTCCATATTTAATCGAAAATCCAATTTACCGATTAAATGAAAGCCCGATACAATATCGGCCCGTCCATCCAATGGACTTTCCCTTAAGTAATCCAACTACTTATTTTATCCTTCGAGATTGACTCCAAGTCGATCTCTCAACCTCCTCGGTGATTTGTGTGTAACCCTTTAGGTTCACCCTCAGCTAGACTTGGGCCCGTGTCCCACAAGGGCCCGTTACCATGGGTGGCCGTCTAGCAACGGTCCATGGCACTAGAGACTAGGTGAATTGGCGTGAACATTTAGGCGCCGATTCCGTACGGGTACGATCCTTCCGTCTACCGTCTCCCGGCCTTAGTCTAGGGTATGGAATTGGGCGTCGGTTCCCATCCTTGACTAGGCATCTATGCTTAATACTCGAGACCACGTATGCTTCATTGCGTCGACACAGGAAACCATTCCCTGTTCGACCAACCACTGTGGCCACAGCTTCAAACAGCATGAAACGTGTCTCCGAGTGCATAGGAGATACCTCTGTCACATACTGACAGGGGACGGATCCTCTTCTTGGAATCCACCGTCCTCGCTACACATTTCGACTGCACTGGACAAGGCTTATGATAATCATCTTACAGAATGATTACCTCTTGCCAGATCCAAGATACAGCCGTCCTGTGCACGCGACTGCCACGATCCCTCAAGTCTGAGGATTACTCCCGTACTATCGGAACCGGGGAAAACCAATCATACCGACCAAGCCTCCAAGGCTTCCATATGATGATCCCCGCGAGTCAGTCCAGTCGGCTCGACCCAGTCGACCACCCATCAAGATCGTGTAGGCGTCCCACGCTGTCGCCGATGAAACACGGCACTCATCCAATGAACACAACTCTTGACGCAAGTCTCAATAGGACTCTCGATGCCCTGTCTCGAGGTCCTCGACTTGGAACGTTTCAGACCCAACTCTTAATCAGTTTGGTTTCATGACCACCATCCAATGCGTGGCCCAACTGCACGAGTTGTTATCCATGGTCTGTGGGCTTTGTTGCGATATAAGTTAAACACCATTTTAACAAATGTAAGATGAGCGCAACAAAGAAGGTACCATTGGTGACGAACACTCATCTTATTCATCACATAATAATATTACATTCACATCAAGTTGTCGGATAGGTTACAAATTGCCAAACCTATTGGCTTTCTGGTCACCTATTCCAACAATACAAGAATGTGGAGAAATTATAATTTACGTCCCACAACTTATCTTTTTTTTTTTTTTATTTCGGTCCCATTCTTTTAGCACTCACCAGATTTAGTCTCATCTCTGGTTGGGACTAAAATTGCAAGTGTTTGTGACTTAACGGGACTAAATTTGGTGAGTGCTTAAAAATAGGACTAAAATGGCAAAGAGCGTAAGTTGTGAGACGTAAATTGCACTTTTCCACAATAATGCAATCTTCAAAGCAAGTGGTTATTTTAATTGGATAAAATGTATAAGATAGGCACCGATATCTTATATTTTGAATCAGTGTGATTGCTGAACTTTACATTAATCCAACTAGGTGTATATAATCAAATGCCCCTGAAGAAAAGAAACTCGTGTGCTATTAGTATTTATTTATATTGAGTAACCACAGACATTTTTATCTGATCTTTTGTCTTTTTATTAAAAGATTATATTACTTTCCACATATAACACTTTGTTTGTAAAAGATTATGCAACACACTATTTATTTCTAGCCCACTCTATTTATTACTCCACATAATTCAAGCTAATTTTGTATAATCAAATGCAGACGAAGATAAGAAACTCGTGTAGTATTATGATTTCAAGTAATGAGGTCATCTTTATCTCATTTGATGTATTTTTATTCTCAAATAAGATCATTTTCTTAATAACATTTTAGTACTTTAATCTACATATAACACTTTGTTTGTCGAAAAATTATGCAATCATGTTATTTATCTCTAGCCCCTGGCACACTAAAAAAATAAAATTAGATATTAGTATGCAATCATGCGCATTTTTGCTATTGTGAACATTTATATTTCTTTTATTTAAAAAACTTGATATCACAATTTAAAAATTAACCTCGTGCATTCTACTAAGACACATAATGCAGGTTGAGGTAGGAAAAATGACATGTATCATGTCATTGTACAAGGCAATGAAAAAAAGTGAGAAACTCCCACTCCAAAAAGATGTGGTTCCACTGTCCCAAATACTAGAATCAATACCAATCCAACCAAGATACAAGCTATCCTTACAAGAGCGACTAGAGGGTTGGATATGACAAAAAAGAAACGCAATGCGTCAAATACAAGTGATAAGGTGAAAACTTATAATACTTTACATACATAACTTGTAATTCTTTGAGTAAAGCTAAATTTATGTAGGATTACTAACATTGTGCAACCACATTTTTTCTATAACAGTATTATATTCATGATAGAGTCACCAAAAGTTATGCTCTTTAAAGGAGGTTGCTACTTCTAAAATCTATTGTAGTCGCAGAGATGATCTATTGATTGTACAGGTAAATTCAAAATTCATAAATCTATTTTATTTTTAACCAAAAGTTTGTGGAGTCAAAACATTTTTGTATGTTTCTTTTCTTATTTTTCAATTGTAGAAGATTATTGAAAATGAACCAAATATTAAGTTATTCTTCATGACACGTGCTGAAAACGCACAACCTTCAGGTTGGGTATGAAAATGGAGGTAATACAAGTAATGTCCACGATCCACATGAGACCGAAAAGAAAATAGAAGGTATGTAGCACATATTCTAATTTAAGTCATATTCATTTTTCACCAACATAATTTGTTTTAGTTTGGTTGAATCTTAACTCATATCTTGGTTATATGCTCTTATTTTCAATAGGCATTCCATCAGATCCGGCCAATGAAGAACTAAATAAAATGGTTGAGGAAGAGTTGGAGATCTTTGTCTGTGCTATAAACAACCCAATAATTGATTTGCAGCTAGCCGAATCTCTGTTTAGTTTTTCTTTTCTTTTATTTTGTCAACATTCACCATTAAGAGTAAATTTTGAATTTAGACTTATTTTTTTTCTTTTCATAGGCATTTCATGTGATTGCCCAATGACAATTTCGATTCAGCCGTGCAAAAAATGAACCTAATTTTATTAATTCAACCAATCAAATAATTAACTACTTTTTATTATGGTTAAAGCAATTAAAAGTTTGATTGGGTTACGTTAATTAAATTAAACCAATTCATTAAATCGGTTAAATATTATTTTGATTACTTTAACTTAATTAATTTTTTAATCTAATTTTCATTTTCAAGTTTCATATACTAAAAAGAATGATTTGTGTGATTCCTTATACTCATTATAAGATAGTAATATGACCAAATTTTTTAGTTGAAGGGACATTTCATTTTTAATAATATTAAAAGTACAATTACATATTCCAAAATTAAATTTTATTGATTCTTAAATACTTCTGAATGATGATTGACGTAGTAATAAGTCATGAAAACCTAAATATAAGTGATTTGTTTAAACAAAATGGTGTATAAAAATAATTGATATACATATATATTATTAATTTCAAATTAAAGCATGTTCAATAAAAAAAAAGGTAGACCAAATACCCATATCTACATAAGTATAACCAACAACCTTTGATTGTAATACTCAACCTTGCAACTTGAACAAGACTAATCTTCCAATTAAATTTAGAACTTCGAATTTATTTCATTGTAAATATTTTTCCAGTTGTTATTATGTTGGGTGAAAATATATTTTAATCAAATACTAATTAAAATTGTAGGATATTTTCTTATTCATCTGAAATGGGACAAAATTAAACTTAACGTCTACTTTTCTGGATGAAAAATGAGATACTTGCCTCACAAAATGAAGCAACTAGCGAACATGTGAATTGGAAATAATTTTTTTTTCCTATCAAATATATTATTGAAAATGAAAATTGAGAAAATTTTAAAGATAAAAAGCTAAAAGTGAGAAATCCCTAATCAATGGACAAAAATTGGATAGGACTTAAGTCACCAAACATGATTTTCCGTCGTAATGTTCAAAGTTGTTTTAACTAAATAATCGCGCAAATGTATTATGTTTCAAAAAACTGAAAAGGAAAAGAAAAAAAAGAGCAAGTAAGAGAAGGACAAAAGAACTAATAAAAACAAAAGATATTGCATCATCGATTAATTTTATAAACACTACATAAGATTGTAACATCGTTATAAAATAATGTGAAATAATTATAATTTATGTCCCACAACTTACCTTTTTTTTTCCGATTCTTTTAGCACTCGCCAAATTTAGTCCCATAAGTAACCAAAACATGCAGTTTTAGTACCAATTATAAATTCCGTTAAATGTTTAAAGGAGGGCGCACGTGATTTGCACATGCTCCATTAAATATTTAACCAAATCTCTGGTTGGGACTATAATTGCAAGTGTTTGTCACTTACGGGACTAAATTTGGTGAGTACTTAAAAATGAGACTAAAATCGCAAAGAGCGTAAGTTGTGGGAAGTAAATTGGAATTTTCCCAAAATAATGCAATCTTCAAAGCATGTGCTTGTTTTAGTTGGCTAAAAAGTATAAGATAGGTACCGATATCTTATATTTTGAATCAGTGTGATTGCTGAACTCCAAATAATCCCAACTAGGAGTATATAATCAAATGCACCAAAAGAAAAGAAACTCATGTGCTACTATTATATATTGATATTGAGTAACTATAAACATTTTTATCTCATCTTCTGTCTCTTTATTGATAAATTATATTACTTTCCACATATAACAATTTATTTGTAAAAGATTATACAACAGTCTACTTGCTTCTGGCCCACTCTATTTCTTTACTCCACATAATTCAAGCTAATTTTGTATAATCAAATGCACATGGAGATAAGAAACTCCTGTACTATTATGATTTCAAGTAATGAAGTCATTTTTATCTCATCTGATGTCTTTTTATTCTCAAAGAAGATTATTTTCTTAATAACTTTTTAGTACTTTAATGTACATATAACACTTTGTTTGTCGAAAAATTATGCAATCATGTTATTTATCTCCAGCCCTTCGCGCACTAAAAAAAATAAAATTATATTAGTGTGCAATCACGCGCATTTTTTCTATTGTGAACATTTATGTTTTATTTATTTCAAAAAATTGATATCATAATTTTAAAAATTAAGCTCGTCCATTCTACTAACACAACCTAATGCAGGTTGAGGTGGGGAAAAGGGACATGTATCACGTCATTGTATATGACAATAAAAAAAAGTAAGGAACTCCCACTCCAACAAGATGTGGTTCCACTACCCCAAATGCTAGAATCAATACCAATCCAACCAATATACAAGCTATCCTTACAAGAGTGACTAGAGGGTTGGATATGACAAAATCGAAAGCGCAATGCGTCAAATACAAGTGATAATATAAAAAACTTATAATACTTTACATACGTAACTTGTAAAATTTATGTTGTATTACTAACATTGTTGAACCACATTTTTTCTATTACAGTATTATATTCATGATAGAGTCACAAAAAGTTCCCTTCTTCAAAGGAGGTTGCAACTTTTAAACTCTATCATTGTCGCAGGGATGATCTATTGATTGCACAGGTAAATTCAAAATCCATAAATCTATTTTATTTTTAACCAAACGTTATGTGGAGTCAAAACATTTTTGTATGTTTTCTTTTCTTATTTTTCAATTATAGAAGATTATTGAAAATGAACGAAATATTATATTAAGTTATTCTTCATGACACGTGCTGAAATTGCACAACCTTCAGGTTGGGTATGAAAACGGAGCTAATACAAGTAATGTTCACGTTCCACATGAGACCGAAAAGAAAATAGAAGGTATGTAGCACATATTCTAATTTATGTCATATTCATTTTTCACCAACATACTTTGTTTTAGTTTGGTTGAATCTTAACTCATATCTTGGTTATATGCTCTTATTTTTAATAGGCATTCCATCAATCCGGCCAATGAAGAACTATATAAAATGGTTGAGGAAGAGTTGGAGGTCTTTGTCTGTGCTATAAACAACCCAATAATTGATTTGTAGCTAGTCGAATCTCTGTTTATTTTGTTTTTTTTTTTTTACTTTTATTTTGTCAACATTCACCATTAAGAGTAAATTTTGAATTTAGACTTATTTTTTTCTTTTCATAGGCATTTCATGTGGTTGCCCAATGACAAATTCAATTCAGCCGTGCAAACAATGAAACTAACTTTATTAATTCAACCAATCGAATAATTAACTACTTTTATTATGGTTAAAGCAATTAAAAGTTTGATTGGCTTACGTTAATTCAATTAAACTAATTCATTAATTTTCATTTTCAATTTTCATAAACTAAAAAGAATTATTTGTGTGATTGCTTATAATCATAATAAGATAGTAACGCGACAAAAGTTTTTAGTTGAACGGACATTTCATTTTTAATTATATTAAAAGTATAATTACATATTCAAAAATTAAATTTTATTGATTTTTAAATACTTCTGAATCATGATTGACGTAGTAATAAGTCATGAAAACCTAAATATAAATGATTTGTTTAAACAAAATGGTGTATTAAAATAATTGATACATATATATCATTAATTTCAGATTAAAGCATGTTCAATAAAAAATAAATAAATAAATAAAGGTAGACCAAATACCCTTATCTACATAAGTATAACTAACAACCTTTGATTGTAATACTCAACCTTGCAACTTGAACAAGACTAATCTTCCAATTAAATTTAGAACTTCGAATTTATTTCATTGTAAATTATTTTTCAGTTGTTATTATGTAGGATGAAAATATATTTTAATAAAATAACGCCTACTTTTCTGGATGAAAAAATGAGATACTTGCCTCACAAAATGAAGCAACTAGCGAACATGTGAATTGGAAATAATTCTTTTTTTTTTCTATCAAATATATTATGAAAAATGAAAATTTGAAAAGTTTTAAAGATAGAGAGCTCAAAGTGAGAAATCCCCAATCAATGGATAAAAATTCGATAGGACTTAAGTCACCAAACATGATTTCCCGTCATAATGTCCAAAGTTGTTTTAACTCAATAATCGCACAAATGTATTTTGTTTCAAGAGAACTCAAAAGGGGAAAGAAAAAAAAAAAAAAGCAAGTAAAAGAAGGACAAAAGGACTAATCAAAACAAAAGCTATTGCATCATCGATTAATTTTATAAAGACTACATAAGATTGTAACATCGTTATACAATAATGTGGAAAAATTATAATTTATGTCGACAACTTACCTTTTTTTTTTTAGTCCGATTCTTTTAGCACTCGCCAGATTTAATTCTATAAGTAACTAAAACATGCAGTTTTAGTCCCAATTACAAATTCCGTTAAATGTTTAAAGGAGGACGCAGGTGATTTGCAGTTGCTTAAATATTTAACCAAATCTCTGGTTGGGACTAAAATTGCAAGTGTTTGTCACTTACGGGACTAAATTTGGTGAGTGTTTAAAAATGGGACTAAAATCGCAAAGAGCGTAAGTTGTGGGATGTAAATTGGAATTTTCCCAAAATAATACAATCTTCAAAGCATGTGATTATTTTAGTTGGATAAAAAGCATAAGATAGGCACCATATCTTATATTTTGAATAAGTGTGATTGCTCAACTCCATATAATCCCAACTAGGTGTATATAATCAAATGCGCCAGAAGTAAAGAAACTCGTGTGCTATTATTATTTATTGATATTGATTAACTACAGACATTTCTATCTCATCTTCTGTCTTTTTATTAACAAATTATATTACTTTCCACATATAAACACTTTATTTCTAAATGATTATGCAACACTCTATTTATTTCTAGCCCACTCTATTTATTTACTCCACATAATTCAAGCTAATGTTGTATAATCAAATGCACACGGAGATTAGAAACTCTTGTACTATAATGATTTCAAGTAATGAAGTCATCTTTATCTCATCTTATGTCTTTTTATTCTCTAATAAGATTATTTTCTTAATAACTTTTTAGTACTTTAATGTACATATAACACTTTGTTTCTTGAAAAATTATGCAATCATGTTATTTATCTCTCGCCGCTCGCGCACTAAAAAAAAAAAATTAGATATTAGTGTGCAATCACGCGCAAATATGCTATTGTGAACATTTATATTTCTATTATTTCAAAAACTTGACATCATAATTTAAAAATTAAGCTCGTCCATTCTACGAACACACATAATGCAGGTTGAGGTAGGGAAAAGGAACATGTATCACGTCATTGTACAAGACGATAAAAGAAAGTAAGAAACTCCCGCTCCAACAAGATGTGGTTCCACTACCCCAAATACTAGAATCAATACCAATCCAACCAAGATACAAGCTATCCTTACAAGAGCGACTAGAGGGTTGGATATGACAAAAAAGAAAGCGCAATGCGTCAAATACAAGTGATAAGGTAAAAACTTATAATACTTTACATACATAACTTGTAATTCTTTGAGTAATGCTAAATTTATGTAGTAGTATTACTAACATTATTCAACTACATTTTTTCTATAACAGAATTATATTCCTGATACAGTCACCAAAAGTTCCGCTCTTTAAAGGAGGTTGCAACTTTTAAACTCTATAGTTGTCGCAGGGATGATCTACTGATTGCACAGGTAAATTATAAATCCATAAATCTATTTTATTTTTAACCAAAAGTTATGTGTAGACAAAATATTTTTGTATGTTTTCATTTCTTATTTTTCAATTGTAGAAGATTTTCAAAAATGAACGAAATATTAAGTTATTCTTCATGACACGTGCTGAAATCGCACAGCCTTCAGGTTGGGTATGAAAATGGAGGTAATACAAGTAATGTCCACGATCCACATGAGACCGAAAAGAAAATAGAAGGTATGTAGCACATATTCTAATTTAAGTCATATTCATTTTTCACCAACATAATTTGTTTTAGTTTGGTTGAATCTTAACTCATATCTTGGTAATTAAATTAAACTAATTCATTAAATCGGTTAAGTATTTTTTTGATTACTTTAACTTAATTAATTTTTTAATCTAATTTTCATTTTCAAGTTTCATATACTAAAAAGAATGATTTGTGTGATTCCTTATACTCATTATAAGATAGTAATACGACCAAATTTTTTAGTTGAAGGGACATTTCATTTTTAATAATACTAAAAGTACAATTACATATTCCAAAATTAAATTTTATTGATTCTTAAATACTTCTGAATGATGATTGACGTAGTAATAAGTCATGAAAACCTAAATATAAGTGATTTGTTTAAACAAAATGGTGTATTAAAATAATTGATATACATATATATCATTAATTTCAAATTAAAGCATGTTCAATAAAAAAAAAGGTAGACCAAATACCCATATCTACATAAGTATAACCAACAACCTTTGATTGTAATACTCAACCTTGCAACTTGAACAAGACTAATCTTCCAATTAAATTTAGAACTTCGAATTTATTTCATTGTAAATATTTTTCCAGTTGTTACTATGTTGGGTGAAAATATATTTTAATCAAATACTAATTAAAATTATAGGATATTTTCTTATTCATCTGAAATGGGACAAAATTAAACTTAACGTCTACTTTTCTGGATGAAAAATGAGATACTTGCCTCACAAAATGAAGCAACTAGCGAACATGTGAATTGGAAATAATTATTTTTTTTCCTATCTAATATATTATTGGAAATAAAAATTGAGAAAATTTTAAAGATAAAAAGCTAAAAGTGAGAAATCCCTAATCAATGGACAAAAATTGGATAGGACTTAAGTCACCAAACATGATTTTCCGTCATAATGTTCAAAGTTGTTTTAACTAAATAATCGCGCAAATGTCTTATGTTTCAAAAAACTGAAAAGGGAAAGAAAAAAAAGAGCAAGTAAGAGAAGGACAAAAGAACTAATAAAAACATAAGCTATTGCATCATCGATTAATTTTATAAAGACTACATAAGATTGTAACATCGTTATACAATAATGTGAAATAATTAAAATTTATGTCCCACAACTTACCTTTGTTTTTTTTTTTTTTTCCGATTCTTTTAGCACTCGCCAGATTTAGTCCCATAAGTAATCAAAACATGCAGTTTTAGTCCCAATTACAAATTCCGTGAAATGTTTAAAGGAGGGCGCACGTGATTTGCACGTGCTCCATTAAATATTTAACCAAATCTTTGGTTGGGACTATAATTGTAAGTGTTTGTCACTTACGGGACTAAATTTGGTGAGTACTTAAAAATGAGACTAAAATTGCAAATAGCGTAAGTTGTGGGAAGTAAATTGGAATTTTTTCCAAAATAATGCAATCTTTAAAGCATGTGATTATTTTAGTTGGATAAAAAGTATAAGATAGGCACCGATATCTTATATTTTGAATCAGTGTGATTGCTCAACTCCAAATAATCCCAACTAGGAGTATATAATCAAATGCACCAAAAGAAAAGAAACTCATGTGCTATTATTATGTATTGATATTGAGTAACTATAGACATTTTTATCTCATCTTCTGTCTCTTTATTAACAAATTATATTACTTTCCACATATAACAATTTATTTGTAAAAGATTATACAACAGTCTACTTGTTTCTGGCTCACTCTATTTATTTACTCCACATAATTCAAGCTAATTTTGTATAATCAAATGCACACAGAGATAAGAAACTACTGTACTATTATGATTTAAAGTAATGAAGTCATTTTTATCTCATCTGATGTCTTTTTATTCTCAAAGAAGATTATTTTCTTAATAACTTTTTAGTACTTTAATGTACAATTAACACTTTGTTTTTCGAAAAATTATGCAATCATGTTATTTATCTCTAGCCCTTCGCGCACTAAAAAAAATAAAATTATATTAGTGTGCAATCACGCATATTTTTGCTATTGTGAACATTTACATTTCTTTTATTTCAAAAAATTGATATCATAATTTAAAAATTAAGCTCGTCCATTCTACTAACACACCTATTGCAGGTTGAGGTGGGGAAAAGGGACATATATCACGTCATTGTATATGACAATAAAAAAAAGTAAGGAACTCCCACTCCAACAAGATGTGGTTCCACTATCCCAAATACTAGAATCAATACCAATCCAACCAATATACAAGCTATCCTTACAAGAGTGACTAGAGGGTCGGATATGACAAATCGAAACGCAATGCGTCAAATACAAGTGATAATATAAAAACTTATAATACTTTACATACATAACTTGTAAAATTTATGTAGTATTACTAACATTGTTGAACCACAATTTTTCTATGACAGTATTATATTCATGATAGAGTCACAAAGTATAATTGAACGGACATTTCATTATATTCATTATATTATGTTCAAATTTTTTAGTTGAACGGACATTTCCATTTTAATTATATTAAAAGTATAATTACATATTCCAAAATTAAATTTTATTGATTTTTAAATACTTCTGAATCATGATTGACGTAGTAATAAGTCATGAAAATCTAAATATAAGTGATTTGTTTAAACAAAATGGTGTATTAAAATAATTGATATATATATATCATTAATTTCAGATTAAAGCATGTTCAATAAAAAAAAAAAAAAAAAAAGATAGACAAAATACCCTTATCTACATAAGTATAACCAACAACCTTTGATTGTAATACTCAACCTTGCAACTTGAACTAGACTAATCTTCCAGTTAAATTTAGAACTTCGAATTTATTTCATTGTAAATTATTTTCTAGTTGTTATTATGTTGGAGGAAAATATATTTTAATAAAATAACGCCTACTTTTCTGGATGAAAAAATGAGATACTTGCCTCACAAAATGAAGCAACTAGCGAACATGTGAATTGGAAATAATTCTTTTTTTTTTCTTTCAAATATATTATGGAAAATGAAAATTTGGAAAGTTTTGAAGATAGAGAGCTAAAAGTGAGAAATCCCCAATAATTGGATAAAAATTCGATAGGACTTAAGTCACCAAACATGATTTCCCGTCATAATGTTCAAAGTTGTTGTAACTCAATAATCGCACAAATGTATTTTGTTTCAAGAGAACTGAAAAGGGGAAAGAGAAAAAAAAAAAAAAGCAAGTAAAAGAAGGACAAAAGGACTAATCAAAACAAAAGCTATTGCATCATCGATTAATTTTATAAAGACTACATAAGATTGTAACATCGTTATACAATAATGTGGAAAAATTATAATTTATGTCCGACAACTTACCTTTTTATTTTAGTCCGATTCTTTTAGAACTCGCCAGATTTAATTCCATAAGTAACTAAAACATGCAGTTTTAGTCCCAATTACAAATTTCGTTAAATGTTTAAAGGAGGACGCACGTGATTTGCACGTGCTTAAATATTTAACCAAATCTCTGGTTGGGACTAAAATTGCAAGTGTTTGTCACTTACGGGACTAAATTTGGTGAGTGCTTAAAAATGGGACTAAAATCGCAAAGAGTGTAAGTTGTGGGACGTAAATTGGAATTTTCCCAAAATAATGCAATCTTCAAAGCATGTGATTATTTTAGTTGGATAAAAAGCATAAGATAGGCACCAATATCTCATATTTTGAATAAGTGTGATTGCTCAACTCCACATAATCCCAACTAGGTGTATATAATCAAATGCGCCAGAAGTAAAGCAACTCGTGTGCTATTATTATTTATTGATATTGATTAACTACAGACATTTTTATCTCATCTTCTGTCTTTTTATTAACAAATTATATTACTTTCCACATATAACACTTTATTTCTAAATGATTATGCAACACTCTATTTATTTCTAGCCCACTCTATTTATTTACTCCACATAATTCAAGCTAATGTTGTATAATCAAATGCACACGGAGATTAGAAACTCTTGTACTATAATGATTTCAAGTAATGAAGTCATCTTTATCTCATTCGATGTCTTTTTATTCTCTACGAAGATTATTTTGTTAATAACTTTTTAGTACTTTAATGTACATATAACACTTTGTTTCTTGAAAAATTATGCAATAATGTTATTTATCTCTAGCCCCACGCGCACTAAAAAAAATAAAACTAGATATTAGTGTGCAATCACGTGAAAATATGCTATTGTGAATATTTATATTTCTGTTATTCAAAAACTTGATATCATAATTTAAAAATTAAGCTCGTCATTCTACGAACACACATAATGCAGGTTGAGGTAGGGAAAAGGGACATGTATCACGTCATTGTACAAGACGATAAAAGAAAGTAAGAAACTCCCACTCCAACAAGATGTGGTTCCACTACCCCAAATACTAGCATCAATACCAATCCAACCAAGATACAAGCTATCCTTACAAGAGCGACTAGAGGGTTGGATATGACAAAAAAGAAAGCGCAATGACTCAAATACAAGTGATAAGGTAAAAACTTATAATACTTTACATACATAACTTGTAATTCTTTGAGTAATGCTAAATTTATGTAGTAGTATTACTAACATTATTTAACCACATTTTTTCTATAACAGTATTATATTCATGATACAGTCACCAAAAGTTCCGCTCTTTAAAGGAGGTTTCAACTTTTAAACTCTATAGTTGTCGCAGGGATGATCTACTGATTGCACAGGTAAATTATAAATCCATAAATCTATTTTATTTTTAACCAAAAGTTATGTGTAGACAAAATATTTTTGTATGTTTTCATTTCTTATTTTTCAATTGTAGAAGATTTTCAAAAATGAACAAAATATTAAGTTATTCTTCATGACACATGCTGAAATCGCACAACCTTTAGGTTGGGTATGAAAATGGAAGGTAATACTAGTAATGTCCACGTTCCACATGAGACCGAAAAGAAAATAGAAGGTATGTAGCACATATTCTAATTTATGTCATTTTCATTTTTCACCAAAATATTTTGTTTTAATTTAGTTGAATCTTAACTCATATCATGGATATATGCTCTTATTTTCAATAGGATTTCCATCAGATCCGGCCAATGAAGAACTATATAAAATAGTTGAGGAAGAGTTGGAGATCTTTGCCTGTGCTATAAACAACCCATTAATTGATTTGTAGCTAGTCGAATCTCTGTTTAGTTCTTTTTTCTTTTATTTTCTCAACATTCACCATTAAGAGTAATTTTTGAATTTAGACTTATTTTTTTCTTTTCATAGGTATTTCATGTTGTTGCCCAATGACAAATTCAATTCAGCCGTGCAAACAATGAAACTAATTTTATTAATTCAACCAATCGAAGAATTAACTACTTTTATTATGGTTAAACCAATTAAAAGTTTGATTGCCTTACGTTAATTCAATTAAACTAATTCATTAAATCGGTTAACTATTTTTTTGATTACTTAACTTAATTAAATTTTTAATCTAATATTTATTTTCAATTTTCATAAACTAAAAAGAATTATTTGTGTGATTCCTTATAATCATTATAAGATAGTAATACGACAAATTTTTTTAGTTGAAGGGACATTTCATTTTTAATTATATTAAAAGTATAATTACATATTCCAAAATTAAAATTTATTGATTCTGAAATACTTCTGAATCATGATTGACGTATTAATAAGTCATGAAAACCTAAATATAAGTGATTTGTTTAATCTCTTTAATTTCAAATTAAAGCATGTTCAATAAAAAAAAGGTAGACAACATACCCATATCTAGATACGTATAACCAACAACCTTTGATTATAATACTCAACCTTGCAACTTGAACAAGACTAATCTTCCAATTAAATTTAGAACTTCAAATTTATTTCATTGTAAATTATTTTTCCAGTTGTTATTATGTTGGGTGCAAATATATTTTAATCAAGTACTAAGTAAAATTATAGGACATTTACTTATTCGTCTAAAATGGGACAAAATCAAACTTAACGTCTACTTTTCTGGATGAAAAATGATATACTTGCCTCACAAAATGAAGGAACTACCGAACATGTGAATTGAAAATAATTCTTTTTTTTTCTATCAAATATTATAAAAAATGAAAATTGAGAAAAATTTAAAGATAGAGAGCTAAAAGTAAGAAATCCCTAATCAATGGACAAAAATTGGATATGACTTAAGTCACCAAATATGATTTTCCGTCATAATGTTGAATGTTGTTTTAACTCAATAATCGCACAAATGTATTTATCTAAAATTAAGTAAATTTGAACATAAGAATTTTTTATTTTATGAATATAATTGATCTTTAAAATTAATGACCGAGGCATATTTTAGGGGAGAAAAGGGTGCACGATACATTTGGATAATGGGTAGTTTCATAATTGATTATCTTTATATATGTCATTTTTTCAAATATTTTAATGTATGAAAATATTAAATACTAATTAATTAATTAAATCATGCATACAAAGGGGGGAGGGGTGTTTGGAATTATTATAAAACAATAATTGCATATATACAAAGGAAGTAAAATATTACAAAAGCAAGTTCCATATATCATCCAAGTATAAATGAGAACCGCCAGAAATCATGCCCAAATAAATATTGATAAATGAATTAATTTTAAAATAATTGTCACAACGGGAACTTCTCTGTTGTTTGTGTTATCAAATGAAAATAATTATTGCAATAATTGATTTGAAAACTAATTAAGTAAACCTCGCATAATATTGCATATATAATAGTTTAATCACATAACTTAATCTTTGTTATAGATATTTAATGAGAACAAAGAAATATGAACAATTGAATACATGTACTAAATAGCAAATTCATAAAAAAAAACACCTAAATACTAATTCAATGTTAATTATGAATAACTACAAATATCTTTACTGGTTGGAGCAATGTAAATCTTGTTAAAAAAAGAAAATAAAAAGCAAAAGAAAAAGAAGAAAAATAGGAACACGAAATAATTCAAAATTTTTTTGGATTTAAATTAAGTATTAATTTAGATAGGATATTCACAAATATACACAAATTGTACGAATTGATTTATACACAAATATACACTACAAAAAAATGCGAGAATTGAAACAGTATTAGGAACGTTTTTTTTTTTTTCCTTTTGGAGCTGTCAAAAGATCACGGGATGAAGTTGGACCTCGATTAGGAGCGGTTATGGAACGGTCAGCTTCCGTTGAAACTGGAGACTAGTCCTAATACTTAGGAACGGTGCCAAGTAGATCGTTCCTATTTTGGAACTATTTTTGGCATACAAGGTAAAAATCATTCCTCATTAGGTTTGTGTGTATGAATATATAATTTGTGTATTTGGAATACATGGTTAATATTTGGAACGGTAACATCTTATGTAATTCACGTAATTTGAAACGGCGTTAGGAACTCGGTTTGTAGCGCTTTAAATATATTGGAGATGCATTTTTTCATTGACTCTAAAATACAAATTGGAATGGTATACTATTTGTTTGGGGATAGATGTTGGAACGGTAAGTGGAACACTCCTAGACCTAATTTGCTAAGGAACGTAGGAACGATTTTTGAACCTTTATTTGGAATATGTGTTTGGACCTGGTGTAGGCATTCAGTTTGGAACACTAACTATACTATGACGTCATTAAATTTAGACCAATTTAGGAACAGTTGGCCCCTAATTTGGAATACTCGTTTATACGGTATTAGGAACGTTCGTCTCATTCAACTGGTCTTCTTTTGAAATGGTTACATCGATTTTTATGAAATCCGTGACCGTAGAAAAGGCCGTTCCTAAAATAAATGAATCATTAAAAAATTTATTATTATATAATAATAATAATTATTATTAAAATAAAATTTGAATTATTAATAAGTTTTTTGAATTTGATTAAATAATTATTATTTAAATATCAAAAAATGCATAATTTCAAAAAAAAATATTAAAAAAATATTATCCAATTTAATTATAATTTTTTTTAGAAACAAAATTCTAAATCTACATCTCATCCCCACGAGTCCAGGTCCATATCGTCATTGTCTAGAGGGGGGGTCTGTCGGAGACCGTGACAGGCCGACAGCAGAGTTGTTAGTCTGCAGAGTCTTCGTCATGCCCATCATGTCAACTATCATCTCCTCCAGCCGGACCATGCGATCCCAAGTTCGACGTTGGTGGTGGCGGTGGTGATAGCGAGGTAAAGGTTTGGCTAAGGACGTGGACCTCAACACTAAGATTGAATACCCGACCCTTATTCTTGGCCCTGACTGTACCAACCACAACTCTTGCTCGGTCTGCGCCACCGAGCCCGCCCTCCGATTCGGCCGGACGATCCCTAGGGTCGGTCATGGCTTGAGTCTGATGTCCCCCAGCAACTTCAGGAACATCTCCTGCAAAAATCGTAAATTATTATTATTATTTCAAAAAATTAAAAGAAAATAAATTTGAAAACGTAATACAAAGCTTACCGCCAACTCCGCTGCCCTTGGGGCGCTCCAGCCGCCGTCAACCTTCTTCTTGTAGTATCTGGATAATAACTCCATCTGCTTGACCGGCCGACCCAACTGCGTCTCCTGTAAAATAAAAGAACAGTTTTTATAGTTTTAATTTAATAATGATGAATACTTTAAAAAAAAAAAAATTTCTTACCATCTTCCTCTTATGCATCCCGACAGAGGCAAAACCCCCAGATAGTAGAGGATGCTGCCGGGTTGGCGGATCGGTTGGCCTTGTTCTTGGCGCACTCATTCTTGAACTCCTTGCTGTCTTAGTACAGCAAGAGCTGCCGCCAGATTTTGTTCGCCAGCCAGAGAGGCTACACCAGAGACTGTCTGGTGAGAATGAACTTCTTGTAGAGGAACTTCCCCACAAACATGTGAAAGACCTTGAACATGGGCTCATCGTCACAGCCCCACCGGTACGTCCTTTGCAAAAAAAAAAAATTATTAAAATATTTAATAGAAAAAATCAATTTATACCATTAAATCGAAAATAAAGTGCATTACCTTCATGCTCTCGAATCAGAAATGTTGGTGCTCTGGGCCACCTAGTGCAACCAGTCCCAAGGATGGGGATAGTGTCCTCGCACCACCGCGTACATGCGCTCGTGTATCTTGCGCTCAACCTTGAAATTCTATAATAATTATAGTGACATAAAAATAATAATTTAAATTACAAAAATAATAAAAAATAATAATATACCTGGCATCGGCGAGGATGATATACCGGCGCGCGGATGGTGGGGGGAGTGGTAGGGCAGGTGGGGCTGGTGCAGCCATGGACGGATCGGATCTGCTGCCGGTGCGGGAGTAGATGGTCCGGCAACCTCTGGGATACGTGCAGGAGTAGACGGAACGGGCTCCTGATCCTGCACTGGTGCGACATGTGGTTGCTCTATCGGTGGTGGTAGTGGTGGTGCGGGTGGTCGGAATGCTGCTTCCCCACCCTGGGAAGCATCACCTGCCTGTGGCCGAACCGTCGGGCCACGACCACGGCTGCGAGCACGTCCACCTCCTCGGGGAGGAAAATCCTGACCAGACATGATCTACACTTTTTTTTAAAAAAATATTAGTGGTATGAATTTTTAAAATGATATAACTATCAATTTATTTTTTAATAATGATAATTTTCTAAATTTTCAAAATGAAATAGTAAAGTAAAACACAAAATTCTTGCGTAAGTCGCAAAATTAATCCAATAAATGATAGATTATTGGAATTTTCTCTACAAATTATAATCTAAATTCCAAAATTGTTTCATAAAATGTATACTAAAATTTTAAATTATTTGCTAAAATATATACTAAATCCCATGTATACTAAATTGTGAATCTAATACATTATAACCCTAATTTGCTTCCTACAGTCTAAAATAATTATTAAGTCCCAACACTTAATAATTATTGTAATTATAATAAGTCTTATAATAATAAAAAAATATAATTAAAAAAATGTCAGATTTTTTTTAAAAATAACAAAAAAATACTTATAAAAATATTAGATAATTTCTTTAAATTGAAAATTATAAATAAAAATGATGGAAATTATTATAAATAACTAAAAATTACAATTAAAATAACAGAAATATTTTAAAACGACAGAATTTTTTTTTTCAAAATAGTGAAAATAACAGATTTTTTTTTAAAAAAAATCTGTTAATTTGTTTATAAATGATTGAAAATTTTGTTAAAAATAACAAAAAATATTTTAAAAATAGAAGGAAAACAGCAATTTCATATATTTATTTTCATAAAAATACATGATATTTTAAAAATAATTTCACCAAATTTCATAATTATTGTAGTTATCCTAAATTTTCTAATAACATATAAAATGTCATATATTCCAAAAAAATTACACAAATTGCAGAAAAATCACAATTAACCACAAAATTACCAGAAATTATTCTAGTTATTACAGAAAAAATCCTATATTATTCTAGTGTACATAATTACCTCTTAAATGGGTACATCCACCTGTATTGCACAGGCCCCCCAACGCACGCGTCATATGGAAGGTGAACAATTAGGTGCTCCATTGAGTCGAAAAAAGAAGGTGAAAATATTTTCTCGAGGTTGCACAGGATGAAGGCTACAATTATTTCTAGTTCTTTTACCTTGTTCACATCTAGTGTGGTTGAGCATAGGATCTAGAATAGAAGGCTCACCTCTGTCAAGGCCCCCCACACGTGCTCAGGAAGCATTTCACGGAAGGTAACCGGAATCAACTTCTGCATGAATACATGACAATCATGGCTCTTCATACCGTGCATCATTAGCTCCTTCATGTCGACGCAGCGGGACAAGTTAGATGCATACCTATCAGGAAACCTAAGACAACGAATCCACTCATATATCTTTTTCATTTGATCCTTCGTTAGTGTATATACTACTTTGGGCATCACCTTTGGTCTCCTTTCCTCCACCTCAAGCTCCGACAGATTATATATGATCTTCTGATCCTTCCGTGCATTCAGATTGTCCTTCATTTTGCCCTTTATGTCCATCACAATATTGAATATATTGTCAAACACATTCTTCTCAATGTGCATGACATCAAGATTGTGTCGTATCAGATGCGCCCCCCAGTATTCAAGCTCCCAAAAGATGCTTTTCTTCGTCCACTTATGGTCGACACCGTAGCCTTCTGGTTTACTCAACAGTTGTTCGACTGCAACACTAAACACATTGACACGGGTTCGGATCTGTTCTCCAGTCAGCCTCGGATGTGCAACCTTCCTCTCTATTCCATTTTTAGTGAAGGCTTTCTTGTTCCTGCGATAAGGATGGTCCGGTGGCAGGAACTGCCTGTGGCAGTGAAAATAGCATGCCTTCCGACCATGTTGTAAACAAAATGCCCGTGTGTCCTCCATACAAAGTGGAGACCCCATCACACCAGCGGTACTCCATCCAGATGCCATCCATAGGCGGGAAGGTCGTTCACTGTCTACATCAATGCGTTCTGCATCATGAATACCTGATTTGTCGCAGTATCGTCCCTACATTCACCCACATGCCATAAATTCTACAACTCCTCGATCAACGACTCCATGTAGACATTCGATGGGCCAGGGATCACCATCGTTAGGAACATATATTCAGATGTCATGTACATTCCTGTTAGGAGATTATATAGTGTAAGTATCATAGGCCAACATGAGTAAGTTTTACCATACTGGTCGTGCAGTGCAAACCCATCCGGGCACAGCCTTAGTCTAACATTACGGGGCTCAGCTGGAAAATGTCAAAATGTGTAAAAAATGTCAAACTTATATTCCGAGTACGATATCTCAAAATCCATCGGCCCAATTCATACTAAACTTAAAAACACATAAGACAATGTCTCTCTGATCATATCTAACGATCTAATTTAAAATCACACGGCCTGATTGGACGATGCACCAATTTAATAGACTAACCTTATGCTCCGGATACGATATCTCGACATTTGTGTATCAAATTAGTCCTAAACTTCATCAAATGTATTGTTTTGTCAGTTTTATCATATCTAATGGTCTGATGTAAATTTTGATGATCTAATTAAGCGATGCAGTACAACAATATAAGATGATAGTCACATCGTGTAATACTAAACCGTCCCAATCGCTGCATTTTTTTTTTGTAGTGATACACAAACTGTACGAATTGATTTAGTGATGAGAGATTCAACTATCATACTTTTAGTAAGTTGCTGCCAATTCAAGTGTTTATAAATAATTTATTTTATTGACGAGGAAAATTATACATACATATAAGTATAATTAAAAGAACATGGGTATACTCAAAACTAAATAAAGAGAGCATGATCTTCATTAATTTTCTAGGGAAAAAAGTATAATTAACTAAACATAACCTTTTATACAATAACAATTATCAAAGTATATCTATCTTAGTTAAAAAATGAAAAATAGTATCAGATCAAATAAAATAATAATTCACATTCCAGAAGAAAGTAATTTCAATAATTTCTATTTTCATTTTATTGTAAAATTAATATTAAATTTCTAACTTTAATAAGCGCATACCTTCATGATTTTGTGAAAGATTATCAAAGATGTTTGTAGGTGAATTCAAGCTTAGGATGAACGAGATGAAATCACTGGATGAGGCTACATTTGATTGGCTTCAAGATAAACCTGCATAGAAATGGAGCAAGTCACATTTCACTGAACAACCAAAGTGTGACATGTTACTAAATAATTGCTGCGAGAGTTTCAACTCAAACATCTTTTATGCTAGGGACAAACCTATCCTCATATTGTTGGAATGGGTAAGAGAATATCTCATGAAGAGATTACAAGAAAATAGAGACAAAGCGGGCAGAAAGTGGAAAGATAACCTGTGTCCAAAGCTTAGAAAGTTAGTGCAAAAAAATGTGGATAAAATAGGTGATTGCATTCCTATTAAATCAAATGATAGGTATTATCAAATAGGGTAATTACATCTACCTCCCCTGAGTTTTGGCATAATTACAAATATTCCCTCATTGTTTGAAAATTACAAATACCCCCCTGAGGTTTGTAATTTTCAACCAAAGGCTTGAAATTGATCATTTTGTCCTTGATTTTTTAGTTAAATTGCAGAAAAATCAGTCGAGGCAAATTGCATTATTAACTCCTCTGTGTAAAAAACTTCAAGAACCTTTCTCTGTGCATCGTAGTCCAAAAAAATTCAAAAAATTTTAAAAATTAAATAAAATGCATAAGGGCATTTTGGACAGTTCACCCATAAAAATGGATGAAAATGTGTTGTTTGTTAGACGATTACAAACCTCAAGGGGGTATTGGTAATTTTTGAAACAACAAGAGGGTATTTGTAATTATGCCAAACCTCAGGGGAGGTAGATGTAATGTACCATATCAAATATCATGTTATGATGGTAGTTAATTTTATGTGGATTTGGAGAGAAGAACCTGTACTTTTAGGATATGGCAGCTTCTAGGCATCCCATGTAAGCATGTATGTAGTATAATATTTCATCAAAACATGAACCTGCAATCTTTCCTATAATAGGGAAATGCTCGGGAGTGAGATTTGTTTTATCCGACCATTACCTCCAAATTTTGGGAGAGGGCCTGGAAGGCCTGCTAGTATAAGAAGGAGAGGACCAGATGAACAACCTGTCAAGGGCAACAAGAGAAAGGGCAAGAAGACCACTAACCAGATTAAGCTCAAGAGACAACATTTAACCTACCATTGCAAAATATGTGGTGAAGCTGGCCATAATGCAAAGGGATGTGCATTGTGGAAACACATGGATGCACCAGGATTGGAAAATATTTCAGCTGAAGTGTTCTCTCAATAAGTAGTTTATGAACTTGTGTACATATTATTTGCCATTTCTTTAATTTCATTGTATTGATGCAATTTGCTATTTATATAATGTTTACAAGGGTGGTAAAAGTGGTAGACATACAAGTAAGCAAAAACCAAGAAATCAAAGTGTTTATGTGGATCCAATCAGGGTAAGTTGAGTTTCTAAAGTTTTTAAACCTAACCTGTTTTGTATTAATTGACCTTGCTTGCATTGCAGGAGAGTTTGTCAACTCCAGAAAATGTTGGAAGTGTGAATCCAAACATCTTACCTCCATAGAATCCACAAGTGAATGCACAGGAGGATGCCATCCAGAGTATTACACCTACAAAGACAATTTTAACAGAGCCTCTGTAATCACTCAAGCCTCTCAACCAAGTCCATCAATGTATGAGTAGCTGCAGATGGCCCACAACAACATATCACTATAGCTACAATTTACTCTACAACCAAGCTTGAATATTAGAGCTCCTCCCCCAATGACTGGCACTGCATTTATGCCCAGCTTCTTAAGCAGACCATCAATTCCAGTTCCAAGAAACATCTTTAAGCATGGTGGGCAGAAATATGTGAACCTATGAACATGGCCAAGTAGTTACAGTGATGGAGATACAAGGAACATGTAGATGGCAGTGAAAAGAAATAAAGTTGAACTTAGTGCATAGTGCATATTCTGTGGAATTAGTTTTATATTTTGTGCGTATTAGCTAGTTTTTTTTTGTACACTAGGCAGAATACTTTGATGTCTAGATGTTGCTTTTGGGGTACTGTTTGTGAACGGTCACCCACAATCAATGCTTTTGTTGAATAGAAATTGTAGGTTTTTCAATGTTATGTCTTCCTTTTGGCAGTTTGTTTTTTATTTCTGATAGGGAATATATTGCACAGGTACCACACTTTTTGTGGATTCCAAAATAATGCTAAAAAAATACAGCCAGAATGGATTAATTTGTCATCAAACAAACTGGTAAAATATTACATTTGTTTTTTTGTTTCTGGTAGGGAATATATTGCACAGGGACCACACTTTTTGTGGATTCAAAAATAATGCTCAAAAAATACAGCTAGAATGGATTAATTTGTCATCAAATCAACTGGTAAAATATTACATACAAAGACAAAACTCATTACAATCAAAAGAGATGTTCAAACCCAGTTAAGGACCTCCACTTAAGCTATTATAGAGCATACATATAAGCATTCTTACTCGATCTGTCACATGGAAACAGTTCACAGTAATTAAAACTCCCCTTCGCTAGCAAGCATCTGACTTCTCAAATGGATGTGCATGATTTTCCAATGCTCATTTTCTAGATTACCCAAATGCATAACAGAGACACCAAAATTACAAAAAAAATCAACTTCATCGTCTTTTTGTTGCTGCACTTTAACATCGTAATCAATGCCTAGAAAATCAACACCAAAATTGCATTCTTCCTTCTATCAGACCTAGAATAATTGCCCGAGCCCTTCTACATTGGAGGGTCCTCCACTCAAAATATCTACAACCACCACTCTACAGCCACAAAAGTGAGTGCAGATGAGGAATGTGGTTATCAACTTAAACCAGAATAGGAAATAAAAAGAAATGGGATGAAAGCTTACATTACACTCCCTGAAAGATTTGAATCTCCTCCATGGGTTCATCTCTGTCCATGAGGTTCGAATCACAACCCTTCTCCCACAATAACAATGGACTGAACGGGTTACAGTTGACATTTTGAATTTTTTTTTATTTCTACAAATGAATGTAGTGAATCGACGATCTTCTGCTCGGTGAAGAACTAGGGTTCTTCGACTGTTTTTGGGAAAAAAATAGGTGTTCCTACCTCTTTTAATCTCTATTAAAAGGTATAATTGTCCACATGGCTGGGTGATGTGGAATTATAAACACGTCACCTATGCTACACCATCACTGGGGGAAAAGAAAGTTGCCACATAGAGATGCTGTTGTTTGGAAAATTACATCTAGTACCTGTTAGAATAGGTGACCGAAAAGCCAATTAGATTGGTCTTGATGTAATCCATTTCTGACAATGTCATTGTAATTGTAATATTCTTATATGAATAAAGTGAGTATTCATGTTTGGCAGTTCCATTTGTTGTGCTTGCTATTTATGTTTATTCCATTAATATCACAACAATGCCCACAGGCCAAACGAACAACCCATGTAGTTGTGCTGCGCATTGGGTGGCAACTATGAAACTAACTTCTAAGGGTTAGGTCTGAAACGTTCCAAATCGAGTACCTTGAGATAGGGCATCGAGAGTCCTATACAGACTTGTACTAAGGATTGCATTCATTAGATGAGTGTCGTGTTTCATCGACGACAGACGTTGGACGTCTATGCAATATTAGTGGGTTAGTTGACAAGGATGTCAACTGACTGAACTGACTCGCGGGAATCGTCATATGGAAGCCTTGGAGGCTTGGTCGGTATGACTGGCATTTCCGGCTCCGATAATACGAGATTAGTCCTCGGACTTGAGGAATCAAGGTAGTCACATGCATATGATGGTTGTATCTAGCATCTGGCAAGAGATGTCAGTATCTGGGATACATTCATCATAAGCCTCATACAGTGCAGTCGGAATATGTATTGAGGACGGTGGATTGCAAGATAGGATACGTCACCTGTCAGCATATAACAGTCGAGTCTCCTATGCGCTCTGAGATAGTTTAAACTCTTATAAGTCTGTGGCCACAGCGATTGGTCGAGTAGGTAATGGTTTCCTACGTCGATCGATAGAGTAAACGTGTCTCGAGTTACTGAGCATAGTTGTCTAGTCCAGGATGGGAACCGACGTCCAATTCCATACCCTAGACTTAGACCGGGAGACGGATGATGGAAGGACCGTACTCGTATGGAACTCGGGAGCCTAAATGTTCACGCCAACATTCACCTAGTCTCTAGTGTCATGGACTGTTGCTAGACGGCCACCCACGGTGACCGGCGTTTTTCTGATTAATGGTTAATCGGAAAATAATTAATTAAATTGAATTTAATTAATCAATTGTGTTGGACACAAGCCCAAGTCTAGCTGAGGGTGAACCTAATGAGTCACACACAAATCACTTTGGATTTGGCGGAGTTAATTTGGAATTAATTCTAGAAGAAGCGAATAAATTTAATCGGATTAAATTTATTCAAGAGAGAAAATAAATGATTGGATCATTTATTGAGAAATCCATTTGATGGATGGTCCAAGAATTAATTAATTGGATTAGTTAATTTTTTTGGACTAAAGATCTTTAAATTAATTGGATTAATTTATTGGGTTTTGGTTAGAATAGAGTATTGGATCAATTATTCTTAATTTGGACTTATGTTTATTTAATTGGATTAAATAAATGATTGGGATTCAATTGGATTGAAATTAATTAGATTAATTAATGTCCAATGGATACATGTTTGGACTTTATTTAATTTGATTAAATACAAGTCCAAAAACATAAAGGTCCAAGTCCATTTTTTCATGGAAGTTGAAGCTAGTTAAGGAGGACTTTCAACTCTTCCACATATGTACATGATGAGCACGAACATTTGCTGATTTGTGGTGATTTTCTCTTGCTATCATGTGTAGTGGATGTGCTAGAAGTGTGTGTATGTGGAAGTTGCCTTAGAGGTTACTTATGTAGGTGGTTTTTTGAACACTACATTCTACATACACAAAACTACTTTTCTAGACACCATTCACTTAACTTGCTTCACTTTTTGCTGGAGTTTTTCTGCCAAATACTCTCTAAAAATTCTCTCTTTTAGTGTTCATACTTCTTAGAGAAGATTGAACAAAAAACATTCCAAGGTACACTAATCGATAGTGCTTTCTTTGGAATTGTTTCTTCTTCTTTGTTTCTAATTTCTATCTAGAAATAGAGTAGAAATAAATCCATAGTGTAGTGTGGAACGCATTAGAGGAGTTCTACGTTGAGCTCTCAAGTGGACGAACGAAGAAGGAAAAGAAAGGAACAACGCACGAACCCGTTCTACATAAACGAACAAAGGTTGGTTTCCTTTTACATTTTTGTGTAACTTTCTTCTTCTCCTTTTAAGCCACATGTCCAGCATGTTTTATTTTATTTTTTATGCTTTGACAAACACCGAACGCCCAGGAACTTCAAAGGGAACACCCCTTTGAATCCGATTTAAATTATGTCTTAAATTTACGTTTTTTACGCTTTCGTTGCGTTCCCGGACCGTACCCGATTCTTTCAGTACCCCTGAGGGTTGCTTTTATCTAACAAATACGTCCCTCCATTAGTCAAAATTTACTGAATTTGTTGATATTAATAAAAAAATTACTGAAAATGATATATATCTTCGGTTGACTTAATGTAGGTAAAACAACTTTTGTACGAGTAAACTACCCTTATAGTGGTGGAGAAGTACCTCGTCACATACATTAATGTGTGAAGATGTATAAGGCTAGTGTGATGGGAAAAAAAATGATTTGTTTGACTTCCAATAATTCAATAATAAGTCAATTAATGGTAAATAACGATTTTCATTCAGTTTTTTTCTTTTTTTTGGTGGTAATATCAACAAATTCAGTGAATTTTGAATAACGGAGGATCTATTTGTTAGATAGAAGCAAACCTCAAGGGTACTACATATAATTTTTCAAAGCAAAAGGGGTCTACGTGTAATTACACCAAACTTCAGGGGAGGGGAGTGTAGTTATCCCAATGATTTATATTCTACCCCCCTATGATTTATTTATTTATTATTATTTTTTGTTTTAGATAAAATGAGATTCGGCTATAATCTGATGCATTTTTTTTCTTTCAAGTTTCTGTATGTCCAGAGCTTTGAATACCATGATATATGGTTTTGGTCTTGTAGTATATTTCTATCTAAGACTAAAATAAGATATGTAGGAGGAAAAAAACAGTATTTGAGAAAACAGATGTGGATTACTTATCTATGAATGAGCTTGGGGAGATGTATGAGAAATGTGCGGGCAAAATATATTGTTTAAAGTTCTACTACAAACTCCCAACATGTCCTATAGATGTGGGCATCAGATTGATAAGCAGTCAGTGCACTGACTTATGCCTTGTAGATTTACAAAATGCCTATAAGGATGAGATGCTCCAATACAATTTTTTTGTAGAGGAGGAAGAGGGGGAAGCTATTGTAGTGTTGGATAGGGAAGGGAACATCGTTCCAAATGAAGAAGAAGAAATTATGTATTTATTAGATGGGATAATTTTTTAGGGGGGGAGGGGTGAAAGGGACAGGGGTGAGGGTGAAAAAAATGCAGATGAGAGTGGTGAAGGGGACAGGGTTGAGGGTGAGAAATATATAGATGAGAAGGGTGAAAGGGACAGGGATGAGGGTGTTAAAAGTGCAAATGAGAGGGGTCAAGGAGAAAGGGTTGAGGGTAACAAGAATACTGATGAGAGGGGTGAAGGGGAAAGGGCTAAAGCTGAAAAAAATGCAGATGAGAGAGGTGAATGGGAAAGAGCTGAGGCTGAGAAGAAGGGGGAAAGGGTATATGAAGGGTCCTCATTAGAGTTTGATGACTGATCTGATAAGAATTATAGGCAACCTGAAAATGAGGATAGTGAATCTGATGCCCCTAATCTTATGTTGGAGGACATAGTGGATTCTAGTCATAAGGATATGTTTGTGAATAAGAATCTCAACAAGGCAGAGTTGATGAAAAAACATAGGGAGTTCAGGAAGAAAACAAGAGCCAAAATGAGGGAGAAAGTTAATTTAGCAGAACTGAATATCCATATTGAAGCTAATTGGTTTAGTGAAGATGAAAATGATGAGGATATTGACAGACAAAGAGGCAGTGATGAGGATGTACCAGACCATCCTGTTTATAAAGAATCAATGAGCCTGAAAAAAGTAGATATTGTTGTAGGCATGAATTTGTGAGTGCTCAAAAGTATAGGGAGGTCTTGAGAGATTGGTGTGCTAGGATAGGTATGATATTGAATTTATCATAATTGAAAACAAGAGAATTACAACTAAGTGAAAGCATGAGGCATGTGATTGGAGAATTCATGCTTCTCCAATCATGAAAGGCCCAACTTTTCAAATCAAAACCATCAAAGGCTACCATACTTTTCCAGGAAAACATATGAAAATAATTTGGCTAAGTCAACTTATTTTGCCAAAAGAACGGAAAAGGCAATCAGAGATAACCCAAGCATCCCCATCCAGCAATTGAAAAAACATTACTTTCACATTGAAAGCCTATAAACTTTTAAAATTTATAGGAAAGAGTTGGTTATCAAGGAAGAAGAAATGCATCGTTGTTGGGAATGGGTAATGCTACTCCATCTCCACCTGTTCCCAACCAAAATCCAAACCAACAACCGGCTTTCACGAGATCAAACTTTAGTTGCAGATTCAGGAGCATCAACCATAGTTAGGAGCAGAAACAAGAGGTCAACAATTATCAAGATTTCGGCTAATATAAGGATCGTTCAATGAGAAGACCATGGAGGCCATGATTCAGTTGCAATTGTTTTTTGGGTTATGTCCAATGTTTTGGCTAAAACATTCACTATGGAAATGTAGAACAAACATAACATCTATTCCAGTCTTTTTGATTTTTTGATACACTGCATTACTACATTGTTGTACTGCATTATTGGAGATTTGCATTGCTACATTGTGGTGAAACTTGACCTCCGAAGTTGCCGAAATCAAAAATCACGTTCTTGAAGTGAAGAATCGGAGGTTTTAAGTAGAGATTTCGTACCCACAAATATTCAAATTAAATTCAAAGAATTTATTTTTCATATTTTCATGTTTAAACAAATTTGGGAACATAAAAATCAGTTTACGGTAACAACACTACTGATTTCCAACAATGCACATAGACCCGTTGGAGAGCACCAACGAATCCCCCCCCCCCCTCCCTCTGCATTTTCCTTGTACTAAACACTATAAATAATTCAAATGTGTTTAAACATCATTTTACAAATTTGCCAAATAGACTCTCAATTACACTTTTAATGATTGCAACAGTTAAACCATCCAAACTCATGCTAGGACTCAACTAAACAGAAAATCGGCAAGAAAATAAAGAACTTAATTTTTTGCGCAGAAGAAAGCTACAAAGTCAGGAGTTGGAAAGTCCAAAACATGCTGCTAAAAAGTCACTTGTTTACAAAAGATTTCATTGTAATAGTGCAAGTGAAGGGGTAAATTAGGCAAATCAAATAAAGAAACAAATTGAAATGCTATTCATACTTTTAAAGATATATATATATATACATAAGCCCATACTGCTTCCTGATATGCTTAGCACTCAAAATAGAATAGGCTCTCTAAGTAAGGCGATCTACTCATGCTCAACCCAAAAATGACAAGAATAGACTCAATATAAAAGGGTTGCGCCTCATTCACCTTGTTTCAAATGTAATACCAACCGAAGCTTATATATTATTAGGCCAAGAAAAATTGACTAAAGAAGTCCCCTCTAACCTGTCTCAACTAAGCTGTACACAATCATAAATAAACTCCAAACAACCTATATACCTATGAAACTACAAACAGGCAGTAAGTTTTGGAATAAATATATAACGAAAACAAAGTAAAGGATATTCAACTTTTGCATTCTGCATTACCTGAAGTTTTCTAGCAAGTTCCTCATGGCTCTATAACACAAAAATTCTACCAGGTGCTACCTTATTGCTCAACCTTTGAGTTACTTCTGCGTGCAAAACAAAGAACAAATAATCACAAGAACAAAAGAAAAAGATAAGAAATGAAGTTACATTAGCAGAAGAATTAACTGGAACCAACTCCAGGCTTCCAAGCCCAAAAGTTATGCAAATGAGAAAGAAAACAAAGATATAGAGAAGGAAAGAAAATCATAGGTGGAGAAAAATGAGTGACACAATGGAATGCATTCAGATGATGGAAACGATTAATCCCAATGAACTAATTATAATGCTATTATGGAACTTCCTCCTAAGCAAACCATGATCAAGCCTAAAATACAAAATACCAAAAGCTGTTTTCTAACTGCATTTCATGTACAATATGACAAATTCTGTTTGAGAAATAAGCATGTCACCTATTCAATTTTATCTATACGACATTAACACTAGTTCAATGAGACATGATGAACAACACTGCATTTTTATTATCATTATTCACACTTCTTTTGTTTTAGCATCAAATTAGGTGTTCTCATCTGTACTCTGCCTTTAGCATTTTCCAAGAAAAAAAAACAAGCAAAGGACCACATATCTGTACGCGATACGGTTGGGCTGAGTTCATGGTTGTGAGCCCAGTTGTGGACTCCAGCAGCAATTAAACATTGGTCTAATCTATTATTATTATTACTATTATGATTAAATTATTGTTATTAATATATATTATTCTGGACTCCAAGCCCGATTGTGGACTCCAACAACAATTAAACATAGGCCTAATCTAATGTATTACCAGTTGGGCCGAGTTCATGGCTGCAAGCCCGATTGTGGACTCCAAAAACAATTAAACATAGGCCTAATCTAATGTATTAGGTCTACTAGTATTATTCTTATTATATATTATGCTATAGGTATATATATGATAAGAAAATTATATTTCACTAGGTTGTTAAGATATATTGTATTTTAGCATTTTAGATTAAGACATGTGTCACAATATCCTCCTCCTAAGTAAGACATTGTACCAGCACATTTGCACTCCATCTAGTACAAATGAAGAAATGAAAAAACAAAGAACGATTTCAAGAGAAATGTTCATCTTCTTCCTCTAAACTTTGGAGCTCTTTCGTAGCTCTAATAGAAAAAAAAAAAAAAAAACGCTCAATCCTAATCTTATACTTTAAAATTGGTGCTTTCATTTTGAGAACCTTCAATCATCAGCCGCGATCCTCACCGTGGTTGTGCACGACTACCGCTCTACCATAGATTCTTACTTTGCATCGATAATGGATGCGATTGCCAATGTCCAACGACAAATCACCCTCACTTTTCCTTCAAGAAAAAACACACCCTCTTTTCCCCCTCCGCCCGCACCGCCTACGCCTCTGTTGATGGCGCCCCTCCCCAAAACCTAACCGCTATAGCCAGAACAATAGCAAGTGACAGCCACACTACCCTTAGCCCAAAAAATCTAGCCTCTGCCACAACAACTCTCAATCCCCTCACTGTTGCTTCATGCTTTGCCCACTCCTTCTTCTCCTGCCCAACCCCCTCTGAATACTCCTCTTCTAATTGTTGTTTCCGACACCAAACCCATCAAACAACAACAGTAAATCTTGGATGTTCCCAGCCTTGTTGACGTACCAACCCTGCCCCTGTTACCTCAGGCGTTGCCCACTCCTCTTGTTCTTACAACATGTCATTTGGTCCTCACAGATATTGGGGCCCTTTATGGCCTGCAACTACTGTTTATTGGGGGATATTCTAGAGTAGCCACCTCATCATCCTCTCCGTCGGTTCGATTTTTGCCCCATATCCTCGATGACACCTTATTCTACACTCCCTCTATTATTTCAAATCTAGACCACCACCGGCCACCTCTCCACCCATTTATCAATTCTAGAAGAAATAAAATGAAAATAACATGCAACACATATGTATAAGTATATTTGAAACGATCGGTGCAACGACCATTGGAGCGGCTAAAATAGTCGTTAAAATATAACTGTTACTAAGAGTTTATTATCGGAACGACCTTTGTAAACCAATATTGCTTTCGTGAAAAAGCCACTCCAATAGAACCGACATTTTTAGCGACGGCATCGTATTATAAATTTGTACCGGTGTTTTACACTGAATTGGAACGGATACATTCATATGTCATGTTGCCGTTGCCGTCCAAACTTGATCGTTCCAAGAACAATTGCAAATGTGCAATGACCTCCAATTTGTACCAGCATTTGTAAGGGACTTGCCGTACTACAAATTTGTAACAACTTTTTACACGATTTTGGAATGGTTGTTTTCAAAGTTCACATAGCCGTTACAATCGAAAGTGAGCCGTTCGAAACGATGTTCCTAATGTGTAACGGCCTATAATTGTAATGCATTTGTGAACACCACCAATTAAAAGGCATTTGCAATGGCCTTTGTAACCCTTCCCCCGTTACAAAAATGCCAAGTTTCAGTTTATCACCTTCATGGCGTCATCAACGGGTATTCATTCCAAACTAGTTACAATAACCATTCTTTCGGAATGGATTGTGGCTGTTCCAAATCCCACATTTTTGGCCCTTTTTAAATTGATTCATGATATTATAATAATTGTTAATTAGTTATTTTTTATAAAAATTAATTTAAATTGCTAAACCCTTTTAAAGTATCAAAATAATTCTATATAAAGAAGGCCAATAATTATGTTAATTGTACTTACTACTTTATACAATTCTATACTACTTTATACAATTCTAAATTTGATTATTTATTACTAGCAGTCGACGCACACGCGATGCGTGAATAAATAAAAAAATAAAAATATTAATATATAGTAATCAGTGTGTTTAAATTGCATATTTTGGTCAATTTTTGTATATTGATCTATTTTAGATTAAAGTTTAGTAGATGTTAATTGGTTGATTTAAAATAATACTATGCAAAATAATTAAATAAATACTTTATAAAATTAATTTACAAAAACACTTAATGAATGAGGGTAATCTATCTATACTATTATAAAAGAAAAAGTTATTTTTCTTTAATAAATGGTGGTTATCTCATACTTGATAAAATTATTTAAAAATTGTAAAAAAAAATAATTTTAAATATAGAAAAATTTGAAAAGGTTTTCAAATTTAAGCGAAGATGGGATTTGAAATCCCGTCTCCATCGAAATTTTCAAAAAAAAAAATTGTCAGTTGACCCCGCCCCCCAAACCCATTTCCTTTACATACCCCCCCCCCCCCAAACAAATAAAACCCCAATGTGTTTACAATACCCCAAAACAAATCCATTTTGTATTTTAAAATTAATTATTATTAGTATATATTTTTAATTAAAAATATTGATTTTAATTTTAATTTAATAATAAATTTAATATTTTTAATAATATTTTCCATAAAAAATATATATAGAAACAATATTGCGTGTTTCTTAATATTGTGTACAAAAAATCGATAATAATTGCATGACTTTACTTGAGATAATGACACCAATTACACTTTTTAAAAAACTAATTATTCTTAGAATATCTTTTTAATTAAAAATAAATTTAATTTGATAATAAATTTAATATTTTTATTATTATTGTGTACAATTAACAACAATAACATTACGTGTTTATATAGGGATAATTACACTCCTTTCTTCTAAAATTAGGTGTAATTACACGTAAACTCCCCCTCAAACCCATTTAATAAGTCAATCGAGGGTAAATGTCGATTTTCATTTAATTTTTTGTTAATATCAACAAAAATTCGGTGATTTTTTACTAACAGAGGAACCTATTTATTAGACGGAAACAAACCTCAAGGGTACTAGGTGTAATTTTCAAACCACAAGGGTTTACGTGTAATTACACCAAACTTCAGGGGGAGGGGAATGTAATTATCCCTATTAATAAACATGTAATGTTTATTGTTGTTAATTTTACACAATATTATAAAAATATTAAATTTATTTTTTTGATTAAAAATACATTCTAAGAATAATTATTTTTTTGAAAAGTTTTGGTGTCATTATTTCAAGTAAAACCATGCAATTATTGTCGACTTTTTGTACACAACATTAAGAAACACACAATATTATTTTTAGACATTCTTTGTGCATAATATTAGTAAAAATATTAAAGTTATTATTAAATTAAAATTAATATTATTAATTAAAAATATACACTAATAATTATTAATTTTAAAATACAAAATGGGATTTATTTGGGTGGGGGTGTTGTAAACATATTGGGACTTTATTTGGGTGTGGGGGGGGGGGGGGGGCGTTGGGGGGTTGTAAAGGAAAAGGAAATGGGTTTGACCAGTGGGGTGGAGCTGTATTGTAGGCAATAAATGTGAAGACGGGATCACAGATCCCGTCTTCAACTGACAATTTTTTTTTTTTGAAAATTTTGATGGAGACGGGATTTGAAATCCCGTCCGCTTAATTTTGAAAACATTTTCAAATTTCTCTATTTTTAAAATTATTTTTATTTTTTACAATTTTTAAATAATTTTACCCTCATATTTCTATCACAGTTTTTTCAAAATTTTGCCCTAAAAAATAAAACTGAATTTTAAATTGAATAAGTATATTTATTAGGATTTTCAAGAATAAAAAATGAAGGAGTTTTGATTTTTCTTTTTTAACAGATTTAATTACATAAAAAAAAGTACAACCACGATTTGGTTTTCCTTTTTCTTTTCCCTTTTCCCTTATGGTATTTTGTTAATGTACAACATGTGTGTAGTTTTTATTTAATTACAAATTTACACATAATTTTGTGATATGCAGTGGGAAAAATGGAATCAACATTATTTTGGTATGAGAACTACATTATTTTATGGTTATTTTCATTTTTATCTTTGAAAATCCTAATATATACACTTTTGAACTTAAAGTTCAGTTTTGATTTGGACGACAAAATTTGAAAGAACTGGTAAAAGTATGAGATGACCACCATTTATTAGAAAAATATAATTTTTCCTTTTATAATAGTATATATATATATAAAGATATATACATATATATCATTAGATACCTTTTGAGATTATTAATATTTATTTTTAACGTGTTATAAATACATGATTATATGACAATTTTGATTTGGAAAAAATTAATATGGCTTAAAATAAAACGTGTTTACAGAAATTAGATATCATCAACCCGAGTGCATTGATCTCATACCAAAATTTCTAATTAATTTCAAAATGAGAGTTCATGTTTCATAAATTGGATAAAATAAATACAAATTTAAATTAGTAAATTCACTTACCATTTGATAGAAATGTTGACAATTAAAAAAAAGCAAGTCTGCAATATGTAGGAAAATTCAATTATATATGAAACGAAAATCAATGGCCTATGAAAATATATATATATATAATTGCATAAAAGGAAAAAAAAATAAAAAACATATTAATTACATGTTTCTTATTACGATCAAATTCTTAAAAATATATTAACATATTAGTTTGTGAGAAATGTTTTATACTTTTAATTGGGTTTTTGTAGAGAAAAAAGAAAAGAAAAGGAAAAGTTGGTGGAGAACATGGGTGGTTATGGTAAGAGGGCATATTTGGTAGTTTGTAAATTTGGTATGAGAACTACCAATAAGATGGTGAATTTTCTTTTTTGTCCACTACAAATAATTAATTGATCTTGTAAAAATAAATTAGCAAATGTATTTTAAAAGAAACAAAGGGCAATTGTTGTAAAAATCCATAAATAACTTCCACATTAGACACAAAAGAAAGTCTCTTTTGTAATTAGTATAGATAATACTACGTATGCTCTTCTTCAATTCATTTCTAGCACATTGTTATAGACCATGTTATTTCTTTCGGGGGTGTTTACATGGTGTTTTTGGTTTCAAATTGCATATTTGTATTTCATATTCTTTAGTATCTTCTCACATTAGTTTATTTATTTTGACTAGATTGGTACTATTTTTTCTTTTAACTAGCATATATTTTTTCCTGGAATTTAAACTAAATTGCACTTATTAGTATTGCTTTACCTCCATTATATTATGGGAACAAAAAAAAATATAAAAGACAGTCTCTGAAAAATTATCTAATATTAATATTAAAATTAAATTAATTATTCAAAAATTACTCATTTTTAAATTTTCAATGGTACTTCTAATTTAATAAAATCGAGGATTTTTGCTTTGAATTTTCTAATTTTTATTGTTATTTTTGAAGTTTTGATTTTTATGTACATCTTACTCATACGCTATTCATTTTGAATTTTACTTTGCCTAGGTAAATCATTTTTTTATAAAAGAAATGTTTAATTTCTTCCTAGAAAATTAACCACGTTAAAATTTATTTGCCTATTTATTTTTAAGAATATATTATTAGATATAATATAAAGTTATTAATATTTTTATATGAATTTTACCAAATATAATACCAACAATATATATTATATATTTATAATTTTAATTTGAGAGAGAGAGGGGAAGATGTGAGACGTGTGAGGTGGGGGGGGGGGGGGGTTGAACGTGTGGGTATTTGGAGAGAGAGAGATAAATAGTGAATTCCCAAAATGGTTTGAGAGAGAGAGATACATGTGAGTATAGTGAAAGGGTATTATTGGCCATTCAAAAAAATGGTACGAGAACTACCAAAGTAGTGTGAATTGCCATTAATATCCTCTTCAAATTGGTAAATCCATTGTAATAAAATGAAGTGGTGAAGGAATTATGGAAAAACAAAGGATATTTTTTGTAAAATTACACAAATAACTTCCTTTTTAGACACAAAATAGCCTTTACTTTTATAATGAGTATAGATATTATTCCTTCTCTATGTAGTTCAGAGGAAATAGGAATACCAATTAGTTTTCTTCTTTGATAGAGTTTTGGTCTTATAACTATTGCTTATTTATTATTGAAAAGCGTATCCGAAGCGCACGAAAGTCTTTCCAAAATAGAAATAAATAATTAGATGGATCGATGCATTGGAAGTATGGATTTTAAATCTTTATAAAGAATTCTTTGGATTTGTTTGAATAATTCTAGATTCAAAGGATTTTACATTCTTTAATTCTAAAGCTAAACTATATTTTCTTGAACATCGCTAGATTTTTCTCTAATACAAAGTAATCTAAATCATTTCTCCAAAATCCTTCAATCCAAGCATACCCTTAAGAGATTCTTGCTTTTATATATTTGATCATAAGTTGTACATTTTAGTATTATCTTACATCCAGTATATTATGATAAAAATTAAAAGTATGTTAAAGTACAATCTAAATATAATTTACTATTACTATCAAAATAAAATCAATTAGTTAAGTCACTCTTATAAGTTTTTAAAAAGCACTTTAATTTAATAAAATTGATATTTATTTCAAAAAAATCATGATATTTATTCTTTAATATATACTAGCAGTCACGCACACGCGATGCGTGAGCAAATAAAATAAATTATGATAAAAATATTAATGTACATTAATCAATGTATTTAAATAACGTATTTTGGCCAATTTTAGTATATGATCTATTTTAGATCTATGTTTAGTAGATTATTAACCGTATATTTGTTAATTATGTAATCTAAAATGATATTATGCAAAATAACTAAGCAAATTTTTATAAAATTAATTTACAAAAATACTAAATGAATGAGCGTAATCTATCTATGTTATTATAAAAGAACATATTATTTTTTCTCTAATAAATGGTGGTTATCTCATATTTCTATCACTTTTTTTTTCTCAAAAAAAAAAACTCCTCCAAAAAAAATCTGAATTTTAAGTTGAATAAATATATTTATTAAGATTTCCAAAGATAAAAAATGAAGGAGTTTTGATTTTCTTTCTTTAGCAGATTCAATTAAAACCAAAAAGTATAACTACAACTTGATTTTCTTTTTCTTTTTTTTTCCTTTTTCATTTCTTGTTGTTGTTTTATTAATGTACTACATGCGTGTGCAGTTTTTATTTAGTTACAAATCTACACATAATTTATACTGTGGGGGCAAAATTGGGTCAACATCATTTTGGTAAGAGAACTACATTATTTTGGGGTTATTTTCATTTTTATCCTTGACAATCCCAATAAATTCACTTTTTCAATTTAAAATTAAGTTTTATTATGGAGGGCAAAATTTGAAAGAAGTGGTAAAAGTATGAGATAACCCTCATTTATTAGACGAAAACAACTTTTCCTTTTATAATAGTGTATATATATATATCATTCGAAGACCCTTGCGATTATTAATAATTTATTTTAACGTGTTAAAAACACATGATTATACCACAATTTATGATTGAAAAACTCAATATTCGAATATGTTCCACCTAAAATAAAATATTTTTAAAGAAATTAGATATCACCAACCATATTGCATTGATCTCATACCAAAAATCCTAATGAATTTTAAAATGAGACTTCATGTTGCATATCGGATAAAGTAAATATTAATTTAAATTAGTAAATTCACTTACTATTTGATGAAAATCTTAACAATTAAAAAAAGCAAGTCTGCAATATATAGGAAAATTCAATTATATGCGAAGCATATCAATAGTAACATTAGAAAAGCAAGTTTCAATCTATATTAAAAGTCACTTACTATTACATAAAATGTTTAGAGTGGATAAATTGGTAAATTCCAAATAAAATTAAGATAATGAAAAATAAAATACTTCAAAGTATGTCTTCTTAACATAACGTTTGAATGATCTTTCTGATAGAGTAATTGCACATATAGCCCATGAAAATGCATTAAAGGATGGTGTTTGATACTACATGGTGAATAATGTACAACTTTTTACTAACGTCAGAGGAAGTTTAAGAGTTAAAAAAAATGAATCACAACTACATCTTGATTATTGCTAACTTGTTATTTTTAAGTGTTTCATGTCTTTGATCTTTACATATAAAAATGGAAAGTAATAGCCTATGGGTCTGCATATATATAGAAGATAGCAGAAAAAAAAAAAAAAACAAAATAAAGAACATACTAATTACATATTTTTTATTAAGATCAAATTCTGGATAAATATATTAACATATTAGTTTGTGATAGAGGTTTTAGAGTTTTAATTTGGTTTTTGTAGCCCAAAAAAAAAAAAAAAAAAAAAAAAGATAAAGTTGGTGGGAGAACATGGGTGGTTATAGCAAGAGGGCATGTTTGGTAGTTTATAAAATTGGTATGAGAACTACCAATGAGATGGTGAATTTACATTTTTGTCCTCCACAAATAATTAATTCATCTTATAGAAAGAAATCAACAAATGTATTTTAAAAAAAGCAAAGGGCAATTGTTGCAAATATACATAAATAACTTCCACATTAGACACAAAAGAAGGTTTCTTTTTATAATTAATATAGATAAAGAAAAAAATATCATGAAAAAAGACAGAACGTAACTTCCAGCGCTTCTGCCTGCTACTCACACATGCACACACATTTACCCACACTCTCTCACTCAACACACACTCACCGTTCATGTTTACTCACACTTTCTTTCCTTCCTTAACACACATGCACACTCTCACTGCACAACGCCGTGTCTGATTCCTTCAGTGTTTCAAGAAATGGCTGAAAATGCACAAAATGTAAGATGAAGTCTAGCATGCACAAAACTCCCTCCTTTCTTTCCTCTATCATTTGATTCTTTGGTTTTTTTTCTCCCTTTAATTCTAATTTTTGAAATTGATATGTTAATTCATTGTATAATCTGCCAATACAACTCTTCAAGGCGTACATTGAATATTTCAGTCGGATTATTTCATCTGAGCCCGGTTGAAATATGCTGCGTGAAGATTCCAACAATGTGCTATCGCCAATTCCCATCTCTTGTGCTTCGCCGACAACTTTGATAGAGCCTTCCGTATATATCTATTCTTTTTGTATACTGTCTATTTGTCTCTCCAGTTGGTTTTTAATTTATTAGTTTTTCTAGCAAATTTTAGAAGATAAGTATTTAAATTTTTTATGTATTAAGAGAATTTCTTTTCCTATAATTAGGGTTCATCAGAGGTATTCAGAGAAATATTTCTATAATTAGGGTTCAAGAATGAGTTTTTATTTTAAGTATTTAATAAATTTAAAAATGAATTTGTAACGAACGTATTCTGGAGGCCATAGAAAGAATGACTACTACAAGCAACATCAAGTTTTGGCCTATAAGGGTAGGCAAATCATTAGAGGAATTTCGTTTTGGCTACGCTTAGAAAAGCCAAAACATCGTGATGTTGCTTGTAGTTATCCTTCTTTCTATGGTCTCCACAGTGGGTTCTTTCAAAATTTATTTTTAAAATTTTCAAATAATCGAAGTAGTATCTAATTTTTGAAGCCTAATTATAGAACCATTTCTTTGAATAAATTTGTTTGAACCATAAATACAGAAAAAAAATTCTTTGAATACATTTGAAATTTAATTAGATATCATTTAAAATTTTATAGGGAATGAGAGAATTAAAAATCAACTAAGGGACAAATAGACAATAAAGGAAAAGAAATAGATATATACAGGACATCAAAGTTGCCAGCAAAGCACAATGGAATCTGGCGATAGTATAGCATTGGAACCTGCATGCAACAAATTTGAAATGGGGGAAGGGATGATGGTTCAGGGGGAACTGGGGGAGGAGAGCGAGAGTAGTAGCGGCGGTAGGTAAAAGGAGAGAGGGAGACAGGCAGCGGGGTAGGGGAGAATGGAAAAGACAGACAGACAGAGAGAAAGGGAGAAAGGGAGTGAGGAAAAAAAATATTAAGGCCCAATAATTATTATATATAAAAAGAAATCGGCCAAATACTACATGTTTCAATTTTTTTTGAAGTTGCCGCAAAAATTTTGCTATGAGCTTTTTGAATTTTATATTCCTCTAATATTTTATTATTATGCTAAAATCTAATAATTTTTTTATGGGATTTGCGTCGGGTTTTGCAACGGCGACATCTGACAAATAAACTCAAAATGATGTCATTTAGATTTTTGATGTTGCTCAAAACTTATTAAACACAATCAACAAAAATCTCAAGTAATTCTATTTGGTATTTGGGATGTAATACAATCCTCGATACAGTGCAAGCACAATGTAGTTCCAAATTAATGCATATACCTCTTTTGTCTAGGATTCAACCTACTTCAGTGAGAGAATGTGAAAGACTTTATATATTAGTTATCTATATAAGGCAAGTGATGTCTCTTAACTATCTTGCCCTTCGTCTCTTTAGGAGTGGATATAGATGAAAACTTCTTGAGGGGGCATTACAGTCTTTTCTTGAGCTCTCCTTTAACGCTCCAATCCCATGAATAATGTCACTATCCATGGATTATGCTCCATTTCCTTGATGTAAGTTTTGACTTGCCATGGATTACCAACAACCATTAATGACATGTTTGACTAAATAATCTTTTGCATATCAACTGCCCCCTAAGTTCCAAATATTTATGAAAGAAATAATTGGGACTTGGTAAGTTGCATCTTTTTATTCTTCTGTTGTTGCTTTCTTTTTCTAATTTCGATCGTAGTCTCAATGTCTAATAATACTCGTAACGATGTAATTAAGTTGTCTTCTAGATGTAATGAAGTCCGTCTCGGCCGAAGGGGAGGGCCGAGGCAGTGTTAGCCGAGGCCACCTCAGCTAGCAGGTCAGTCGGGGCTTGGGCCTCAGCCACCCTGCTGGTCGAGGCGTCCTGGACCACGGGGGGCTCTACGATCGGGGGTCCTCCTATCAGTCCACTTTTCTTCCTTTGGCTGAGGGGTCATCGCGTCGTCCTCCATCCACCTTCCCTCATTCTTCTGATGTAGTAGTCCTTGATAGGGCGATGATAGTTTGGCGTTATGGGTTATTGAAGTTATGCACAATTCGCCCGATTATCCAGTTGATTCCTTAGATGTTTGCTTTGGGTTAGCTTCCTCTTCTACCAAGGGCGTATGGTTCAAAGGTTTCCTTTTGGGATGATGTTGCGGGAATGCTCCTCTGCCCTTAGGTTCAATGTCGAGTTATAGTTTTTTGAGTTTAAATGAACTTCGCTTCTTTGAGGAGAACTATAATACTTCTCCTCTAGTGGGATTCTTCCTTCCTTCTTTGGGTGATGGAGTTAAGTACGATGATATTTTTTCACTGTAAAGTTTGGGTGTCATGAAGTACTTGCTTAAAAAGTCATATTGACTCTCTTAAATTCTATTTCAATCCTCTGAGGGTTTTTTTTTGATCTCTCAGTGAGTGACAATTTTTGATATGCAGTTATAGAAGTGATTATGAAGTTTGTCGAGTTGTGATGTTTTTTAGCTTCGGGGTGTTGTATTATGCACCTCGAGAAAGCTTGTAATCTTATAGGTTTGGGGTGTCATATCATGCACCTCGAGAAAGCTTGTAATCTTAAACTCATTTGAGGGAACTTCATAGGAGTTCTCGAGTTTGGAAAGATTTTTAGCTTTTGGGTGTAGTATTATGCACCTCGGAAAAACTTGTGATCTCAAGTTATTAGGGGAACTTAGTATGAGTTCTCTAGTTGAAAAAGTTCTTAGTTTCGGGGCTTTGTATTATGCGCCTCTAGGAAGCTATTTTATGTCTCCTTAAAGGTTGAGTTTGTTACTCCGCCTATTAGGGGCGTGTTATAGAATAATATTACTTATACGACATGAAGACAAAACTCAACCACATTATTCCATGAACTAAAGACGATGAAAAGGTAGAAATATTACATTTAACAGGTTTTAGTACTAATTAAGTGTTAAATTTGTAGTGATGTCCTCGTCTTTGTTCTATCTTTTTCCTTACCATAGGATGGAAAAATGGAGAAACTTCCTTAGTTCAATTTGAAATTTTGGCAATAAGATTAGTACCTTTCTCAATCCGAATATACTTTTTCGCCCTCCTCAGGAGTTCGTCAAAGGTTTTCGGTAGTTTGCCTGCGATTGAGTCCCGAAATCTCCCCTTGCGCAAATTTTGTTGGAGAATGCTGGCTAACAATTCATGATTTAAATGAGGAACTTCTAGTACGTCTTCCAAATACCTTTGAACATATTCTTTTAAGTTTTCCTGCTCTTGCTTCAGTACCATGAATAAGTATGATGCGGTCTTTGGGCATTCTCTGTTGACGGAGAAATGATGCATAAATTTTTGGGATAATTGTTCAAAGCTTTAAATTATATATGCGGGGAGCTGATTGAACCACACCATGGCATTCTCTGCCAATGTAGTACTGAAGACTTTGCAATATCCGACATCACTCAGGTCTAGCAAGTCTGCCTTTGCTATAAATTCGTCCAAATGGTCTCTGGGGTCACTTGTGCTAGTGTATTCCTTTAGGTTTGGGATATGGACTCCTTAAGGAAGAACTTCTGCTAGTATCTTCATTGAGAAATGGCTTCTTCTGGTAAGGGAGACGATCAATGACGGGGGCTTGGGCGAAGCCTTTTCTCTTCGATTGTTCACGGCGGGCTCCTCGCAAGTTTCATTTCTCTCACTTGCTCGCCCCTCTCTAGCTCTCATCCTTTTGCGAGGGTGTGTCGTCGGGAGTGTAGCTTGGCTACTACCCCTTTCTTTTCTCTTCAGCATGTTTTGGGGATTGTCTTCCCTTGACTCGTTATCTTCTGGGGCTGAGAGATTAGCTCGACCTCGGCAAGGAGAGCGAGGTGGCTAAGGTTTCTGTGGAAGATTATCCAAAAATTGGACTATAACTCTCTCAGTAGCATGGGTGGAGAATCTTATACTATCCTCTGAAGTGCCTCTTGTGTCACTCGAACCATGGGAGGTTTGAAGGCTGGAGGTGGAAAACGATCTGCTCTCGCTCCTAACTTTTGCCTCTGCCATCGCTTCTGGTGTGGATTCTCCTCCACCTCCTCTTGGGGGGAATCCGTCTGCATCTCCTGTTTCTGTCTTTCCTCCTAGGGCGGATTCACCTCCAACTCCTCCTCTGGTGGACTCGCCTCCCACTCCACCTCAGGTGGATTCACCTCCTACTCCTCATTGGGTGGATTCGCCTACGCCTCCTCATTGGGTGGATTCGCCTCCAACTCCTCCTAGGGTAGATTCGCCTCCTACTACTCTTTGTGTGGATTCACTTCCAACTCCTCTTCATGTGGATTTGCCTCCAACTCCTCTTAGGGTGGATTTGCCTCCAATTGCTCTACAGATGGATTCGCCTCCCACTCCTCATCAGGTGGATTCGCCTCGAACTCCTCTTGGGGTGGATTCCTCTCCGACTCCTCTTCGTATGGATTTAGCTCCAACTCTTCCTCAGGTGTATTCGCCTCCAACTCCTCTTGAGGTGGATTTGCGTCCAACTGTTCTTGGAATGGATTTGCCTCCAACTCCTCTTCAGGTGGATTAACCTTCCACTCTTCCTCAGGTGGATTCGCCTCCAACTCCTCTTGGGGTGGATTTGCCTCTAACTGCTCTTCGGATGGAATCGCTTCCCACTCCTCATTAGGTGGATTCGCCTCAAACTCCTCCCAGGGTGGATATCTCTCCAACTCCGCTTCGCGTGGATTTACCTCCAACTCTTCCTCAGGTGTATTCACCTCAAACTCTTCCTCAGGTGGATTCACCTCCAACTCCTCTTGGGGTGGATTCCTCAACAACTCCTGCTAGGGTGGACCGTCGTTCACGTTCTCTAATGGGGTTGTCTTCCATCACGCTGTGATTCTTTTTGTCCGGCTTGTTTAGTCGCCCCACCATATCTTGCTCTTGATCATGTCTGCATTCTCAATATCGGGAGTGCGTATTCCCACAGATGGCACCAAGTTGATGTTGCTCACAAATTATTAAACACAATCAACAAAAATATCAAGTAATTCTATTTGGTATTTAGAATGTAATACAATCCTCGATATGTTGCAAGCACAATCTAGGACTCAACCTCCTCCAATGAGAGAGAGAATGTGAAGGAGTTTATATACTAGTTATCTATATAAGGCAAGTGATGTCTCTTTACTATCTTGTCCTTCATCTCTTTAGGAACTTAGGGTGACAGTTGATATGAAAAAGTTTATTTAGTTAAACATGTCATTAATGGTGGTTGCCAACCCATGGCAAGTCAAAACTTACATTAAGGAAATGGAGCATAATCTATGGACAATGGCATTATTCATGGGATTGGAGCATTAAAAGAGAACCCAAGAAAACACTATGATGCCCCTCAAGAAGTTTCAATCTATATCCACCCCTAAAGAGACGAAGGGCAAGATAGTAAAGAGATATCACTTGCCTTATCTAGATAACTAGTATATAAACTCCTTCACATTCTCTCATTGGAGGAGGTATAAGCATTATTTTTGAACTAGATTGTGCTTGCAACATATCGAGGATTGTATTACATCTCTGTTGGAATAGGTGACCAGAAAGCCAATAGGTTTGGCAATTTGTAACCTATCCGACAACTTGATGTGAATGTAATATTATTATGTGATGAATAAGATGAGTGTTCGTCACCAATGGTACCTTCTTTGTTGCGCTCATCTTACATTTGTTAAAACCGGTGTTTAACTTATATCGCAACAAAGCCCACAGACCATGGATAACAACTCGTGCAGTTGGGCCACGCATTGGATGGTGGTCATGAAACCAACTGATTAAGAGTTGGGTCTGAAACGTTTCAAGTCGAGGACCTCGAGATAGGGCATCCAGAGTCCTATTGAGACTTACGTCAAGAGTCGTGTTCATTGGATGAGTGCCGTGTTTCATCGGCGGCAGGCGTGGGACGCCTACACGATCTTGATGGGTTTGTCGACTGGGGTCGAGCCGACTGGACTGACTCGCGGGATCATCATATGGAAGCCTTGGAGGCTTGGTCGGTATGATTAGATTCCCGGTTCCGATAGTACGGGAGTAATCCTCAGACTTGAGGAATCATGGCAGTCACGTGCACAGGATGGCTGTATCTTGGATTTGGCGAGAGGTGATCATTCTGTAAGATGATCATTATAAGCCTTGTCCAGTTCAGTCGGAATGTGTAGCGAGGACGGTGGATTCCAAGAAGAGGATCCGTCCCCTGTCAGTATATGACAGAGGTATCTCCTATGCACTCGGAGACACGTACATGCTGTTTGAAGCTGTGGCCACAGTGGTTGGTCGAACAGGGAATGGTTTCCTGTGTCGACGCAATGAAGCATACGTGGTCTCGAGTATTAAGCATAGATGCCTAGTCAAGGATGGGAACCGACGCCCAATTCCATACCCTAGACTAAGGCCGGGAGACGGTAGACGGAAGGATCGTACCCGTACGGAATCGGCGCCTAAATGTTCACGCCAATTCACCTAGTCTCTAGTGCCATGGACCGTTGCTAGACGGCCACCCATGGTAACGGGCCCTTGTGGGACACGGGCCCAAGTCTAGCTGAGGGTGAACCTAAAGGGTCACACACAAATCACCGAGGAGGTTGAGAGATCGACTTGGAGTCAATCTCGAAGGATAAAATAAGTAATTGGATTACTTAAGGGAAAGTACATTGGATGGACGGGCCGATATTGTATCGGGCTTTCATTTAATCGGTAAATTGGATTTTCGATTAAATATGGAAAGTTGAGATGTTGAGACGTTGGATCTTTTAATTGGATTAAAAGATCAACGGGAATAATTTAAGTGGACATTAAATTGGATTTAATATTGGGTTCGTCGTAATTAGATTACGATAAATCCCGGTCCGTTAAATTATACCCGAGAGGAGAAATAATTCCTAATTTGGGATGGGAAGAAGTTGGACTTCTTTCCTTAATTAAACATGGCCGACACGCTCCCTTGGAGGAAGCAAAATCAGCCATGTTTCATGCTAGGTGGTATGTTGACTTATCTCTTTTTGGAAAGAGACAAATCAACTCCAATCAAGCTCTTCCCTTTTGGTATGATTTGATCATACCATAAATTTTGGTAGGCTTGATTGAAGAATTGATGGTGATTGATTGGAATGAATCTAGACATCCTTGGATGAACCTAGACACATTCCAATAATCACATTAATTATATATATATATTAGAATATACAACACCAAGCATAAGTGATTCATTATTCATCTTTTTCTAGGAAAAAGAGAAGACAAAAATCCTCTCCTCTCTCTCAATTTTCGTGCTCCCTCCCTCTCTTACACTTGTGTTCTTCACTTGATTTTGAATCAAGAAGAAGAACAAAGTAAGTTTAAGAGAACACTAATTCATAGTGTTCTTCTCTTAAACCGATTCCTTCCTAAACCCGTTCTTTTCTAGCAAGAAGAACGTGTGTTTCTTCCGGTGTGGTGTGGATCACCTTTGGAGAATCCATACGTTTGGATTTCGTGAGCATTCCGGAGAAGGAACAACGCTAGTAGCCGGGAGCATACGCTAAACAATCAAAGGTAACGGTTTATTACGCTTTGATTGATTTCATTTGTATCTCTATGCCCTATGTGTTTAAATATATGTTTTAATATTTACACATCCTACATCGAACGCCCGGTTGAGCACCCAAGGGTACACCCCTTGGGATTCGCGTATTTTGAATTTGATTTAAATTTACGCAATTTTCTCGCCTTTCTCGCTTCCGCTCGCGCTCCCGGGCAGATCCGCTTGTCCTTCAAGTGGTATCAGAGCCCGGTTCGATGTAAGGGGCATAGATCTATTTGTTTGGCATGATGTACTTGCTTTTAAATGGCTTTATTGGCATGTTAGATTACGTAAATATATGAATAATATGATGATTCAATTGTTTCGATTTAATGAACTTTTTGGCATGCTTAATTTTGTTAGATTGGATCTAAAATTGCATGCTTATTTTCAGAATAATATTGATTTTATTGTGCTGAAACAGTTTAAAAAAAAAAAAAAAAAAAATTGGTTGGGCCGGCAGTGGCCGCGCGCAGGCGGGCGCCTGCGCGGGGACGCTGCGCACAGGCGCGCGTGCTGTGCGCAGCCGGCCGCTGCTGGCCGAGCGCCAGCGCGCGCGCGCGCTGCCCTGTGCGCGCGGCCGGCCGGCCAGCACAACGGCTGGGCCGTTTTTGTGCCGTTTTTCGACTTTTTCCGGAAAATTCGATTTTCTGTATTTTCTGCACAATATTCTGAAAATATGTTAATTTTGCATTTTTGATTTTGGGATAATTGGATTATTCCTTAAATTAAATTTGCTTAATTAATTTGGGATTAATACATGCATTGGATGCATTGTTTAAAATGTCCATTAAATTTAAAAATTTGAATTTTGCATATTATTTGTATATTTATGCTTTTGTGATGTTGGACATCACTTGGATATTTGGAATATCCATTGGCTATTTATGCATGATTATTTGGAATAATTATGTTATGTGAGTTGATGGAATCAACATGGGATGATACAAAACCCTAGACCTTGTGTATGGATGAATGAATGTTTATTTATTTTCTGTTGGGTGGGGCCTGCGTGCCTCTTGTTTTTGGGACTATCATCTCCCGTATTTTCAGCCTCATGATGTTAAGGCTTGTTTTCTTTATTACCGATGTATTACTTTCAGTTGTAATGAGAGTATATAGGATTGGTGAAGTTTCAATTTTAACAAGCAATTGGAGTCGGAGACCCCAAGGAGGAGCATCAAGGTGTGAAACAAGAGCACTACAAGGCCCATTGGAATGACAATGGGTATATTACTATTGTAATAATTTAGGACCACCCTAGACAGACCATAGACTCACTGCGGGCTCAGTGGGTCGCATAGGTTGGGCTTGTGATCATCCTAACAGGGGTATGCTATGTTTTCTGCATGCGGCGTATTTATTTATCGCTTTAAATATTGGATATTTATGCATGCTAAAACACAATAATGTGATGAGGTCTCGGTCATACACAAACTCTCATTTGGTTGGACCAAATTAAATATTAGGCCCAGAATGGACTTGGATCAAAATGGTATTTTGGTCTGTCCGAGCCTTCCATCCACAGCAATGTGGTGAGGAAGCTACCACTACCCAAGTGTGGTCTCACGAGTCGTGGCACACTTGGACTAGGGGAAAGCTGCACTATTGTTGTGAACAAAAAGACTGCGCTCGCTGTTTCCCTGTCTCACGAGTCGTGGGGGCGACAGTTTGAGGCATGATTTGGTTGATGGGTCGGGCCCAACACTGAGTAACATGGTTCGCTTGGAGTCCTCGGGACCATGTGAATAGGTGAGGCAAAATATCTTGGGAATCTCATTGGATGAGAATGATATTGGATATCTCCCACAAGGTCTTCTTCATGTGAATCGTAAAAGCGGGGCATGGAGATTACGCTTGTGGATCCCAAGCCCACTAGGAAATGGTTTCCCGAAACTCCGCTTGAGAGTAGCGGACTTTCGTATAAATAGTGGGAGGGTTAAAGACTAAAAGACCAAGTCTTCAACTTGAACAATAATATTACCATCATCTGCTAATTTCTGCTTTACATTTTTATTAATGTAGATATGTCTAAGAACCCGTTAATCATGATTCTTGAGACTAACAAATTCAACGGAACGAACTACTTGGACTGGCTGAGAAACCTGAGGATTGTCCTCGGTTTCGAGAACCAAGGCTACGTCTTGGACGAGCCGCCACCGAGTGACTTACCGGAGGGGTCCAGGCCTGAAGAACGTTTGACGTTCGAGAAATGGCATGAGGACAACCGGAAAGCACGCAGTATCATACTGGCTTCGATGTCTAACGACATCCAGACGCAGTATGAGAGGCTGGACAACGTCTCCGCCATAATGCTCCGCATGAACGAGGTTTATGCGGTTCCGGATAGGCATATTAGATATGCCGCCACAAAAGCATTCTTTGGCACCAAGCTCGCTGAAGGAGCGTCTGTACAGAGTCATGGGGTCAAGATGCTCTCTCCCTAGTGGAGAAACTCGAGGACCTTAAAGCTGGGCTTAACAATGACACGTACATTGACGTAATCCTCCAGTCGCTTCCTCCATCCTATAACCCGTTTGTTGTAAACTACAACATGAACGGACTTGAGAAGTTTATTCATGAGTTGATCAACATGCTGGTCCAATACGAGGCAACGACCCACAAGTCGGCGCCGGCGGTATTGATAGGAGAAGCTTCGACCTCCAAGGCGAATGGCAAGAGGGCCGGACGCTGGAAGAGGAAGAAGGGCAAACGGAAGACGGTTGCGGCCCCTGCTCGCGCTCCGGGCATCCCTGTTGCTCCGGTTGGACCGAGCAAAGGGAAAGGGAAGGCCCGTGGTTCTCAGCGGTCCAAGGCAAATGATGTCTGCATGCATTGCCAAGGAAAGGGCATTGGAAGAGGGAGTGCCCACAACTCCTCTCCAACCCAGGTGTGTTTGTGGTTGAAGTTAATATGATTACTAATTCTGCTTCATGGGTATTGGATACCGGGTGTGGTGCTCACATCTGCAATGATTTGCAGGCACTGCAAAGAAGCAGAAGGCTAACCAAGGATGAGATGATCCTGAGGCTAGGCGATGGCAAGGCCGTTGCTGCGGAGGCCGTAGGATCACTAGAGTTAGCCATTAGTAGTCATGTTAGGATTGTACTGAACGACTGTTTCTATGTACCTAGCATGATTAAAAACATTGTTTCCATCTCGGTCCTTGATAAGGAGGGATATGAATTTACCATCAATAAAAAACGGTTTTTTCATTATCAAAGATGGTATTTCTCATTTGCTTGGTACATTGGTCAACGGTCTGTACATACTTCAACAGTCTAATTGGATTATGACTACAGAACACAAACGAAAACGTGATGATCATAATAACGCACAGATATGGCATGCGAGGTTAGGTCATATCTCTAAAGATAGGATAAGAAGGTTGGTGGACTCAAAGAGTCTAGAAATAGACGATTTGGACAACCTACCGACTTGTGAATCCTGTCTAAAGGGAAAGATGACCAAGAAACCCTTTGTTGGACAAAGTACGCTAGCTAGTGGTCTGTTGGATTTGATCCATACAGATGTCTGTGGTCCACTAAATACTCAGGCTAGCGGTGGGTACTCGTACTTCATAACCTTTACCGATGATCACTCACGGTATGGTTATGTTTACCTGATGAGGTACAAGTCTGAAGCCTTTGGAAGGTTTAAAGAATACAGACTTGAAGTAGAGAACCAAACCGGTCGAAAGATCAAAGCCCTTCGGTCGGACCGAGGTGGAGAGTATTTGAGTGGTGAGTTTACTGATTATCTAAAAGAGAATGGGATTCTCTCTCAGTGGACCCCTCCTGGAACACCGCAGCTTAACGGTGTGTCTGAAAGGAGGAATCGGACCTTGTTGGACGTGGTCTGATCCATGATGAGTTTTACCGAACTACCCCTTTCCTTCTGGGGATACGCTCTTGAGACGGCGGCCAAAGTTTTGAACTTGGCGCCATCTAAAAGGGTATCCCAGACGCTATATGAGATATGGCATGGCAAGCCTGCCTCCTACAAATACTTGAAAAGTGTGGGGTTGCCCCGCATATGTCAAGATATTAGTGGGAGATAAACTGGACTCGAGGTCTAGTTTATGCAGGTTCATCGGCTATCCGAAAGAAACTGCGGGGTATTATTTCTATGATCCCTCCGAGCAAAAAGGTTTTGTCTCGCGAAATGCAGTGTTCTTGGAAAAAGGTTTTCCATCGGATAGTCGACGCGATGAGGTGCTCCTTGAGGAATCAAGTGAGGTACCCCAAGAGGCGGCAGTGACATCTGAGCCTAAAGTTCCCACTGGTATTGTTCCAGTCCTCCGTAGGTCGGCCAGAGTATCCCATGCACCTGATAGGTATGGATTTCTGGGCCTGACCGGTCAGTTGGATAATGATCCAAAGACATACGGAGAAGCGATGTCGGACATCGATTCGGACAAGTGGCTTGAGGCCATGAAATCCGGGATGGACTCGATGGGTACAAACAAGGTTTGGACCCTAGTAAATCCACCCAAAGGGGTTAAACCCGTAGGGTGTAAATGGGTCTACAAACGTAAGCTTGGAGCTGACGGGGAGGTTACAACCTTCAAGGCCAGGCTTGTGGCGAAAGGTTACACTCAGCGACCCGGGGTCGATTTTGAGGAAACCTACTCGCCTGTAGCAATGGCCAAGTCCATTCGGATACTGCTTGCCATAGCAGCATGGTATGACTATGAAATATGGCAGATGGACGTGAAAACGGCTTTCCTCAACGGTTTCGTAGAGGAAGAGATCTATATGGATCAACCGGAAGGTTTCACAACTGTTGGAGAAGAGCAGAAGGTCTGCCGTATCCAAAGGTCCATCTATGGCCTCAAACAAGCTTCCCGAAGCTGGAACATACGTTTTGATGAAGTCATACGGGATATGATTTCATCAAGAATGAGTCCGATCCTTGTGTATACAAGAAGATCAGTGGGAGCTCAGTTGCGTTTTTTGGTGCTTTACGTGGATGACATCTTGCTCATTGGGAATGAAGCTAAGATGTTGGGTACCACTAAAGCTTGGTTGTCAACGCAATTCTCCATGAAGGATATGGGCGAGGCATCCTACATCCTTGGCATCAAGATCTACAGGGATAGATCTAGAAGGATGTTAGGAATGGCCCAGTCCTCGTACATTGAGAAAGTCTTGAAGAGATTCAAGATGGAGAACTCAAAACGAGGATTCTTTCCTATGAGGCATGGAATTAAGTTATCCAAGAAGCTGTCTCCTAAGACTGATGAGGAGCTTAAAAGGATGTTGGACATCCCCTATGCTTCAGCCGTAGGCAGCATACAGTATGCTGTTCAATGCACTAGACCTGATGTGGCTTTCGCTTTGAGCGTAACAAGTCGATATCAGTCGTGTGCCGGGAGGCACACTGTAGTGCAGTCAAGACTATCCTGAAGTACCTGAAAAAGGACTAAGGACATGTTCTTGATCTACGGCGGTGGAGAGTTGATACTGGAAGGCTATAGCGACACTAGCTTCTAGTCGGATGACGATGATGCCAAGTCTCAGTCTGGTTATGTGTTCAGACTTAATGATGGCGTGGTTACTTGGAAGAGTTCCAAGTAGGCTACCACGGCGGACTCCACCATAGAGTTTTGAATACATAGCGGCTTTGGAAGCTGCTAAGGAGTGGTTTGGTTGATGAGCAACATCCAAGGGTTGGATGTAGTACCTAGCATTGCTAAGCCTGTAATTATCTTTCATGATAACAACGGGGCGATAGCGCTAGCAAAGGAACCGAGATCTCATCACGATCCAAGCATATTCTTAGACGCTACCATCTACTTAGAGAGATGGATAGCAGGACTGACGTTCGGTTGGACCGAGTCAGCTCCGCAGAAAACATAGCAGATCCACTTGCTAAGCCCATGTCGCAAGTTGCCCATACTCACCATCTGAATAAGAGGTTCGAGGTCAATGGGTGATTGGCTTTAGGTCAAGTGGGAGATTGTTGGAATAGGTGACCAGAAAGCCAATAGGTTTGGCAATTTGTAACCTATCCGACAACTTGATGTGAATGTAATATTATTATGTGATGAATAAGATGAGTGTTCGTCACCAATGGTACCTTCTTTGTTGCGCTCATCTTACATTTGTTAAACCGGTGTTTAACTTATATCGCAACAAAGCCCACAGACCATGGATAACAACTCGTGCAGTTGGGCCATGCATTGGATGGTGGTCATGAAACCAACTGATTAAGAGTTGGGTTTGAAACGTTCCAAGTCGAGGACCTCGAGATAGGGCATCGAGAGTCCTATTGAGACTTGCGTCAAGAGTCGTGTTCATTGGATGAGTGCCGTGTTTCATCGGCGGCAGGCGTGGGACGCCTACACGATCTTGATGGGTTTGTCGACTGGGGTCGAGCCGACTGGACTGACTCGCGGGGATCATCATATGGAAGCCTTGGAGGCTTGGTCGGTATGATTAGATTCCCCGGTTCCGATAGTACGGGAGTAATCCTCAGACTTGAGGAATCATGGCAGTCACGTGCACAGGACGGCTGTATCTTGGATCTGGCGAGAGGTGATCATTCTGTAAGATGATCATTATAAGCCTTGTCCAGTGCAGTCGGAATGTGTAGCGAGGACGGTGGATTCCAAGAAGAGGATCCGTCCCCTGTCAGTATATGACAGAGGTATCTCCTATGCACTCGGAGACACGTACATGCTGTTTGAAGCTGTGGCCACAGTGGTTGGTCGAACAGGGAATGGTTTCCTGTGTCGACGCAATGAAGCATACGTGTCTCGAGTATTAAGCATAGATGCCTAGTCAAGGATGGGAACCGACGCCCAATTCCATACCCTAGACTAAGGCCGGGAGACGGTAGACGGAAGGATCGTACCCGTACGGAATCGGCGCCTAAATGTTCACGCCAATTCACCTAGTCTCTAGTGCCATGGACCGTTGCTAGACGGCCACCCATGGTAACGGGCCCTTGTGGGACACGGGCCCAAGTCTAGCTGAGGGTGAACCTAAAGGGTCACACACAAATCACCGAGGAGGTTGAGAGATCGACTTGGAGTCAATCTCGAAGGATAAAATAAGTAATTGGATTACTTAAGGGAAAGTCCATTGGATGGACGGGCCGATATTGTATCGGGCTTTCATTTAATCGGTAAATTGGATTTTCGATTAAATATGGAAAGTTGAGATGTTCAGACGTTGGATCTTTTAATTGGATTAAAAGATCAACGGGAATAATTTAAGTGGACATTAAATTGGATTTAATATTGGGTTCGTCGTAATTGGATTACGATAAATCCCGGTCCGTTAAATTATACCCGAGAGGAGAAATAATTCCTAATTTAGGATGGGAAGAAGTTGGACTTCTTTCCTTAATTAAACATGGCCGACACGCTGAAAGAAATTGTGGATCGTCCCGGGAAAAAACGCGAATGCGGAAGCGCGGTATAATTAAAAATTAAAACGGAATTTAAACATGCTTTTAAATTAAAACATGTTTCAAAGGGTGTGCTTTTGAAATTTCCCGGGCGTTCGGTGTATCTCATGAACGAATAACACAAAATAAATCATGGAGGCCATAGGGTTGGAAATTAAAGAGAGGACGAAAAATTAAAACGAGACCTACCCGTTGTCGTTTTCGTCTTCAACGGCTACAAGCGTTGTTCCCCGTTTTGCACCAAGATCTCGTCTTTGAGACCCTCTAAATCGTGACACACGATCCACCCACGTATCTTGTACGTCGTGCTAGCAACGAACAAGTTTATGTTTTTGGAGTGGATGAATCAAGAACACATTATTGATTAATGGTATTGATTCATCAAGTTCTTAATGTTCCAAGAACAAAAAGAACCAAGAAAATATTTCTTGGAGAGGGAGAGAGAATCGGACGAGAGAGAGGGGGAGAGAATCCGTGTGTGTGTTGTAGTGTGTGTGTTGGAGTTTCATCATCCTTCAACTTGTAGGATGCTAGGGGTTTATATAGAAGAGGAGTCTAATCCTCTTTAAACTCCTCTTTCAAGAACTCTATTTTGACTAGGATTTTGACCTAGTCAAAGTCCTAGTCAAAGTAGTGTTTTGACCTAGTCAAAACAATCCTAGCCATCCATCTCTCCCATTCATCTCACCGTTGATTTAATTTAATTTAATGGAATATTTAAAACCTATTTAAATATTTCCAAGAGGCTAAAATAAATATAAATATTATTTAAGCCCATTAAATAAATCCCTTTGATAAATCTAATTTATCAATTTAATTCCTTATATCTAATAGAAGGAATTATTTCTCCAAGAAAAATAAAGGACCCGATTAAATCCAATTTAATCATTCCTTCACTCCAATATTTAATTCCTAATTAAATATCTAAATGTGTGTGGATAGTGTGTGACTCTTTAGGTTCACCTTTCAGCTAGACTTGGTCGGATTCCTAGAATCCTTCCGTTACCATGGGTGGCCATCTAGCAACGGTCCATGGCACTAGAGACTAGGTGAAATATTCAGGATGAACATTTAGGCTCTAACAGTACACTTGTCCTTCTGTCTTCGGTCTCATCACTTAGAGTCTAGGGCACGGATAATGCAGGTACCCATTTTGGACCTAAGTGTCGGTCTGTCCTCACTAAACGCCGCAAGGGAATCCTTCCCTTCTGTTCAGTTACTGTGGCCACAGATTTTAGGGACAAGACACAGAGCATACATGAGACTCAACTGTCAATACCTATTGACAGGAGACAGATCCTTTCTTGGAGACTACTGTCACTTTGTACACCAGAACTGCACTAGACATGGCTTATGACTACCAAAGAGAATTCTGCTAATCTCTCACCATATATAAGATACAGCCCTAACGTACAGGTAAACTCAGCAATTCCTCAAGTCAAAGGACTTGGCCTGTACCGTTGGAACCGGGAATACACGTCATACCTTGCTGACCATACTCAAGGTCCTCCGTAAGACGGTTCCCGCGAGTCACCTCAGTCAGCTGCGTCCTAGCATGCTAACCCACTAACACTGCTTAGACGAACCTCGTCACCCGTCGATGAAACACGACAGCAGATGCTTAGTGCAAGTCTCAAATGGAATCCCGGTACCCATTTTCGGGATTCCTTGACTTGGAGATTTCCGGACTGATTCGGGAAGACTGATTCCATGGACCTACCTCCAAGCGTAGTCCCAGTCCCCGAAATTGATTCTCAGTCCGTGGGCTTTGTTTGCGTAGTGAACAGATATGGAAAACAAATATAAGTGAACACAAACAAAGTGATGCCAAATGAAATTCACTTCTTTATTCATTAATGATTTATCAAACACCTGAAATTGTCTAGACATAGGTTACATATTCCTGCCAAAATTGGCTTACATGGTCACCTATTCTAACAATCTCCCACTTGACCTTTAAAGCCAATCACCCATATGCCTAATCCCCATCTTCTCAAGATGTTGCGTATGAGCACTCTGCGACATAGGCTTTGTCAGCGGGTCTGCTGTGTTGTCTGCTGAGTTGACTCGGTCCATCCGAACATCACCTCTTCCTACCATTTCTCTAAGAAGATGGTAGCGTCTAAGAATGTGTTTGGAATGGTGATGAGATCTCGGTTCCTTTGCTTGCGCTATTGCACCGTTGTTATCACTGAAGATGACAACAGGCTCGGCGATGCTAGGCACCACACCCAACTCTTGGATGTAGTTTCTCATCTAAACCGCTTCCTTAGCAGCTTCTGAAGCTGCTATGTATTCAGCCTCAGTGGTGGAGTCAGCAGTGGTTGCTTGCTTGGAACTTTTCCAAGCGACTACTCCTCCGTTGAGTTTGAATACATACCCCGATTGAGACTTGGCATCATCGTCATCAGACTGGAAGCTAGCGTCGCTAAAGCCTTCCAGAATTAGTTCTCCATTGCCATAGACCAAGAACATTTCCTTAGTCCTCCTAAGGTACTTAAGGATGCCCTTAACGGCATTCCAATGTGCCTCTCCTGCACAGGACTGATATCTGCTTGTCACGCTCAAAGCGTATGCAATGTCAGGCCTGGTGCAATGGACCGCATATTGGATGCTACCTACGGCAGAAGCATAGGGGATGACTTTCATCTTTTCAAGTTCCTCATCAGTCTGCGGGGACTGCTTCTTGGACAACTTGATCCCATGCCTCATTGGAAGGAATCCTCGTTTGGAGTTGTCCATTCGATATCTCTTTAGGACTTTCTCCATATACGAGTTTTGGGTGAGCCCTAACATCCTTTTAGATCTGTCCCTGACAATCTGGATGCCTAGGATGTAGGAGGCTTCACCCAAGTCCTTCATGGAAAACTTGGTTGACAACCATGCTTTTGTGTTTCCTAACATTCTGACGTCATTACCAATGAGCAGAATGTCATCCACGTAAAGCACTAGGAACACTATAGAGCTCCCACTGACCTTCTTGTATACACAAGGGTCGGATTCGTTTTTGATGAAGTCATATCCCCGTATTACTTCATCAAATCGAATGTTCCAACTTCGGGATGCTTGTTTGAGGCCATAGAGGGACTTCTGGAGACGACAGACCTTCTGTTCTTCTCCAGTGACCGTGAAACCCTCCGGCTGATCCATATAGATCTCTTCTTCGACGAAACCGTTGAGGAAGGCAGTTTTCACGTCCATCTGCCATATTTCATAGTCATACCACGCTGCTATGGCAAGCAGGATCTGAATGGACTTAGCCATGGCTACTGGCGAGTAGGTATCCTCAAAATCGACCCCGGGTCGTTGAGTGTATCCTTAGCTACAAGCCTAGCCTTAAAGGTTTGTGACTTCTCCATCAACGCCGAGTTTGCTCTTGTAGACCCACTTACAACCCACTGGCTTAACACCTTTCGGTGGATCTACAAGTCTCCAAACTTGGTTCTCGCTCATGGAGTCCATTTAGGTCTTCATGGCCTCAAGCCATTTCCCGGAGTCGATGTCAGACATCGCTTCCCCGTATGTCTTAGGATCGTTATCCAGAGGATCGGTCGCACCTAGAAACCCATATCTCACTGGAGGTCTGGATTCTCTAGTGGACCTACGGAGGACGGGAACGTCAGTGGTGACTGTGGGCGCTGACTGTATCGGAGCCGGCGGTTCAGGGGCCGGGAATGGCCTTTCTTGAGGTTGTCCTTCATGCCTAGCATGTTGGACTTCTCTAGGTTGGTCAGCCCTCCGTGCGTTAATCCTAAATCCTCTTGGTGAGGTTTCCGCGGCTATTTCTGATGGCTGAGTTCCATCACATGATTCCTCAAGGATCAGCTCATCAGGTTGGATATCCTCCGGGAAGCCTTGCTCCAAGAATACTGCATTCCTTGAAACAAATACCTTTTGTTCCAAAGGGTCATTAAAGTAATAACCCGCAGTTTCTCTAGGGTATCCAACGAACCTGCATAGGCTAGACCTGGATTCTAGCTTATCTCCCACTAACCTCTTGACGTATGCGGGCTACCCCACACTTTCAAGTAGTTGTAGGACGCAGGCTTGCCGTGCCATATCTCATATGGCGTTTGGGTCAATGCACTGGTAGGCGCCAAATTCAACAACTTGGCTGCCGTTTCTAATGCATAACCCCAAAACGATAAGGGCAATTTGGTAAAACTCATCATGGACCGAACCATGTCCAACAGGGTTCGGTTCCTCCTTTCAGAGATGCCGTTTAACTGTGGTGTTCCGGGAGGTGTCCATTCTGATATTATACCATGTTCTTTTAGATAATCAAGGAATTCGGCACTAAGGTATTCACCACCTCGGTCTGACCGTAGGACTTTAATTTTGCAGTTGGTCTGGTTCTCCACTTCAAGTCTGAATTCTTTAAACCTCTCAAGAGCTTCAGACTTGTACCTCATTAGGTAAACATAACCATACCGTGAATGATCATCGGTGAAGGTTATGAAGTAGGAGAACCCACCTCGAGCCTGTGTCCTTAGTGGTCCACATACGTCTGTATGGACCAAGTCCAACAGACCCGTGGCAAGCCTGCTTTTGACCTACAAAGGGCTTCTTGGTCATTTTCCCTCTTAGACAAGATTCACAAGTTGGTAGATCGCTCAAGTCCCCAACCTCTAGGTTCTTTGAGTCTACCAACCTTTTCATCCTATCTTGGGATATGTGACCTAGCCCTAGCGTGCCACAGATGTGCGTTCCCGTTATTATCTAATTTCCGTTTGTGTTGAGCGTTAAGAACGAAATTCGTTTGTTGCAAGATATAGAGCCCGTTGTGCAATGTACCAAGTAGATGAGCAATTCCACACCTCATCAAATAAAAGCAATTTTTATTGATTCTGAACTCATAACCACTATTGTCCAACAATGGAATGGAAATGATGTTCTTAATCATACTAGGTACAAAATAAACCTGCTCTAATTCTATGCTAATGGTATCACTAAAGTGGCGGATCCTACTGCTTCTGCCGAGATGGCCTTGCCATTTCCAAGCTTCAGGATCATGTCCCCGCTACTTAGTTTTCTGCTTCTTTTCAGCACCTGCAAATCATTGCAAATGTGAGCTCCACAGCCGGTATCCAATACCCAAGAGGCAGAATTAGTGACCATATTAACCTCAATCACATATATACCTTGGTTTGAGAAGAGTTTGGGGCACTCTCTCTTCCAATGCCCTTTCTCTCATGGCAGTTGATACATATGTCATATGCCTTTGACTGTTGCTTGGAGACAACCTTTCCCTTTCCTTTGCCTTCCCCTCTTTGGCAATGGGAATACTCTGAGTGTTCGTAGCTGCTATGACGGCTTTTCCCTTCCCCTTCTTCCTTTTCCAACGTCCGGCACCCTTGCCTTTCGTCTTGGAAGTTGAAGCACCTCCAAACAATACCGAAGGCGTGGACTTCTTAGTCGTTGCCTCGTATTGCAACCAACATATTGATCAACTCATGAATGCCCTTCTCAAGTGCATTCATGTTATAGTTGACGATAAATTGGTCGAAGGAGGGTGGGAGTGACTGAAGGATCACATCTATGTACGTTTCGTTATCGAGACCTGCCTTTAGGTCCTCGAGCTTTTCCACTAGGGTAAGCATTTTAACCCCATGCTCTTGTACAGAGGATCCTTCTGTCATTTTTAGTTCCAAAGAACGCCTTGGTCGCGACATACCTAGTATGCCGGTCCGGGACTGCATAGCAATCCTTAAGGCGAGCCATAATGGAAGGGACATCGTCTAGCCTTTCATATTGCTTCTGAATCTCATTGGTCATCGAAGCAAGTATGACGCTACGGACCTTCCGGTTATCCTTATGCCAAGTCTCGAACGTCTCACGTTCTTCTGGCGTGGATCCTTCCGGTAAGGTCCTAGGGAGAGGCTCGTCCATGACGTAGCCTTGGTTCTCGTAATCTAGGACTATCCTGAGATTGCGCAACCAGTCGTTGTAATTTGTTCCATTGAATTTGTTTGTCTCAAGAATGGTTGATAGTGGGTTCTTAGACATTTTAAATCTACATTTAGAAAACAACGCGCGATCAGTAGAAAATAGAGACGGTGGTTTGATGAAATAATTAAATGCTTGGTCTTTAGTCATTTAATCTCCCACTATTTATACGAAAACACGGTACTCTCAAACGTGATTTTCGGGAAATCCTTTCCTAGTGGGCTTGGGATCCACAGCGATTTTTCCCATACCCCGCTTTTACGATTCGCATGGAAAAAGATCCTGTGGGAGGTATTCCATACCATTCTCGTTTCCACGAGATTCCCAAGATTATTGCCTCACCCTTTCGCATGATCCCGAGGACTCCAAGCGAATCATGCTAATTGGGCGTTAGACCCGACCCAATCGACCGAGCCACAGACCCACTGGTACCCCCACGACTCGTGAGACAGGTAACAGCAGCCCATTTTTCGTTCATGACATAGTGCAGCTTCTTTTAAGTACAATACGTGCCACGACTCGTGAGACCACGCTATTGACCTAAAACAGCTTCCTCACTGTGCCATGGATTGGAAGGCATGGACAAACTCCTAGAGTTCATGTCCACTTTATCTAGGGTCTAATATTTCAACATTGGTCCAACCAATGTGAGAGTAGTGAATGACCGAGATCTCATAATATATATATGCATACATCCATCCATAATGCATAAATAAAATCCATCCATAGCAGTTATATGATAAATAAAAGCCATTCATCCATCATAATAACCACATGCAAAATTAAAGCCTAGCACGCCCCTGTTGGATGATCACGAGCCCAAATCCTATGCGACCCACTGAGCCCGCAGTGGATCTATGGTCAATCTAGGGTTGGTCCTATTCTATTACAATAATAGTAACCCAATCATCACGCTGATGGGCCTTGGTCTCTTTTCCTCTTTCTTCACTTCATGGAAAACGCCAAGGGACCTCCGGTCTGGGCTCTCCATGTGGTCCTTCCTTCTACTCCACCAATTACAAAAATGGAAACCTCACTCCTAGTCTACTCTCATTACATTATAAAAATAGAAACCCCAGCGAAAACCCGGGGGGAGTACATAAGGAGGGAGGTAGAATGCCTTATTATTCCAAGGCAACTAGAAAGAGAGAAGGAGAAAGCAGTTAAAGAGGCACACAGGCCCAACAGAAAATTAAACCATACATCCGGTCTAGGGCTCGTGATCATCCATTTCCATCCAACTCACATAATCACATGATCCAATCACATAATTACAATATACCAATAATTCATGATTTCCAATCATAATAATCCAAAACAGAAATAAATGATCATGTGCGCAACGTGTGAAAAAATAAAACACAAATATTGGTAATAATATTTTTCTCGTTTTAGGAAAACCTTTCCTCATTATTTTAAGTAAAATAACCCCGGGATTCCAAATCCAATTTATTTTACTCCTAAAATAACGTCTTTAGGAATTTAGGCAAAATTGAACCCAAAAAAACGAATTTTCAGAATTAATTCAAAATTAAAACTGAAAAGTAAATAAAAAATAAAATAATACTAGGGTTTCAAAAAAACCCTAGCTGCAGCAGCCGCCGGCCGCCGCCACCGGCAGCAGCCGGCTGGCCGTGCGCGCAGGCACTGCCTGGCCGGGCGCGCGCGCGCAGGCCCCTTGCCTGCGTGCGCGCGCGCCTGGCCGGCAGCGCGCTGCGCGGCTTGGTGTTCCGGCAGGCCGTCGCGCGCGCAGGCTCCTCCGCCTCGCGCGCGCCGGCCTGCTGGTCGCCAGCCGCGTGACTGCGCTGTGCGCAGTGCGCGCGCGCAGACGCGCACTGGGCACGCCCGCCGGGCGCGCGCGCGCAGACGCCTCCGTCTGCGTGCGCGCGCGCCTGGCGGCGCGCCTGGTGCCCGTCCGCGCGCGGCTCCTCGCCCGTCAGCCTTGCGTGTGCGCGCGCATGGGCGTGCCTGCCGGGCGCGCGCGCGCAGACTCCTTTGTCTACCCGCGCGCGCGCCTGGAGGCGCTTCCATGCACGCACGCCTGCGCGCAGCCATCCTGGCTGCGCGCTGCCCCTGCGCGGCCGGCAGTGCGCGCACGCGCAGGCTTCCCATGCCTGCGCGCGTCCGCCCTACCGGCAGTGCTCGGCTGCGCGCGGCCAGCCTTCCCGGCTGGCCGGCTGTGGCGTTTTCTCTCGTTTTTTCAGATTAATTTCCCATCCCGTTTCCCAAGAAAAAACAGAAAAAACACCAACATTCATAAATTCACACGAATTAAAAGCAATAAAATAACATGCTTTAATAATCAAGAAATTCAAGATTCAATTAAAACATGCTAAATCACGTTTCATGCTTAAAACGCACATAAACCCTAAGCCTATACACCGAACCGGGCTCTGATACCACTGAAAGAAATTGTGGATCGTCCCGGGAAAAACGCGAATGCGGAAGCGCGGTATAATTAAAAAATTAAAACGGAATTTAAACATGCTTTTAAATTAAAACACGTTTCAAAGGGTGTGCCTTTGAAATTTCCCGGGCGTTCGGTGTATCTCATGAACGAATAACACAAAAATAAATCATGGAGGCCATAGGGTTGGAAATTAAAGAGAGGACGAAAAATTAAAACGAGACCTACCCGTTGTCGTTTTCGTCTTCAACGGCTACAAGCGTTGTTCCCCATTTTGCACCAAAGATCTCGTCTTTGAGACCCTCTAAATCGTGACACACGATCCACCCACGTATCTTGCACGTCGTGCTAGCAACGAACAAGTTTATGTTTTTGGAGTGGATGAATCAATAACACATTATTGATTAATGGTATTGATTCATCAAGTTCTTAATGTTCCAAGAACAAAAAGAACCAAGAAAATATTTCTTGGAGAGGGAGAGAGAATCGGACGAGAGAGAGGGAGAGAGAATCCGTGTGTGTGTGTTGTAGTGTGTGTGTTGGAGTTTCATCATCCTTCAACTTGTAGGATGCTAGGGGTTTATATAGAAGAGGAGTCTAATCCTCTTTAAACTCCTCTTTCAAGAACTCTATTTTGACTAGGATTTTGACCTAGTCAAAGTCCTAGTCAAAGTAGTGTTTTGACCTAGTCAAAACAATCCTAACCATCCATCTCTCTCATTCATCTCACCGTTGATTTAATTTAATTTAATGGAATATTTAAAACCTATTTAAATATTTCCAAGAGGCTAAAAATAAATATAAATATTATTTAAGCCCATTAAATAAATCCCTTTGATAAATCTAATTTATCAATTTAATTCCTTATATCTAATAGAAGGAATTATTTCTCCAAGAAAAATAAAGGACCCGATTAAATCCAATTTAATCATTCCTTCACTCCAATATTTAATTCCTAATTAAATATCTAAATGTGTGTGGATAGTGTGTGACTCTTTAGGTTCACCTTTCAGCTAGACTTGGTCGGATTCCTAGAATCCTTCCGTTACCATGGGTGGCCATCTAGCAACGGTCCATGGCACTAGAGACTAGGTGAAATATTCAGGGATGAACATTTAGGCTCTAACAGTACACTTGTCCTTCTGTCTTCGGTCTCATCACTTAGAGTCTAGGGCACGGATAATGCAGGTACCCATTTTGGACCTAAGTGTCGGTCTGTCCTCACTAAACGCCGCAAGGGAATCCTTCCCTTCTGTTCAGTTACTGTGGCCACAGATTTTAGGGACAAGACACAGAGCATACATGAGACTCAACTGTCAATACCTATTGACAGGAGACAGATCCTTTCTTGGAAACTACTGTCACTTTGTACACCAGAACTGCACTAGACATGGCTTATGACTACCAAAGAGAATTCTGCTAATCTCTCACCATATCTAAGATACAGCCCTAACGTACAGGTAAACTCAGCAATTCCTCAAGTCAAAGGACTTGGCCTGTACCGTTGGAACCGGGAATACACGTCATACCTTGCTGACCATACTCAAGGTCCTCCGTAAGACGGTTCCCGCGAGTCACCTCAGTCAGCTGCGTCCTAGCATGCTAACCCACTAACACTGCTTAGACGAACCTCGTCACCCGTCGATGAAACACGACAGCAGATGCTTAGTGCAAGTCTCAAATGGAATCCCGGTACCCATTTTCGGGATTCCTTGACTTGGAGATTTTCGGACTGATTCGGGAAGACTGATTCCATGGACCTACCTCCAAGCGTAGTCCCAGTCCCCGAAATTGATTCTCAGTCCGTGGGCTTTGTTTGCGTAGTGAACAGATATGGAAAACAAATATAAGTGAACACAAACAAAGTGATGCCAAATGAAATTCACTTCTTTATTCATTAATGATTTATCAAACACCTGAAATTGTCTAGACATAGGTTACATATTCCTGCCAAAATTGGCTTACATGGTCACCTATTCTAACAATCTCCCACTTGACCTTTAAAGCCAATCACCCATATGCCTAATCCCCATCTTCTCAAGATGTTGCGTATGAGCACTCTGCGACATAGGCTTTGTCAGCGGGTCTGCTGTGTTGTCTGCTGAGTTGACTCGGTCCATCCGAACATCACCTCTTCCTACCATTTCTCTAAGAAGATGGTAGCGTCTAAGAATGTGTTTGGAATGGTGATGAGATCTCGGTTCCTTTGCTTGCGCTATTGCACCGTTGTTATCACTGAAGATGACAACAGGCTCGGCGATGCTAGGCACCACACCCAACTCTTGTTTGCGTAGTGAACAGATATGGAAAACAAATATAAGTGAACACAAACAAAGTGATGCCAAATGAAATTCACTTCTTTATTCATTAATGATTTATCAAACACCTGAAATTGTCTAGACATAGGTTACATATTCCTGCCAAAATTGGCTTACATGGTCACCTATTCTAACACACGCTCCCTTGGAGGAAGCAAAATCAGCCATGTTTCATGCTAGGTGGTATGTTGACTTATCTCTTTTGGAAAGAGACAAATCAACTCCAATCAAGCTCTTTCCTTTTGGTATGATTTGATCATACCATAAATTTTGGTAGGCTTGATTAAAGAATTGATGGTGATTGATTGGAATGAATCTAGACATCCTTGGATGAACCTAGACACATTTCAATAATCACATTAATTATGTATATATATTAGAATATACAACACCTAGCATAAGTGATTCATTATTCATCTTTTTCTAGGAAAAAGAGAAGACAAAAATCCTCTACTCTCTCTCAAAATTTCGTGCTCCCTCCCTCTCTTACACTTGTGTTCTTCACTTGATTTTGAATCAAGAAGAAGAACAAAGTAAGTTTAAGAGAACACTAATTCATAGTGTTCTTCTCTTAAACCGATTCCTTCCTAAACCCGTTCTTTTCTAGCAAGAAGAACGTGTGTTTCTTCCGGTGTGGTGTGGATCACCTTTGGAGAATCCATACGTTTGGATTTCGTGAGCATTCCGGAGAAGGAACAACGCTAGTAGCCGGGAGCATACGCTAAACAATCAAAGGTAACGGTTTATTACGCTTTGACTGATTTCATTTGTATATTTATGCCCTATGTGTTTAAATATATGTTTTAATATTTACACATCCTACATCGAACGCCCGGTTGAGCACCCAAGGGTACACCCCTTGGGATTCGCGTATTTTGAATTTGATTTAAATTTACGCAATTTCTCGCTTTTCTCGCTTCCGCTCGCGCTCCCGGGCGGATCCGCTTGTCCTTCAATCTCAACTACCAAATAGAATTAATTGATATTTTTGTTGATTGCGCTTAGTAATTTTCGAGCAACATCAATTTTCGTCAGAAAGTTCGTCCAAAAACACAAAAATCCGTCCAAAGAGGCATCGCTAATTTAATGCATACTCATTCTAAAAATGATTAAAAAAATAAACATCCGTTCTGGACACTTATGTGGTCATAGAAAGTGATAATTTCGTAATAGAACACATCGAATAATATATAAAAAAATAATTATTGTTATTTTCATATATTTATAGTACTTCATAATTGAACTTTTAGAGTTGTAAGCACCGTACTGATCTAGGTGTGATAATTTATCGTTTTAGGGCATCATGCGATCGAATCATCAATTTGAAATCAAACTATTCGATATAATCAAAATGACACCATCTTACTTGTCTTGAAGTTTCAGATAAAATCGATTAACAAATATAGATTTATCGTAATGGAAAAATAAACCTAGTTTTATAATACGAGAGTTGCGATGAGATAATAAAGGAAAAAAATAAGATATAAAGCGTTCTCATACTTTTATGAGCTAATGGTTTGAAAAAAAATTCTTTTCATGTGTTTTGTTGGTATTATCTCATGTGATGCAACAAAAATCGAAAATTTGACATATAAACAAGTTTGATGATATATAAAAAAATCATTACAATATATACTTTTAAATTCATAAATCTATTTCAACATTTTTTTTGTCTTTCCAAAAAATTCAACATTGACTTTTACATCTATTTTTTAGCAAAATTACAATTAATGCTCTTGCATTATGAGTTCTTAATTTTTTCATATATATTTATATTTAAAGTTAGTTTTCTTTACCTGTATCCTTTTATTCATAGTAAAATTTTTACAGAATTTTGAAGTCCAATTATTTAAAAACATAAAGCATCTATAGGTATATGAATAAAATATTTTGAGAAAATATTTCTTTCAACATCTAAAAAAATATTTAATAGTTTGGGGAAATAACATTTGTCATCCCATAATTTTGGGCCTTTATGTTTTTAGTCCCATTGGTTATGAAATTATCACTTGTGGTTCCGTAACTTTCAAAAGTAGCACTTTTGGTCCTATGATACCTTTCGTTAAACATTTAAGGGAAAATGCCATTAAATGGAAAGTCCATAACAAATGGGATGAAAAGTACAAAGGCCCTTAGTCACGGGATGAAAGTGCTATTTCTCCTCTAATTTAAATTGGGTGGAGTAAACAAAAAAATTAGAAATATAAAAGTTGAAAAATTAAGTAAAAGAGTTCTAAAACAAATAATTGAATATTGTTAGAAATAACTTATCAGTTCTAGACTTGAACATCAATAAATATATGAACTCATAATGTAAAAAGATCGAGGATAACTTTGTCAAATAAAATTTCATTCATTGGGTTTTTTAAATTAAATTAAACTTTTAATCTTAAAAAGAACATCATTGGTTATTCAATTTCAGTCCCTTCAAAATGCCACCCCTTCTAATAGGATACCGGACTAAAAATGTTATTTAGCCCATTATTTTACTTGTGCATTCCAATCACAATTTTGTAGTTAATTGAATCATTATTGTTTCTTTTAACTGTTTTTTAAGTATCTATTATATATATATATATATATATATTGAGATTAATGGATTAAAAAGTGTTATTTGATTTGTCTTTTCAAAAATATTTGGAAGTTATATATTCTGCTATGGCAAAGAACCAATTATAGCTTTGTGATGATATTATAAATTATCTCCCATTAGAGTAAGCATCTTCTTACACACAGTGAGTTGGTGTCTACGTTTAACTTTTATAGAATTGCAATTTAATTTCAAACCGAAATTACTGAACTCCAATTCATAAATGAAATCCAATCTCTCAAAGAGTAATAATTATTGAAATTATGAATCAGGTAAATGACATTAATTCATACCTATCCAGCCATATTGCCTTTTATGCCAAACCATTAATACGCTTATTTTTTAGAAACACCAATTAAATATATTTTCTTTCAAATATCCATCCGTTCGAAAATTGAAACTTAATTTCAATTAAACCTTAGTTTAAAATGGAGTCAATTTCAATGAAAACTCCAAGGTGATACAACTGCCAAGAGAAGTATATCTGATTCATGCCCAGCAAAAATGATTATTTTCAAATTTTACTCGGAAACTGGAGGTTTTGTATATAAAGAGTTTTGCAAAAATAAATGATTACAACACTGCAAACATTTAGAAGAATTCTTTCATTTTTTTGCCTTTTCTGGAGGAATCAAATGTAGAAAATAATTTACTACATTTTATTTAATATATTTAGTTTTTTTTCTAAAAAGGCTTCTTGTCTAATAATTACAATATTATTAATTAATAAAATTAACAAAAAAAGATGAAATTAAGATGAAAATTTGATGAAAAAAGGAAATATTTGAAACTTCCAGGACTTCTGCTACCACCTGTCGGGCTTTGCTGTTGGAACACTCACACGTACACACACAACATCTACTCACACTCTCTCACTAAACACACACTCACTCTTCACGTTTACACATAATTTTTGTTTTCTCCGTCAACACACCCTTACTGCAGTGAAAGCCTAGCAAAGGCGTGTGGATCGGCCCGGCAGAAACGCGAATGCGGAAGCGCGTTAAAATTAAAGATTTGCAAGAATTTAAACATGCATAAATGATATGTAAAACAAGTTCAAGGGGTGTTCCCTTGATCCCGAGCGTTTGGTGTATCTCATGAATAATAATAAACATACAAAGTTTCATGGAGGCCATAGGGTTTAAAGAAAAAAAGGGGACGAATATTATAAATCGAAAATCTACCGATTGTCGTTTTCATCTTCAAACCGGTACTCGCATTGTTCCCTGTTTTGCTCCAAGATCTCGAACGGGAGACCCTCTAATTCGTACACGCAATCCGCCCACGTATCTTGCTCCTCGTGCTAGCGAAAGAACAAGTGTATATAATATATTTGGAGAGGACGGAATGATCAAACGCTATTTAATTAACGAGATCAAACCTCCTACTGTTCAATTGTATAACACAAAAGAACATAGAGAGAAGAAGAGAGGGAGTGGCCGAGAGAGAGGGAGGGAGTCGGCGGTGATGTGTGTTTGTGTATTTGGAGTTTCATCATCTCTTCTAAAGAGAACACCTAAGAGTACTTATGGAGGAAGAATCCTATTCCTCTTCTAATTCCTACTCTTTAAAGACTCCTCCTTGAATAGGATTTGACCTAGTCAATTCCTAGTCAACTTCTAGATTTCTTGGTCAAACCAATCTAAGCCATAGATTTCTCTGTTTAATCTCAACCATTGATTAATTTAATGGAGTATTTAAATCTTATTTAAATAATCATAAAGGCAATAAATAAATATATCAAATATAAATATTTACTCCAAGCCTATTAAATTAATTTCTAATAAATCCAATTTATTAGATAAATTCCGTTAATCTAATAAAAGGAATTATTTCTTCCCAAGAAAAGAAGGACCCGATTAAATCCAATTCAATCGTTCCAATTTTCTCCAAATACTTAATTCTAAATCAAATACGTTTATGTGTGCGGATTGTGTGTGACTCTTTAGGTTCACCTTCAGCTAGACTTGGTTGGATTCCTAGAATGCCACCCGTCACCACGGGTGGCCGTCTAGCAACGGTCCATGGCACTAGAGACTAGGTGAATATACGGGGATAAACATTTAGGCTCTATAGTACATCTATCCTTCCGTCTAGGGTCTCACCACTTAGCGTCTAGGGCACGGATTATGTAGGTACCCATTTTGTACCTAAGTGTCGGTCTGTCCTTTATCAAACGCCGCAGGGAATCCTTCCCTTCTGTTCAGTTACTGTGGCCACAGATTTTAGGGACAAGACACAGAGTATTGTGAGATACAACTGTCAACACCTTTTGACAGGAGACAGATCCTTTCTTGGAAACTACTCTCACATTGCACACCGTGGCTGCACTAGATATGGCTTATGACTACTCAAGTGTATTTTGGCCATCTCTCACCATGCCTAAGATACAGTCCCGATGTACAGGTAAACTCAACAATTCCCCAAGTCAAAGGACTTGACCTGTAGCGTTGGAATCGGGAACTCACGTCATACCTAGCCGACCCTACTCAAGGTCCTCCGTAATACGGTTCCCGCGAGTTACCTCAATGAGCCGCTCCCCAGCAGGCTGACCCACTAACACTTCTTAGACGACCCTCGTCACCCGTCAATGAAACACGACAACAGATGCTTAGTGCAAGTCTCAAGGGGAATATCGATACCCATTTTCGAGATTCCTTGACTTGGAGATTTTCAGACTGATTCGGCGGAACTGATTTCATGGACCTACGTCTAAGCGTAGTCCCAGTCCCCGAAATGTGATTTTAGTCTATGGGCTTTGTTTGTGTAGCGAACAGTTTATAAAGCAGATAAAGTGAACACAGACAAAGTATGCGCCAAATGAATTTCACTTTCTTATTCATCAATGTTTTTATCATAAACTTCGAAATTGTTCAGACATAGGTTACAATTCGCCTACCAAGATTGGCTACATGGTTACCTATTCTAACAATCTCCCACTTGACCTTTAAAGACAATCGCCCACATGCCTAATCCCCATCTTCTCAAGATGTTGCGTATGAGCGCTCTGTGACATAGGCTTTGTCAGCGGATCTGCTGTATTGTCTGTTGAGTTGACTCGGTCCATCCGAACGTCACCTCTTCCTACCATTTCTCTTAGAAGGTGGTAGCGTCTAAGAATGTGTTTGGATCGGTGATGATATCTCGGTTCCTTTGCTTGCGTTATAGCACCGTTGTTATCAATAAAGATGACAACGGGCTCAGCGATGCTAGGCACCACACCCAACTCTGGGATATAGTTTCTCATCGAAACCACTTGTTTGGCAGCTTCTGAAGCTGCTATGTATTCGGCCTCAGTGGTCGAATCAGCAGTGGTTGCTTGCTTGGAACTTTTCCATGCTACCACTCCTCCATTGAGCCTCAATACATAACCCGATTGAGACTTGGCATCATCGTCATCAGCCTGGAAGCTAGCATCGCTAAAGCCTTCCAGGATCAGTTCTCCATTGCCATAGACTATGAACATTTCCTTAGTCCTCCTTAGGTACTTAAGGATGCCCTTGACCGCATTCCAATGTGCCTCTCCTGCACAGGACTGATATCTGCTTGTTACACTCAAAGCGTAAGCGATGTCAGGTCTAGTGCAGTGGACCGCATATTGGATGCTTCCTACGGCAAAAGCATAGGGAATGATTTTCATCTTTTCAAGTTCCTCATCAGTCTGCACAGACTGTTTCTTGGACAACTTGATCCCATGCTTTATGGGAACGAATCCTCATTTGGAGTTGTCCATCCGAAATCTTTTCAGGACTTTCTCCATATACGAGTTTTGGGTTAGTCCTAACATTCTCTTAGATTTGTCCCTGATAATCTGGATGCCTAGAATGTAGGAGGCTTCAACCAAATCCTTTATGAAAAACTGAGTTGATAACCATGCTTTTGTGTCACCCAACATTCTCACGTCATTTCTTATGAGTAGAATGTCATCCACATAAAGCAGTAGGAACACTATAGAGCTCCCACTGACCTTCTTGTATACACAAGGGTCGGATTTATTTTTGATGAAATCATAACCCCGTATGACTTCGTCAAAGTGAATGTTCAAACTTCGGGATGCTTGTTTGAGGCCATAGATGGACTTTTGGAGAAGACAGACCTTCTGTTCTTCTCTGGCGATCGTGAAACCCTCCGACTGATCCATATAGATCTCTTCCTCAATGAAACCATTGAGGAAGGCCGTTTTCACGTCCATCTGCCATATCTCATAGTCGTACCATGCTGCTATGGCAAGCAGGATTCGAATGGATTTAGCCATGGCTACCGGCGAGTAGGTGTCCTTAAAATCGACCCCAGGTCATTGAGTGTACCCTTTTGCTACTAGCTTAGCCTTGTAGGTTGTGACCTCTCCATCAATGCCATGTTTGCGCTTATAGACCCATTTACAGCCGACTGGCTTAACCCCTTTGGGCGGGTCTACAAGTGTCCAGACTTGGTTCTCATTCATGGGGTCCATTTTGGTTTTCATGGCCACAAGCCACCTCCCAGAGTCGATGTCAGACATTGCTTCCTCGTATGTCTTAGGATCCTTATCCAATAAACTGGTCGTGTTTAGAAAGCCGTATCTTACGGAGAATGGGAACGTTAGTGGTGACTGTGGGCGCTGACTGTATTGGAGCCGGTGGTTCAGGTACCGAGGCTGGCCCTTCTTGAGGTCGTCCTTCATGCCTAGCATGCTGGACTTCTCGAGGTTGGTCAGCCCTCTGGGTATCTATCCTGAATCGTCTAAGTGAGGAATCCGCGGCTTTCACTGATGACTGGTTTCCATCACTTGACTCCTCAAGGATCAGTTCATCAGGTTGGATATCCTCTGGAAAGCCTTGCTCCAAGAACACTGCGTTCCTTGAAACAAACACCTTTTGTTTCAAGGGGTCATAGAAATAATAACCTGCAGTTTCTTTGGGATATCCAACGAACCTGCATTAGCTAGACCCCGATTCTAGCTTGTCTCCCACTAGCCTCTTGACGTATGCGGGGCTACCCCATACTCTCAAGTAGTTGTAGGACGCAGGCTTGCCGTGCCATATTTCATATGGCGTTTGGGTCAATACACTGGTTGGAGCTAAATTTAACAACTTGGTCGCAGTCTCCAATGCGTAGCCCCAAAAGGACAAGGGCAATTTGGTAAAACTCATCATGGATCGAACCATGTCCAACAGGGTTCGATTCCTCCTTTCAGAGACCCCATTTAACTGTGGTGTCCCGGGAGGTGTCCATTCAGAGATTATACCATTTTTTTTTAAAGATAATTAAAGAACTCATTACTAAGGTACTCTCCACCTCGGTCTGACCGTAGAACTTTAATTTTGCAGCCGGTTTGGTTTCTCAACTTCAAGTCTGAATTCTTTAAACCTCTTAAGAGCTTCAGACTTGTACCTCATTAGGTATACATAACCGTACCGTGAATGATCATCGGTGAAGGTTATGAAGTAGGAGAACCTACCTCGGGCTTGCGTCCTTAGAGGTCCACATACGTCTGTATAGACCAAGTCCAACAGACCTGTGGCAAGCCTGCTTTGTCCTACAAAGGGTCTCTTGGTCATTTTCCCTCTGAGGCAGGATTCGCAAGTTGGTAGCTCACTCAAGTCCCATACCTCTAGGTTCTTTGAGTCTACCAATTTCTTCATCCTATCTTGGAAAATATAACCTAGCCTAGAGTGCCACAGTTGTGCATTCCCGTTATTATCTATTTTGCATTTGTGTTGAGTGTTTAGAATGAAGTTCGTTTGTTGCAAGATATAGAGGCCGTTATTAAGCGTACCAAGCAGATTAGCAATTCCACACCTCATCAAATAAAAGCAATTTTTATTGATCATAAACTGATATTCATATTGTCTAACAACGGAATGGAAATGATGTTTCTAATCATGCTAGGCACAAAATAAACTTGCTCTAATTCTATGCTAATGCGATCACTAACTACTAGAGTGGCGGATACTACTGCTTTTGCCGAGATGGCCTTGCCATTCCAAGCTTTCGGACCATATCCCTGCTACTCAGTTTTCTGCTTCTTTTCAGCACCTGCAAATCATTGCAAATGTGAGCTCCATAGCCGGTATCTAATACCCAAGAGGTAGTGTTAGTAACCATATTAACCTCACTCACAAAGATACCTTGTTTGGAGAGGAGTTTGGGGCAATCCTCTTCCAATGCCCTTTCTCACGGCAATTGATGCATATGTTATATTGCCCTCGACTGTTGCTTTGAGTCAACCTTCCCTTTTCCTTTGCCTGTCCCCACTTTGGCAACGCGAACACTCTTAGTGTTGGTAGCTGCTTTGACGACTTTTTCCCTTTTCCTTCTTCCTTTTCCAACGTCCGGCACCCTTGCCTTTCATCTTGGAAGTTGAAGCATCCCCAAACAACACCGATGGCGTGGACTTTTTGGTCGTTGCCTCGTATTGCACCAACATGTTGTAGTTAACAATGAATTGGTCGAAGGAGGGTGTGAAGGATCACGTCTATGTAGATCTCGTTATCGAGCCCTGCCTTGAGGTCCTCGAGCTTTTCCACCAAGGTTAGCATCTTGACCCCATGCTCTTGTAAAGAAGATCCTTCGGTAATTTTAGTTCCAAAGAACGCCTTCGTCGCGACATACCTAGTATGCCGGTCCGGGACTGCATAGCAATCCTTCAGGCGAGCCATAATGGAAGGGACATCGTCTAGCCTTTCATACTGCTTCTGAATCTCATTCGTTGTAGAGGCAAGTATGATGCTACGAACTTTCCGGTTATCCTTATGCCAAGTCTCGAACGTCTCACGTTCTTCTGGCGTGGATCCTTCCGGAAAGGTCCTAGGGAATGGCTCGTCCATGACGTAGCCTTGGTTCTCGTAATCTAGGACTATCCTCAGATTGCGTAACCAGCCGTTGTAATTGGTTCCATTGAACTTGTTGGTCTCAAGTATGGTTGATAATGGGTTCTTAGACATTTTTAAATCTACATTTAAAAGAAGAGAACTACGATCAGCAGAATTTAAAAGACGAAAGTTTGATAAATAATTAAACGCTTGGACTTTAGTCATTTAATGCTCCCTCTATTTATACGAAAACACGATACTCTCAAATGTTGTTTTCGGGATATACTCTTTCCTAGTGGGCTGGGATCTACAGCGATTTCCCCATACCCCGTTTTTACGATTCGCATGGGAAGAATCCTGTGGGAGGTATACCATACCATTCTCATTCCACGAGATTCCCAAGATAATTGCCTCACCCTTTCACGTGATCCCGAGGACTCCAAGCGAATCACGTTATTTGGGCGTTAGACCCGACCCAATCGATAGAATCATAGACCCACTGCTACCTCCACGACTCGTGAGACAGGTAACAACAGTCTATTTTTCATTCATGACATAGTGCAGCTTATTTTAAGTACGGTAGTCGTGCCACGACTCGTGAGAGCACGCTATCGACCTAAATCAGCTTCCTCACTATGCCATGGATTGGAAGGCATGGATGAACTCCTAGAGTTCATGTCCATTTATCGAGGGTCTAATATTTTGAACTTTGGTCCAACCAAGTGAGAGTTGTAAATGACCGAGATCCCATACATAAACACATTCATCCATAATTTGTAATTAAAATTTGCATCCCATAGCAGTAATATGATAAATAAAACCATTCATTCACCATAAAAATCCACATACAAAATTAAAGCCTATCACGCCCCTGTTAGATGATCACGAGCCCGAATCCTATGCGACCCACTGAGCCCGCAGTGGATCTATGGTCAATCTGGGGTTGGTCCTACACTATTACATTTAATAGTAACCCGATCAACATGTTTGATGGGCCTTGGTCTCTTTTCTCTTTCAAATCTCCATGGAAACGCCTTGGATCCTCCATTCTGGGCTCTCCATGTGGACCTTCCTTCATCTCCACCAAATACATAAAATAAAAAATCCTCACTCCTATATTACTCTCATATGTAAAAAAAGAACCCTAGCGAAAACTCGAGGGGAGTATAATAGGAGGGAGATAGAATGCCTTATTATTCTAAGGCAACTAGAAGAGGAGAAGGAGAAAGGAAAAGAGGCACACAGGCCCAACGTAAATAAACCATACATTCGGTCTAGGCTCGTGATCATCCATTCTCAATAAACGCACATAATTACATGATATCCAATCACATAAACATATGCATATAATCCATGATATCCTATGACATCATCCCATGATAAATAAACGAGTTATGTCTGAAAAACATGGTGCAACCGTTGGTAATATCCTTTTCTCGTTTAGGAAGACCCTTCCTCATTATTTGAAGGTGAGTAATACCCCGAGATTCAAAATCCAATACAAACAACCTTCCAAATAATGTTCTTTAAGAAAACATGCAAAAATTAAATAAAACTAAATTTTTCAGAATTTATCAAAAAAATTAAAAACAACAAGAAAACATAGACGTTAACAGACCGCCGCCTTCGGCGGCATTCTGCCGGCGCACACAGGCCCAGCTTGTTGTCCCTGCCGCGCGCAGGGTGTGTCTGACCGGGCGCACGCGCGCAGGTCCCTGCCTGCTCGTGCGCGCGCCTGGTCGGCAACGTTGTGCACGCTGTCGCGCGCAGGCATCTTCGCCCGTGCGCACCATCCTGCCGCGCAGCCTGTGTGTGCGTCCTGTGCGCAGGCCGCGCGCGCGCGCATGCGCATCGGCGCGCATGCGCATCGGGCGCACCTGCCAAAGCGCGCGCGTGCAGACTCTGTTGTCTGCGTGCGCGCGCGCCTGGCAGAGCTGCCTCAGGCGTGCGTGCGCGCACGGCCTCTGTGGCCGTGCACCGGCCGCGCAGGCACCCCGACGGACTGTCCTGGCGCGCACGCGCAGGCTTCCCTGCCTGCGTGTGCGCTTGCCGGCCATCCGCCCGCGCCTGGCGTTTGGCTGCATGCATGCCGGCCGGATCCGCATGCGTGGTGCGCGCCTGGCGAGGCTGCCGGTGCGCAGGCTCCCCTGTCTGTCCGCGTGCCTCGCTTGGACGCACTGCGTGGGCGGTTAGCCACCGGCTGGCCGCGTGTGCCGTTTTGTTCTGTTTTATTTATTTTCCCCTCCGTTTCCCAAGAAAAACAAGAAACCAACAGCACCAAAAATTCATACATAATTTAAAAGCAAGAAAACGACGTGCTTGATAATAAACATCAGAAATTAAATAAATCATGCAATATAAGTTTTCATGCCTCAAACGCACACAATCCCAAGGCCTATACACCGAACCGGGCTCTGATACCACTGAAAGCCTAGCAAAGGCGTGTGGATCGGTTCGGGAGAAGCGCGAATACGGTAGCGCGGTAAAAATTAAAGATTTGCAAGAATTTAAAGATGCATAAACGATATGTAAAACACATTCAAGGGGTGTTCCAGTGAATCTCCCTGGTGTTCAGTGTATCTCTTGAATAATAATAAACATACAAAGTTTCATGGAGGCCATAGGGTTTAAAGAAAAAAAGGGGACGAAAATTGTAAATCGGAAACCTACCGATTGTCGTTTTCGTCTTCAAACCGGTACTCACGTTGTTCCCGTTTTGCTCCAAGATCTCGAACGGGAGACCCTCTAATTCGTACATGAAATCCGCCCACGTATCTTGCTCCTCGTGCTAGCGAAAGAACATGTGTATATAATATATTTGGAGAGGACGGAATGATCAAACGCTATTTAATTAACAAGATCAAACCTCCTATTGTTCAATTGTATAACACAAAAGAACATAAAGGGAAGAAGAGAGGGAGTGGCCGAGAGAGAGGGAGGGAGTCGGCGGTGATGTGTGTTTGTGTGTGTTTGGAGTTTCATCATCTCTTCTAAAGAGAACACCTAAGAGTACTTATAGAGGAGGAATCCTATTCCTCTTCTAATTCCTACTCTTTAAAGACTCCTCCTTGAATAGGATTTGACTAGGTCAAATCCTAGTCAACTCTTAAATTAAATACGTTTATGTGTGCGGATTGTGTGTGACTTTTTAGGTTCACCTTCAGCTAGACTTGGTTGGATTCCTAGAATCCACCCGTCACCATGAGTCGCCGTCTAGCTACGGTCCATGGCACTAGAGACTAGGTGAATATACGGGGATGAACATTTAGGCTCTACAGTACATCTATCCTTCCGTCTAGGGTCTCACCACTTAGCGTCTAGGGCACGGATTATGTAGGTACCCATTCTGGACCTAAATGTCAGTCTGTCCTTTACCAAACGCCGCAGGGAATCCTTTCCTTCTGTTCAGTTACTGTGGCCACAGACTTTAGGGACAAGACACATAGTATTGTGAGACATAACTGTCAACATCTTTTGACAGGAGATAGATCCTTTCTTGGAAACTACTGTCACGTTGTACACCGTGGCTGCACTAGATATGCCTTTATGACTACTCAAGTGTATTTTGGCAATCTCTCACCATGCCTAAGATACAATCCTGATGTACAGGTAAACTCAGCAATTCCTCAAGTCAAAGGACTTGACTTGTACTGTTGGAACTTGGAACTCACGTCATACCTAGCCGACCCTACTCAAGGTCCTCTGTAAGACGGTTCCCGCGAGTCACCTCAGCCAGCCGCTCCCCAGCAGGCTGACCCACTAACACTGCTTAGACGACCCTCGTCACCCGTCGATGAAACATGACAGCAGATGCTTAGTGCAAGTCTCAAGGGGAAACTCGGTACCCATTTTCGAGATTCCTTGACTTGGAGATTTTCAGACTAATTCGGCGGAACTGATTTCATAGACCTACCTCCAAGCGTAGTCCCAGTCCCCGAAATGTGATTTCAGTCTGTGGGCTTTGTTTGTGTAGCGAACAGTTTATAAAGTAGATAAAGTGAACACAGACAAACTATGCGCCAAATGAATTTCACTTTCTTATTCTCAATGTTTTTTTTTCATAAACTTCAAAATTGTTCAGACATAGGTTACAATTCGCATACCAAGATTGGCTACATGGTCACCTATTCTAACATGCAGATCCCTCTCCAAATCCTTACTGTGGAGAACGATACAAGAAATAACTGAAAATGTAAGATGATCTTGATTCTATTTTTTTTTCATTTCTTTATTTCTAATTTATGAAATTGACTTGTTAATTCGTGGTTGTGTGTTTTTTCAAAGAATTCTTCAAGAACATCCACCAAAGATTTCAGCCCGATTATTTCATGCGAGTCACGTCAAGATTCCGGCGATGTGCTATCGCCGGATCCCATCTTTGATGCTCCGCCGACAATTTTAATGGAGCCTCAGGTGCATATAGATTTCTTTCTCTTTTTGTCTGTCAGATTTTTTTTTAATTTATTTCCTTTCTTGTTGGAAAGTTTTAAAAGATAAATATTTATTTTTTTAGTATATTAAGATAACTACTTTCTATATTTAGGGTTAAACAAATGAATTCAAAAAAATATTTCTATAATTAGAGTTCATCAAGAGATTCTACTTTAATTATTTGATAAATTTTAAACTAAACAAAACGACCATAGAAAGATGACAGTCACTAGAAGCAACATCAGATTTTGGTCCGTAAGGCTAGCCAAAACATGACAAAAATCATGCTCAATAAAATATGGTGTTTTTCACCTTCTAGATATTTTTTTTTACCATCTCTGAACACACTAACTTTTATCCAACTAATTTCACGGCCAGCCCAGTGCTGGTCATGACTAGTCTTGAGGTGATCATAGGCCTTGAAATGGGCCTCAGTTGGGTCCATTTTTAGACACAGGCCCAACTTATGGACCAACCTGGTTCAGACATGAGCCTATTTTGAACGTTTCGTTTTTGCATTCTGACATGAGCCGCTAATCTTCTCGCCGTCCATATATCGACACTTATACTTGGCCCATTCTGTGAAAACCTTAACACCATTCTCAAACTCCTGCAAAAATACACATATATATATATACACATATATGCAAAAATATATAATTTTGAGCTATAAATTAATTCTTACTTGCCACTAATAATACTTATCATTCAAATATAAAAATAAAAAGACTAAACTTAAACTGCATTTTAATATACAAAAATGGGTTCCAATTGTTACCTGCTCAACTAGATCAAAAGAACAACGGTACGAGAAAATGACGTTCAATAATTAATATGCTCGAAAATCAGAGAGAGATTGAGAATGTGTGTTGTTTAACAATTTAAGAGAATGAGAAGAAATAAAATAAAAACAACCCACACGGACACATATATATAAACTTTTTGGGGCGGACTTTGATATTGGTTTTGGAACGGAAAATAGCCATTATATAGTTTAGCGCCTCTTTTGCAATGGTTATTGAAATGGAATATAGTCATTAGAGTCTAAAACCATATTTTGAATTAATTTCCCAAAGCTACTAAAGTTCTTCCAAATAACCTCGAATTTTGTAACGAATGTAAAAATTTGGAACAGGAAAAGAAACCAACACAAATTTGTAAAGGGTTTTATAACAACTGTTGAATGGACATATTCAATTTTTCAGATGTCTTCACAATTTCAATATGATCGGCCTAAAAATCGTTTTCAAATTTTTTTTTTTTTTGGAACAACATCTTCAGAAAAAAAAATTAGAATAGGTTTTGGCAACGTTTTGCCCCTTACAAAACTGCTAGACTATTAGTGAATGTTGCGATGACATCATTGAGACAAACTCTTTCCAAAGTAATCACAAAAACCATTCCGATTTGGAACTGAAGTTGCACGTTCCAAATCTCGGGTTTTTTTTGTAGTGTTAGTCTTTAAATAATAATTTACTATACTTCAAATATTCTTTTTCTAATAAAGAAAAGTTTGAAGTTTAAAATAAGGTGCAAAATATTAAACAATCTTTGTGCATTATATATATGTATATATACTGTAAAGGTAGTTTTGTCTATAAATTTAGCTAAAATGGGTAAATATTATACTTATTAGTTTAAGGGGCTAAATAATACATTTGATATAGTTGAAGGATGTAAAGTGTATTAAACCCTAAAAATTATTTAACATGCATTATTAAAAGAAAAAAAAAAATTGCCCAACTAGGTTTGACCCTCTAAGCTCGACCCAACCCCAGGAGGTCCTAGGTCACTGTGTTCGGCTAGGCTGGACTAGCTTGCTTTTTTTATTAGGTCAATCTGATCTTGGGTCGGGCTAGCCCAACTCCACCCATCGCACATTTTGATCAACCACTAACAACCATGTATGTAATCGTTGGCTATTGCCAATTAACATTAGTTTGGTGGAAGTTTCTCAATTACAAGATGTATTGTGAGATCCTTATGACCAATAGAATTGAAATAAAACTAATTCTTAAAGGATCTTCTACAAGCTGGATTATTCCAATTTTCATTTTAAATGATTTGTAATGGAGAAGTACTCCTCGTTTTGAAATTTCCCAATAGGATATAGATTTTTTTTTTTTCCAATCATCTATAATTGGGTGGAGATCTTGCCTAACCCCCTACTTAGGCACAGGTGGCCTAGGAACCCATAATTATTATTTAGTATTCAATCCTTTCCCAATAAATAAAGCAGTTTTGTTACTGTTACTTTATATTTGATCAATCTCACTACAAGAAAATAATAGAAGTCTCTAGAATCCGTCACTCGCAAAAATCTTCATAGATCTTCAAATAGTATCACCAAATTTGCAAGCACATTCTAAGAATATATCAAGAAACATAAAATATTTATTTCCTCTATGTTGATTGTTCTCATTGTGATTCAAACTCCCATTAGCATGGCGAGAAAAACCACGCTTAGAATTAAAATAAGTTGCATACAATCTTTTTGGCTTGATTTAGAAATATAAATTTCATGACGGTAAAATAGTGTTTGTGGCTTTTACAACAAAATCAATTGGTTTTCCAATTAAATACATTTTTCTTTTATGCAACCTTTCATGGTCAAATGATTAATGAAAACAAGCAATATCTCCCATTCATAGTTAACTCCCCAAAACACTTCCTCCATCCTTGAAAATAGCAATTCCAATTTGTTAAATAAATGTTCAAATTTTTTGTAAGGAACATGTTAAGCTTGGACCCGCAAGCCCTTAGGACAAGAGATTTGCCTCCAAACTCAGGGAGAGCATCCTAAAATTTGGCTATGACAACTCGTTGAAAATAGATATCCAGTGGATGCACTTGAGTTCTTTGACCAATGCTTTTATGTTGCTTATCTTTTTAGTTCCTAATCCATATGGGATGAGGTATCACAATCACCAATGAATGTGATGTCCTCATCGTGGAGTAACAGACCCAATAGTTGGTCATCACACATCAGGATTCTAGAGCTGGCTCCCACGCATGTAACATTTTGTCCCAGGGGTTCAAAAGGAGGCTCTCCACAGGTCTAGCACTTTATTCCGTATAGCACTTACTTTCAATCTCTTCCTTATGATAGACTTTGATACCATTTGGTCACGCCCCAGGCCCACGAGCTCGTTGAATGTGAGGATTGCCTCCAAATCCACCAAGTTCATCCTGAAAGTTGATTATGACAGCTAACCGAAAAAAGGGATATCCAATGCATGGACTTGAGTTCTTTAGGCAGTACTTATATGTTCCTTATCTGTTTAGTTCCTAATCCATGTGGGACGAGGACCCACAGAAAACGTCTACTTCTTTTCAACTATACCCATTGTTGTCCTATAAATTCTCACTATTAAGACTTCGTAGGTGGATTTCAAGAAGCTCATATTCCACCAAAAAAATTTTAACCACCAAAACTCTACTTACTTTTCTTAATTTTTAACGGAGTAGAGCACATTTTGTATACAATGAATTCAAAAGGTTATAGAGCAAAGATAAGTTTAGATGTATATAGACGGATAAATTTTTTTATTTATTTTGCTGCTTTTTATTTTGCATATTTATAGTCATCTTACTTGCATTCCAAATGGACCTTTTATCTTGCATGCTTATTTTGTTCTATGTAATAGAGATTCATATATATAGTTGGATATGTATGATCATTGAATTTAATGATGACTTTCTGATTTTGCATATTGATACTGATCGTAATTTTCAAATTGGTTTTCCCTTGAATGTTTTAAACTATATACAACATTGAAGTTACTACAGTTAAAGGATTGTTATGATCATTATTTGAAAAAAAATTCCGCATAAGCAACAAATGTTGGCTTGTTGGTTTGGGTGATGAACATATCTATATATGGACTACATCCATAGAGATTCATTTTAGTAGTTTATTATAATTTGTTTATTATTCTTTGTTATATTGATGTATTTGATGATGGATCTATGCCCAGTTTTATTGAGGTGTTGATGTAATAATTTATTTAAATACTGATTCAAAAAAATTTCCTTCAGAATAGGAGATTGAGTACTAGCTATTTATTGTATTTCTTAAATCTACTACTGTAAACTATAGAAGTGCAAAAATAAGATATAATCCATCTCTTACAATTACAATTATAAGATTACACAACGTTTGGTTACATCAATTATTAGAACAATGTCTTTATAGTTAGTTAATCTCATTAATTTTAGTTAAAAAAATAGAGTTGTTAATTAGTTTTTGTATCTAAGTATAAAAAGGAGCTCCTGTAACACAAAAATAGTGCGAACAATAATTATGTTGCATTTGATATAGCTGCATTCTACTGGTAGCACCAAATATAGGAGTTATATATGGAATAAGAAAATTATTTATTTATTGAAATTCGGTGGTGAAGGGATATGAACGTTGCAACATAAGGCAATATGTCTCACAGCTGCATTAAAAGCTAGATTATCACTTTTATTTTCAATAAAAATATTTCCAATTGAAGTTTATAGAACTTCCTTCATACGCAAGCGCATCTAACTGACTAAACGTGTTATTTAACTCTTTTATCTAATGTGCTTATATTTTTTTTACTTTATCTGTGACTCAATTGATGCTCTTTTTATTTTAATGTGTTTCTTTTTTTGGTGCAGGGTCAACCTGAATCAAGCTGCAGACATTCAATTAAAAGGAAAAGTCGAGACAGATGTGTAGTTGAAGGAACTTGGAAGGTCTCTTTTGGACTTTTCCAACATTATGAAGGAGGCCGAAATTATATTCTTGAAATGCATAAGGTATGTGGACTTGTCAATTTGAATTTCTTTCTATACATATTTAAAATTTAAATCACTCAAGTTATCTCATCTATATTTCTTTGCTTTCTTTTTATTGTTCATGCAAGTTCAATAATTTTAGATGCATATTAATCAATAATTGTGTGTTAGCATTGTCTAATATTATGAAGTTAGTTAGATTTCACCGAATGGTGCATGATAATGGTTACCTATAATATTTGTGATAATATCTAATCGGGCAGAAAGAGTTGAAATCGTGAAGTTTTTGCAATAATGCTTTTGTTCCAAGAATTCATATAACTTATGAGTTCGTGTAGAAACTATTCTGCATAATATTGGATGAAAATGAATTGAAACAAAAAAATGGTAAGATGTGCCATCTAAACAAGCGTGCAAAATAATATAATTAAGAGCTAATAAAAATTACAATACATGAAAGTTAGTGTTGCAAAACTGTAACTTATTAATTGATACTAATTTATCAATGGAACAAAAAATGATTTTATAATGACATATTTGTATAGATAACTTGATTATTAGAAAAAAAGTACTCTATGGTAAATTAGCTTAATTGTGGTATATATTTTTACTAAGTTCGACAAGGTAAATTAAATCGTAAACTGGATGTGGTTTGGATTCATTACTGATTTCATGTTTTGTTTTTTGAAACATATGATGATATTGTCTCAAGGACTTAAGTTGCGATACATAATTTTCACTCATAATGATAAAATTATTTCAACCCAATAATTGCACAAATGTCTTTTTATTTTAAGAGAACTAAAGAAGATGATTACAGAAAGTAAGAAAAAGACTAAAGAATTGAAAACCAAAGCTATTGTATAATCGATAATATTTTCTATAAAAGAGTACATAAGGTTGTGACATCATTATACAATAATGCAATCTTCAATGCATGTGACTATTTTATAAGATAGGCACCCATCTTATATTTTGAGTCTGTGTGATTGCTTTACTCCACATAATGCAAGCTAATTTTGTATAATCAAATGCACACGGAAATAAGAAACTCGTGTACTATTATGATTTCATGTAATGAAGTCATCTTTATCTCATCTCATGTCTTTTTATTCTAAAATAAAATTATTTTCTTAATTAAGATTTTAGTACTTTAATCTACCTATAACACTTAGTTTGTCGAAAAAATTATGCAATCACTTTATTTATCTCTAGCCCCTCACGCAGTAAAAAAAAATAAAATTAGATATTATTGTGCAATCACGTGCATTTTCGCTATTGTCGACATTTATATTCTTTTATTTCAAAAACTAGATATCAATCTAGCTCATCCATTCTACTAACACACATAATGCAGGTTGAGGTAGGGAAAAGGGACATGTATCACCTCGTTTTACAAGACAATGGAAGAAAGTTGGATGTAAGAGTGAAGAAAACTCCCACTCCAAAAAAATGTGGTTCCACTACCCCCAAAATAATGTAATCTTCAAAGCATGTGATTATTTTAATTGGATAAAAAGTATAAAATTGGCACCGATATCTTATATTTTGAATCAGTGTGATTGCCCAACTCCACATAATCCCAATTAGGTATATAATCAAATGCGCCCGATGAAAAGAAACTCGTGTGCTATTATTTTTTATTGATATTGAGTAACTACATACATTTTTATCTCATCTTCTATCTTTTTATTAACAAATTATATTACTTTCCACATATAACACTTTGTTTGTAAAAGATTATGCAACACTCTATTTATTTCTAGCCCCTTGTGCAGTAAAAACAAAATTTGTTATTAGTGGGGAATCCGTCTTATACCAGTCTCTAATTTGTGAAACTCTCAAAGAAAAATACATCTCGAATTTCGTCTCAATTATCTTTATCCTATATTGTTTTTCATTCTTCTTTATTTTCATCTCTTATTTGTGGTTGATTTCATCTTCGAATCCATCTCTAATTTTGTAGCTGAAGACAAACACTACAAGAAAATTAAATATTGCCAACACAATATTAACCATGGCTTAAAAGCCATAGTTGATGTCAAAAAATAACCAGGGCTATAGTTTTTTATGCACCTTGGTTAATTTAAAGCTGAGGTGGATACTTCATTTATTTATTACTTATTTGGGGCTCTCTTTTCCATTTTCTTTTTGCCAAATCTGTCTTAATTTCACTTTATTCTCCTCACTCATGTTCTACGTACAGAGCTTCTCATCTCATTTTTTTTTCTTGTAATTCCTTTTTCTCTTCAACTCTATTTGTCGTTCTTTTTCACCCAAAAACCTTCACTTCGTTCTTTTAGATTTATTCGTTTAGAAAATTCCTCTTTCCAAAAGTTCTAAAAAAACTATGGTATGAAAATTCCTCTTCAAGAGACAATCTCAAAGAAGCAGGAGCTAAATCCAATGCAGAACTTAATTTGATTTCAACAAGAGGATATTGATATCAGATTTGTAGTAGAAGCTTGAGTCCAAATTTCTCTTCACTTGTGTGAGTTTGTTCTTTGATCATTTTCACAATTCGAATCCTCAATTCATTTATATGAATTATATTTTTTAATTTCTCTTTCTTGATTGGCGTACTGTTACAGTATAAAATTAGGATGGAGTTTTTTTTTTCTATTCGAGCTACGAAAGAGCTCCAGAATTTGGAGGAAGAAGATGAACATTTCTCTTGAAATCGTTCTTTATTTTTTAATTTCTTCATTTCTACAAGATGGAGTGCAAATGTGCTGGTACAATATCTTACTTAGGAGGAGGATATTGTGACACATGTCTTAATCTAAAATGCTAAAATACAATATATCCTAACAACCTAGTGAAATATAATTTTCTTATCATATATATACCTATAGCATAATATATAGTAAGAATAATACTAGTGGACCTAATACATTAGATTAGGCTTATGTTTAAATGTTGTTGGAGTCCACAATCGGGCTTGCAGCCATGAACTCCGCCCAAGTGTATCATTGCCCAAACCCTCCAAATTGACCTTGTTCTCAAGGCCCAGAGCTTGATTGTAACCAAAAAGCCATCCCATGGGCCCTTGAATTACAACAACAACCCAATGGATCCACTACTCCCGAATTTCGCCAAGCCTAATTTCTATCCCCACAAGTCCAAGCTCAAAAATTACTTTGGTTGTGATATTTTGCGATTGAGTAGGAGCTTTGTTCCAAGCAGCTGCAATTAGAGAAAACCCCTACTTTGACTGATGGCAGCGATCAACAAGCCGAGGTAGGGTGGCGCGCTAGTTCGACCTCCAAAAAGGGGGAGTGGGCAAATCGAAGTAGCAAAAACATTGGAACAACGTTGGAATGGCAGTGGGTGAAAAGATTGGTGCACCGTTAGATCTGCGAGGGGATGTGCAAAACCTTAGCCAAAGGGCATGGCATTGCTAGTAACCGGCGGATCCAAGGAGAATGGAGGGGATGGATTCCACCGTCGAACAAAGGAGGTGTGCAATGGTGCAGAAGCAGTGAGGAGAGGAGGGAGCCAATGACAATGAAGAAAGGGCCCACAATGCATACAGTGGGCTCGTCGCCAGAGGGGCCGCGCAATACCACAAAGTAGATAAAGAAGAGGAGGCAGGAAGAAGGTAAAGTTTCTCCGTGGTAGCGGAGGGGGTGACTGTGAGCGTGAGAATCATACGCTCCACACACACTCTCAATCTCTCTATGATTTTTGAGCATATATAGTTGATCAACTACAATTGTGCCATTTTATTATGTACCATTGATCTCTTTAGGCGGTTGATCAAGTAACAACTTGAAGCCTTTTTGTTAATTAAAATGCAGTTTATATTTGAATGTTAAGTATTATTAGTGGAAAGTAATAATTAACACATAGGTTGAAACATAATTATAGATATATATATATACATATGTGTGTGTATTTGTAGTGATCATTATGTTAAGATAATTGAGAAGATGGATTGTGACACCCCCTACGTAACTACACTGTATTATCACCAATTATATATCCCTCCTATGTACAACCTATCTTATAAGAGATTTCCCACTTAAAACAAATAAAATTAATCTTATTATAACATGTAACATATATATATGATAATGATAGAAGTCGTCAAAAGTTTATATCTACTAAGCCATAGGTATACTCCTGTACATAACTCCAAAAATAAATGCTACAACTACTACAGAACTTGAAACGCAAACCCGGCAAAAGACTATGATCACATAGCTATAACTTTTGGCTTCAGGTGTCACGGCTGACCCACCTATTCAGATCTATTTCACGACTTCAAATTTGACGTAGCTAGTCACCGTGATCTATCTCCTGAAAAATATTGGCAAGGGATGAGCTGCCTACTCAATAAGTATAGCTAATTAACTTATACATATACACGTACATACATAATAAAACGAGTATCATGCAATACAACATATGTAAGAAATGACATATACCAACAATCATATATCAAATACACATAATACTCGACTTTATTGTTTATTTTCTTAGGGCCCTGCTTACCCATGCTGGAGCGCATCAGTCAATGGTCTATGCCGGCTATCATCCCCTCAATCATAATATCTCTTTGTTTTCTCGGTACCACACAACACACATCTCGTATGATACCCCATCATCACTGATACCACACAGCACATAGCTCGTATGATATCCTATAATTCATCATATCACAGCACACAACTGAAGGACAAAGCGGATCCGCCCAGGAGCGCGAGCGGAAGCGAGAAAAAGCGAGATATTGTGCGTAAATTTAAATCAAATTCAAAAAAATACGCGAATCCCAAGGGGTGTACCCTTGGCGCGCTCAACCGGGCGTTCGATGTAGGATGTGTAAATATTAAAATATATATTTAAACACATAGGGCATAGATGTATAAATAAAATCAATCAAAGCGTAATAAACCGTTACCTTTGATTGTTTAGCGTATGCTCCCGGCTACTAGCGTTGTTCCTTCTCCGGAATGCTCACGAAATCCAAACGTATGGATTCTCCAAAGGTGATCCACACCACACCGGAAGAAACACACGTTCTTCTTGCTAGAAAAAGAACGGGTTTAGGAAGGAATCGGTTTAAGAGAAGAACACTATGAATTAGTGTTCTCTTCAACTTACTTTGTTCTTCTTCTTGATTCAAAATCAAGTGAAGAACACAAGTGTAAGAGAGGGAGGGAGCACGAAAATTGAGAGAGAGGAGAGGATTTTTGTCTTCTCTTTTTCCTAGAAAAAGATGAATAATGAATCACTTATGCTTGGTGTTGTATATTCTAATATATATACATAATTAATGTGATTATTGAAAATGTGTCTAGGTTCATCCAAGGATGTCTAGATTCATTCCAATCAATCACCATCAATTCTTCAATCAAGCCTACTAAAATTTATGGTATGATCAAATCATACCAAAAGGGAAGAGCTTGATTGCAGTTGATTTGTCTCTTTCCAAAAGAGACAAGTCAACATACCACCTAGCATGAAACATGGCTGATTTTGCTTCCTCCAAGGGAGCATGTCGGCCATGTTTAATTAAAGGAAGAAGTCCAACTTCTTCCTATTCCAAAATAGGAATTATTTCTCCTCTCGGGTATAATTTAACGGACCGGGTTTTATCGTAATCCAATTACGACGAATCCAACATTAAATCCAATTTAATGTCCATTTAAATCATTCCCGTTGATCTTTTAATCCAATTAAAAGATCCAACATCTCAACGTCTCAACTTTTCATATTTAATCGAAAATCCAATTTACCGATTAAACGAAAGCCCGATACAATATCGGCCCGTCAATCCAATGGACTTTCCCTTAAGTAATCCAATTACTTATTTTTTATCCTTCGAGATTGACTCCAAGTCGATCTCTCAACCTCCTCGGTGATTTGTGTGACCCTTTAGGTTCACTCTCAGCTAGACTTGGGCCCGTGTCCCACAAGAGCCCGTTACCATGGGTGGCCGTCTAGCAACGGTCCATGGCACTAGAGACTAGGTGAATATGCGTGAACATTTAGGCGCCGATTCCGTACGGGTACGATCCTTCCGTCTACCGTCTCCCGGCCTTAGTCTAGGGTATGGAATTGGGCGTCGGTTCCCATCCTTGACTAGGCATCTATGCTTAATACTCGAGACGACGTATGCTTCATTGCGTCGACACAGGAAACCATTCCCTGTTCGACCAACCACTGTGGCCACAGCTTCAAACAGCATGAACGTGTCTCCGAGTGCATAGGAGATACCTCTGTCACATACTGACAGGGGACGGATCCTCTTCTTGGAATCCACCGTCCTCGCTACACATTCCGACTGCACTGGACAAGGCTTATAATGATCATCTTACAGAATGATCACCTCTCGCCAGATCCAAGATACAGCCGTCCTGTGCACGTGACTGCCATGATTCCTCAAGTCTGAGGATTACTCCCGTACTATCGGAACCGGGGGAAAACCAATCATACCGACCAAGCCTCCAAGGCTTCCATATGATGATCCCCGCGAGTCAGTCCAGTCGGCTCGACCCCAGTCGACCAACTCATCAAGATCGTGTAGGCGTCCCACGCCTGTCGCCGATCAAACACGGCACTCATCCAATGAACACGACTCTTGACGCAAGTCTCAATAGGACTCTCGATGCCCTGTCTCGAGGTCCTCGACTTGGAACGTTTCAGACCCAACTCTTAATCAGTTGGTTTCATGACCACCATCCAATGTGTGGCCCAACTGCACGAGTTGTTATCCATGGTCTGTGGGCTTTGTTGCGATATAAGTTAAACACCATTTTAACAAATGTAAGATGAGCGCAACAAAGAAGGTACCATTGGTGACGAATACTCATCTTATTCATCACATAATATTACATTCACATCAAGTTGTCGGATAGGTTACAAATTGCCATACCTATTGGCTTTCTGGTCACCTATTCTAACAATCTCCCACTTGACCTAAAGCCAATCACCCATTGACCTCGAACCTCTTATTCAGATGGTGAGTATGGGCAACTTGCGACATGGGCTTAGTAAGTGGATCTGCTATGTTTTCTGCGGAGCTGACTCGGTCCAACCGAACGTCACTCCTGCTATCCATCTCTCTACGTAGATGGTAGCGTCTAAGAATATGCTTGGTCGTGATGAGATCTCGGTTCCTTTGCTAGCGCTATCGTCCCGTTGTTATCATAAAAGATAATTACAGGCTTAGCAATGCTAGGTACTACATCCAACCCTTGGATGTAGCTCATCAACCAAACCACTCCTTAGCAGCTTCCAAAGCCGTTATGTATTCAAAACTCTATGGTGGAGTCCGCCGTGGTAGCCTATTTGGAACCCTTCTAAGTAACCACGCCACCATTAAGTCTGAACATATAACCAGACTGAGACTTGGCATCATCGTCATCCGACTGGAAGCTAGCGTCGCTATAGCCTTCCAGTATCAACTCTCCACCGCCGTAGAACAAGAACATGTCCTTAGTCCTTTTCAGGTACTTTCAGGATAGTCTTGACTGCACTCCAGTGTGCCTCCCCGGCACACGACTGATATCGGCTAGTTACGCTCAAAGCGATAGCCACATCAGGCCTAGTGCACTGAACAACATACTGTATGCTGCCTACGGCTGAAGCATAGGGATGTCCAACATCCGTTTAAGCTCCTCATCAGTGTTAGGAGACTGCTTCTTGGATAACTTAATTCCATGCCTCATAGGAAGGAATCCTCGTTTTGAGTTCTCCATCTTGAATCTCTTCAAGACTTTCTCAATGTACGAGGACTGGGCCATTCCTAACATCCTTTTAGATCTATCCCTATAGATCTTGATGCCAAGGATGTAGGATGCCTCGCCCATATCCTTCATGGAGAATTGCGTTGACAACCAAGCTTTAGTTGTACCCAACATCTTAGCGTCATTCCCAATGAGCAAGATGTCATCCACGTAAGGCACCAGAAACGCAATTGAGCTCCCACTGATCTTCTTGTATACACAAGGATCGGACTCGTTCTTGATGAAATCATATCCCCGTATGACTTCATCAAAACGTATGTTCCAGCTTCGGGTTTAACCCCTTTTGGTGGATCTACTAGGGTCCAAACCTTGTTTGTACCCATCGAGTCCATCTCGGATTTCATGGCCTCAAGCCACTTGTCCGAATCGATGTCCGACATCGCTTCTCCATACGTCTTTGAATCATTATCCAACTGACCGGTCAGGCCCAGAAATCCATACCTATCAGGTGCATGGGATACTCTGGCCGACCTACAGAGGACTGGAACAATATCAGTGGGAACCACTGGCTCAGATGTCACTTGCCGCCTCATGGGGTGCCTCACTTGATTCCTCAAGGAGCACCTCATCGTGTCGACTATCCGATGGAAAACCTTTTTCCAAGAATACTGCGTTTTAGCGAGACAAAAAACTTTTGCTCGGAGGGATCATAGAAATAATACCCCACAGTTTCTTTCGGATAGCCGATGAACCTGCATAAACTAGACCTCAAGTCCAGTTTTATCTCCCACTAATCTCTTAACATATGCGGGGCAACCCCACACTTTCAAGTATTTGTAGGAGGCAGGCTTGCCATGTCATATCTCATATGGCGTCTGGGATACCTTTTAGATGGCGCCAAGTTCAAAACTTTGGCCGCCGTCTCAAGAGCATATCCCCAGAAGGAAGGGGGTAGTTCGGTAAAACTCATCATGGATCGGACCATGTCCAACAAGGTCCGATTCCTCCTTTCAGGCACACCATTAAGCTGCGATGTTCCAGGAGGGGTCCACTGAGAGAGAATCCCATTCTCTTTTAGATAATCAGTAAACTCACCACTCAAATACTCTCCACCTCGGTCCGACCGAAGGGCTTTGATCTTTCGATCAGTTTGGTTCTCTACTTCAAGTCTGTATTCCTTAAACCGTCCAAAGGCTTCAGACTTGTACCTCATCAGGTAAACATAACCATACCGTGAGTGATCATCGGTAAAGGTTATGAAGTACGAGTACCCACCTCTAGCCTGAGTATTTAGTGGACCACAGACATCTGTATGGATCAAATCCAACAGACCACTGGCTAGCGTACTTTGTCCAACAAAGGGTTTCTTGGTCATCTTTCCCTTTAGACAGGATTCGCAGGTCGGTAGGTTGTCCAAATCGTCTATTTCTAGACTCTTTGAGTCCACCAACCTTCTTATCCTATCTTTAGAGATATGACCTAACCTCGCCTGCCATATCTGTGCGTTATTATGATCATCACGTTTTCGTTTGTGTTCTGCAGTCATAATCCAATTAGACTGTTGAAGTATGTACAGACCGTTGACCAATGTACCAAGCAGATGAGAAATACCATCTTTGATAATGAAAAAAATCATTTTTATTGATGGTAAATTCATATCCCTCCTTATCAAGGATCGGGATGGAAACAATATTTTTAATCATGCTAGGTACATAGAAATAGTCGTTCAGTACAATCCTAACATGACTACTAATGGCTAACTCTAGTGATCCTACGGCCTCCGCAGCAACGGCCTTGCCATCGCTTAGCCTCAGGATCATCTCATCCTTGGTTAGCCTTCTGCTTCTTTGCAGTGCCTGCAAATCATTGCAGATGTGAGCACCACACCCGGTATCCAATACCCATGAAGCAGAATTAGTAATCATATTAACTTCAACCACAAACACACCTGGGTTGGAGAGGAGTTGTGGGCACTCCCTGTTCCAATGCCCTTTCCCTTGGCAATGCATGCAGACATCATTTGCCTTGGACCGCTGAGAACCACGGGCCTTCCCTTTCCCTTTGCTCGGTCCAACCGGAGCAACAGGGACGCCAGAGCGTGAGCAGGGGCCACAACCGTCTTCCCTTTGCCCTTCTTCCCTCTTTCCAATGTTCGACCCCTCTTGCCATTCGCCTTGGAGGTCGAAGCCTCTCCTATCAATACCGTCGGCGCCGACTTGTGGGTCGTTGCCTCGTATTGGACCAGCATGTTGATCAACTCATGAATAGACTTCTCAAGTCCGTTCATGTTGTAGTTTACAACAAACTGGTCATAGGATGGAGGAAGCGACCGGAGGATCACGTCAATGTACGTGTCATTGTTAAGCCCAGCTTTAAGATCCTCGAGTTTCTCCACTAGGGAGAGCATCTTGACGCCATGACTCTGTACAGACGCTCCTTCAGCGAGCTTGGTGCCAAAGAATGCTTTTGTGGCGGCATATCTAATATGCCTATCCGGAACCGCATAAACCTCGTTCATGCGGAGCATTATGGCGGAGACGTTGTCCAGCCTCTCATACTGCTTCTGGATGTCGTTAGACATCGAAGCCAGTATGATACTGCGTACTTTCCGGTTGTCCTCATGCCATTTCTCGAATGTCAAACGTTCTTCAGGCGTGGACCCCTCCGGTAAGTTGCTCGGTGGCGGCTCGTCCAAGACGTAGCCTTGGTTCTCGAAACCGAGGACAATCCTCAGGTTTCTCAGCCAGTCCGAGTTAGTTCGTTCCGTTGAATTTGTTAGTCTCAAGAATCATGATTAACGGGTTCTTAGACATATCTACATTAATGAAAATGTAAAGCAGAAATTAGCAGATGATGGTAATATTATTGTTCAAGTTGAAGACTTGGTCTTTTAGTCTTTAACCCTCCCACTATTTATACGAAAGTCCACCACTCTCAAGTGGAGTTTCGGGAAACCATTTCCTAGTGGGCTTGGGATCCACAAGCGTAATCTCCATGCCCCGCTTTTACGATTCACATGAAGAAGACCTTGTGGGAGATATCCAATATCATTCTCATTCCAATGAGATTCCCAAGATATTTTGCCTCACCTATTCACATAGTCCCGAGGACTCCAAGCGAACCATGTTACTCAGTGTTGGGCCCGACCCATCAACCAAATCATGCCTCAAACTGTCGCCCCCCACGACTCGTGAGACAGGGAAACAGCGAGCGCAGTCTTTTTTGTTTCACAACAATAGTGCAGCTTTCCCCTATTCCAAGTGTGTCACGACTCGTGAGACCAAACTTGGGTAGTGGTAGCTTCCTCACCACATTGCTGTGGATGGAAGGCTCGGACAGACCGAAGTACCATTTTGATCCAAGTCCGTTCTGGGCCTAATATTTAATTTGGTCCAACCAAATAAGAGTTTGTGTATGACCGAGACCTCATCACATTATTGTGTTTTTAGCATGCATAAATATCCAATATTTAAAGCGATAAATAAATACGCCGCATGCAGAAAACATAGCATACCCCTGTTAGGATGATCACAAGCCCAACCTATGCGACCCACTGAGCACGCAGTGAGTCTATGGTCTGTCTAGGGTGGTCCTAAATTATTACAATAATAACAAACCCATTGTCATTCCAATAGGCCTTGAAGTGCTTCTTGTTTCACGCCTTTGATGCTCCTCCCTTGGGGTCTCCGACTCCAATTTCTTGTTAAAAGTAAAACCTCACCAATCCTATCTACTCTCATTACAACTGAAAGTAATACATTGGTAATAAAGAAAACAAGCCTTAACATCATGAGGCTGAAAATACGGGAGATGATAGTCCCAAAAACAAGAGGCACGCAGGCCCCACCCAACAGAAAATAAATGATCATACATTCATCCATACATAAGGTTAGGGCTCTTGTGATCATCCCATGTTGACTCCATCAACTCACATAACATAATTATTCCAAATAATCATGCATAAATAACTAATGGATATTCCAAATACCCAAGTGATGTCCAACATCACAAAAGCATAAATATACATAATTAATGTGATTATTGGAATGTGTCTAGGTTCATCCAAGGATGTCTAGATTCATTCCAATCAATCACCATCAATTCTTCAATCAAGCCTACCAAATTTTATGATATGATCAAATCATACCAAAAGGGAAGAGCTTGATTGGAGTTGATTTGTCTCTTTCCAAAAGAGACAAGTCAACATACCACCTAGCATGAAACATGGCTGATTTTGCTTCCTCCAAGGGAGCATGTCGGCCATGTTTAATTGAAGGAAGAAGTCCAACTTCTTCCTATTCCAAAATAGGAATTATTTCTCCTCTCGGGTATAATTTAACGGACCGGGTTTTATCGTAATCCAATTATGACGAATCCAAACATTAAATCCAATTTAATGTCCATTTAAATCATTCCCGTTGATCTTTTAATCCAATTAAAAGATCCAACGTCTCAACGTCTCAACTTTTTCATATTTAATCGAAAATCGAATTTACCAATTAAACGAAAGTCCGATACAAATATCGGCCCGTCCATCCAATGGACTTTCCCTTAAGTAATCCAATTACTTATTTTATCCTTCGAGATTGACTCCAAGTTGATCTCTCAACCTCCTCGGTGATTTGTGTGTGACCCTTTAGGTTCACTCTCAGCTAGACTTGGGCCCGTGTCCCACAAGGGCCCGTTACCATGGGTGGCCGTCTAGCAACGGTCCATGGCACTAGAGACTAGGTGAATTGGCGTGAACATTTAGGCGCCGATTCTGTACGGGTACGATCCTTCCGTCTACCGTCTCTCGGCCTTAGTCTAGGGTATGGAATTGGGCGTCGGTTCCCATCCTTGACTAGGCATCTATGCTTAATACTCGAGATGACGTATGCTTCATTGCGTCGACACAGGAAACCATTCCCTGTTCGACCAACCACTGTGGCCACAGCTTCAAACAGCATGAACGTGTCTCCGAGTGCATAGGAGATACCTCTGTCACATACTGACAGGGGACGGATCCTCTTCTTGGAATCCACCGTCCTCGCTACACATTCCGACTGCACTGGACAAGGCTTATAATGATCATCTTACAGAATGATCACCTCTCGCCAGATCCAAGATACAGCCGTCCTGTGCACGTGACTGTCATGATTCCTCAAGTCTGAGGATTACTCCCGTACTATCGGAACCGGGGAAAACCAATCATACCGACCAAGCCTCCAAGGCTTCCATATGATGATCCCCGCGAGTCAGTCCAGTCGGCTCGACCCCAGTCGACCACCATCAAGATCGTGTAGGCGTCCCACGCCTGTCGCCGATGAAACACGGCACTCATCCAATGAACACGACTTTTGACGCAAGTCTCAATAGGACTCTCGATGCCCTGTCTCGAGGTCCTCGACTTGGAACATTTCAGACCCAACTCTTAATCAGTTGGTTTCATGACCACCATCCAATGCGTGGCCCAACTGCACGAGTTGTTATCCATGGTCTGTGGGCTTTGTTGCGATATAAGTTAAACACCATTTTAACAAATGTAAGATGAGCGCAACAAAGAAGGTACCATTGGTGACGAATACTCATTTTATTCATCACATAATATTACATTCACATCAAGTTGTCGGATAGGTTACAAATTGCCATACCTATTGGCTTTCTGGTCACCTATTCTAACAACAACTCGTATGATATGTTACATCATCTTCCTTGATTAATGACAGCACACAGCTCGTCATTAATCATATTACCATAAGCCATTGCAGTATGCCCCCCTCCCAGTTAGGTAAGCCATCACTTTATCTTAGTTCACAATATTCTCATCACTCATTGTCAATTCAACAATCAAATCCCCATCGGTAACTTCAACATTCAATTCCATTTAAGAATCACATATACTACACACAATTACCCATCTAACTTTCATGCACCTTAATCACATATAATCACTTAATGACAACTTCACAATATAACAAGTAATCCACACAAATTTCTAACAAGTCATAATTTCATATACAACAGAAGAATATATTTTCATATATATAAACATATATATATAAATTCAATTAACTATACTTACCTCCAACTCAAAAGATCACGTTAATAGGAGAAACTGCTCAGCCCTCTACTCTATCTTCACGTCCTATAGCAGGATATAATATCTATTATTAATATAACAAAACTATTGCCAATTCTAAATAAAATTACTAATTAATATTTTATTTATATTGAAATTCAAACATCTGTTCCCTTTTTGTCTAAATATTAGACACTATAAAACTTTTCCGGTATATATCTAATTTATCTATTAACTCATAAAAACTTATTCTATCAAAACCCCTCATGTTTTTATAATTATCGTCCTCTATAACATCCCTAAATGAAATTACTACAAATATCCAATATTTCTTTTAAATAAATATAATATTTCTCAAATACAATTCCGTAATATTTTTCAAGTATAATTCTCTACTATTCCTACTAATTTCTGCTAATTCTTCACTATAAATAATAGTTATTTAAACACTAATACATACAATTATGTATTTGGTTAAATAATCCGATCAGTTTGAGTAAATCCATTTTAATATTGGCAAAATATAATAGATTAAATATAAATTCTAATTTATTGGCTATAATATCACTAGTTCAATTAAATATTTACCCGATCGCTAATTTGTATAAATGCTCAAATTCAATAAATTTTCCGGTTAAATAGTAGGTTGAATAGTACAAATAATACTTAATAAATGCACTAATTAAACAATATTAATATAATAATTAATTCATAATTTATAATAAAATTACACTAACCTCAATACATCTGTCTGAAGAACACCTTTTACTATGTGTAAATATGTGTTTTAGGCTTAGAAGATTGTTTGGTTTTCTTAAATAGTAAGTTAATAATATAGATTTTTATATATGTAAAAGGGTAGGGTAGGCAGCCACGTGTTGGCTGAAATCATGTATATCACCTTATTTTTTAGTAATTTTATTGAAATTGCAATTTAGTCCTCAACTTTTATATATTTGTGTAATGACCACAAATATTTAATAAAGCTCTAATTTAGTCCCTTCAAATTTTAATATATTTATAATTTCAAACTAATAACATATAATTAAATTAGATTTTTCTTAATAATCACTAATTAGCCTCTCAATTATGAATAAAATTTTATGGACGTCACCATTCTCTCCCCTAATAAAAATTTCATCCCTGAAATTTAACTAACTTACCCTTTTCAGGGAATAAATAAAGGTACTTCCTCTCTCATATGCTCCTCAACCTCCCAAGTGGCTTCTCTTGGGTGTGATGACTCCACCTCACCTTTACCATTGGTATCTCTTTATTTCTCAATTTCCTTACGTTTCTGTTCAAAATTTCTATTGGCTCTTCCACATATGTCAATTCCTCGGAAATCTCTATCTCCGGTTCACGGATAACATGGCTAGGATCTGATCGATATCGTCATAGCATCGGAACACGAAACACATCGTGTATTTGTGACAACTCTGTTGGCAGTGCTAGTCGATACGCTAGTGGTCTGATTCTTTCAATAATTTCATACGGTCCAATATACCTCGGACTCAACTTTCCTTGCTTGCCAAATCTCAATATTCCCTTCCATGGAGAAACTTTTAGGAAGACCTTCTCATCAATTTCATATTCCATTTCTCTTCGATGTTTGTCAACATAACTTTTCTAACGATCTTGGGCTGCTTTCAAACACTTCTTAACTATTTGTACCTTTTCCATCGTCTGTTGTGTGCTAGTTTCGGACCTTCTAAATTGCCGTAATCCCTCAATATCCCAACATACTGGGCTTCGACATCTTCTTCCATATAAAGCTTCATATGGGGCCATACCAATGCTAGAGTGAAAACTGTTGTTATATGCAAACTCCATCAAAGGTAAGTGATCATCCCAATTACCTTCAAACTCCATTGTACACGCCCTCATCATGTCTTCCAAAGTCTGAATCGTTCGTTCTGACTGTCCATCTGTCTGAGAATGAAATACAGTACTGAAATGCAATTTTGTGCCTAAGGCCCTTTCCCAGCTTTCCCAAAATCGTGTGGTGAATCGAGGATCTCTATCTGACACAATAGATATAGGCACGCCATGCAATCTTATGATTTCGGAAATGTACAACTCAGCTAGTTTATCCAAAGAATCACATTGGCGTACGAGCAAGAAATAAGCTGATTTTGTCTACGATTACCCAAATAGCGTCGTGTTTCTGAACGTACGAGGCTATCCAACGACAAAATCCATGGTGATCTTCTCCCACTTCCACTCTAGTATAGATAAAGGTTGAAGTTTACCTACTGGCGCCTGATGTTCTGCCTTTACCTGTTGACAAGCCATACATTTAGCCACAAATTCTGCCACATCTTTCTTCATTGTCTGCAACCAGTAGCATGGTCATAAGTCTCGATACATCTTTACGGTACCAGGATGCATTGCATATGGTGCATTGTGAGCTTCCCCCAAAACCTCTTCCCGTAATCCACCCACATCAGGTACACAAACGCGTCCTCCATTCACTATCACTCCATCAGCCCTCATTGAGAAATTATGTTTCTTACCCTTCTTCATTCTCTCTAGCATCCGTAACAAGAAAGAATCTTTACTTTGTGCTTCCTAATTTTATCCACAATGTCCGGTTTAAGTTGCAAGGTTGCCAACAAACTTGTTATTTGATCAACCTCTAATTTCATATTCAGAGAGATCTCATTTCCAATAACAATGTCATATCATGACTCCCCCAAACTGGCTAAGGTGCTTGAACTCTTTCTACTTAATGCATCTGCTACTACATTTGCTTTTTCCGGATGATAATCAATAGTGCAGTCATAATCCTTTAATAACTCTATCCATCTTCTTTTGTCTCAAATTCAATTCCTTTCTGCGTTAAAATATATTTCAAGCTCTTATGGTAAGTGAAGATCTGAAAATCTTTCTCCGTACAAATAATGTCTCCAAATCTTCAATGCATGCACGGGGGATAATTCAACTCATGAGTCCTCAGCTGACGAGATGCATAAGCAATTACCTTCCCATTTTTGCATCAAGACACACCCCAGACCTTGTTTCGATGCATCCGTGTATACCACGTATCCACCACTACCAGACGGTAAAACCAAAATCGAAGTCGATGTCAATCTTTTCTTTAGCTCAATCAAAACTCTGCTAACATTTTTCAGTCCAATGGAATGGTACCCCTTTCCTCAATAACTTAGTCAAAGGACCTGCAATTATGGAAAAGCCTTCGACAAAACGCTTGTAATACCCAACTAATCCCAAGAAACTTCGAACTTCGGTCGTATTTTTCGGTACTCTCCATTCCAATAATAGCCTTCACTTTTGCAGAGTCAGGCATAACGCCATCACCCGATATCACATGCCCTAGGAAAATCACCCGATTTACCCAAAATTCACACTTGCTTAGCTTAGCATACAACTCTTTTCCTTCAAAATCCGCAACACTACTCCCAAAATGTTGTTCATGCTCTTCCCTATTTCTCGAATACACCAAGATGTCACCTATAAAGACTATCACAAACTGATCCAGGTACTCTTTGGAATGTACGATTTATTAATGCCCATGAACGTTGTCGGTGCAATTTGTTAACCCAAAATGGCATAACCAGGAACTCATAGTGACCATAACAAGTCGAAAAGTTGTTTTTGGTATATCTTTCTCTACTATCCTCAACTGCCAATACCCAGACCTCAAATCAATCTTTGAAAATATAGTGGCTCCCTTCAACTGGTCTAATAAATCATCGATTCTCGTAACGGATATTTATTCTTCACTGTCACCCTATTCAATTGGCGGTAATTCGATGCACAACCTCATACTACCGTCCTTCTTTTTCACAAATAATACCGGTGCTTCCCACGGTGAAGTACTTGGTTTGATTAACCCTTTCTGCAACAATTCTTCTCTTTGCTTTTTAAGCTCTTGTAATTCTACTGGGGCCATTCTATAGGGTGCAATAGAAATCGGGGCAACTCCTGGGAGAGTTTCTATAGTAAAGTCCACTTCCCTATGCGGTGGCAAAACCTGGTAAGTCATCAGGGAACACTTTAGAAATTCTCTCACTATCGGGATTTCTTCCAGTATGGGACTAATCTTTTCGGTGTCTATCATATGGGCTAAATATGCCTCACACCCTTCTAACATTAATCGTCTCGCCTCAATAGCTGATATTACACAAACTAGCACTACTTGTCGATCCCCCACAAATACTACTTTTAGCTTGCCAGAAGCATCAATCATCACTTCCTTCTTATAACAGTCAACCACTGCCTTATATTGCGCTAACCAATCCATCCCCAAGATTACATCAAACTCCTTTAGATCCATCACTAACAGATCTACAGGTAAGTTTACATCACCAATCCTTACTAAACTCCCTTTCTAACATTATTCACTATTATACTTCCTCCCATAGGCAAATGAACTATCAAATTATATCCCAGAGGGCTATTCTCACCAGGTATTTTAGATATAAATTCTGAAGATTTATATGAATGCGTAGAACCAGGGTCAATTAAAACATATTCCTCAATATCAAATAATAAGATCGTACCTAATATCACGTCATTTAAGGCTGGAGCTTCTTCCCTCGTCATATTATATACTCTTGCTTGGGTTTGTCTCTGAGTTGCTTGTGCTCCCAGTCCCCTCGTACTCCCACCAATGGTATGGCTACCGTCTCTATCATCAGTGCCTCTGCCCCTGCCTCTACCTCTACCTCTCTCAGCTCCACGAGCACTGCTCCCTATACTGCTTTGACTCTGAGTCCCACTGGCTGAACCTCCATCCATACCTGTAGTACCGGTAGTCTGGCTGGGACACTCTCTCGACATGTGTACTGTACCCCCACAGTTATAACAAATCTTAGGTATAGCACCAAGTTCCCAACATGTTCCCAGATGTTGCCTCCACAAGTAGGACAACTCGATAAAGGATAGCCCCCTGCCATAACTCTGTCTAGCTCCTCTACCTGATCCAATAGAAGAAAAACTAGATGAACTGCGTTCTGCCGGTCCCCTGTTGAAGCCACTGATCCCCCAAAATCTCGATCCACTACCTCCTCGAAAAGTGGAACCACCACGTGCAAAACTTCCACCCTCTACTAAAAATGAACGGCCGGTGCCCCTCTTGGTCAATCTACTAGACTCCCCTGTCATATATGTTGACTTTCTTTTCTCTTCTCCTTTCTTTTTCTCTTCAGTCACTACCTCTTCCATCCGAACTACTGACTCAACGAGAGTTTTGAAGTTCGTAATTCTGACTGCAAGGCCCTTCCTAATCTCAGGTCGTAACCCCTGTTCAAATCGGTAACATCGGTCCTCTTGTGTAGCTACTGCTTCCGGTGCGTACTTGGCTAATGCGGCAAAACGAATCTCATACTCAGCCATTGCCTGATCATCTCCTTGTACAAGGTTCATAAACTCCATCTTCTTCTTATCTTGATACATCTTAGGTCTGTATTTATCATCAAACTCTTTCTGAAATTCAGCCCAAGTTATCTCTCGTGGCTCATAAGCCCTCTTTACCGATCTCACCAAATCAACGCATTCCCCGTAAATAAGGAAACAACATACTTAAGTCGATTTTCTGGAGTACAGTTCACCAAATTCATCACATCTTCGGTCTTTTCCCACCATTTTTCAGCAATCTCTAGGTCTAGGGTACCCTCAAATTCCGTAGCTCCCATCTTTCTAATCCTCTCATAATTACGGTCAACTGTAGGAACCGCTTGAGCTGGCACTGGGGCTGGTACATGTGCCTGTGCAAGAAAACTGTGCTTGAGCTTGGGCTTGGGCCTGCAAGGCTATCTGGAGGATATGTGTATACTCTGGTGGTAACCCTACCGTTGGAGCACCACCAGGAGGAATTGGAGCATTGACACCAACACCCTCTTGACCTATTCCAACTCCACCTGCACTTACAGGTGCAACGGAGCCCTCCGCGGACTCCAGTGACTCTTCTCTACTAGCTACTGGGTCAGCACGTTCACCTTGAGAAGCCATCCTACATTAAGCAATTCAATCATTAAACACATCCAATAGTTAACTTATCACCCTACAAACATAGACCTGCTTTGATACCACCCAATGTGACACCCCTACGTAACTACACTGTATTATCACCAATTATATATCCCTCCTACGTACAACCTATCTTATAAGAGATTTCCCACTTAAAACGAATAAAATTAATCTTATTATAACATGTAACATATATATATATATGATAATGATAGACGTCGTCAAAAGTTTATATCTACTAAGCCACAGGTATACTCCTGTACATAACTCCAAAAATAAATGCTTCAACTACTACAGAATTTGAAACGCAAACCCGACAAAAGACTATGATCACATAGCTATAACTTTTGGCTTCAGGTGTCACGGCTGACCCACCTATTCAGATCCATTTCGCGACTTCAAATTTGACGTAGCTAGTCACCATGATCTATCTCCTGAAAAATATTGGAAAGGGATGAGCTGCCTACTCAATAAGTATAGCTACTTAACTTATACATATACACGCACATACATAATAAAACGAGTATCATGCAATACAACATATATAAGAAATAACATATACCAATAATCATATATCAAATACACATAATACTCGACTTTATTATTTATTTTCTTAGGGCCCTGTTTACCCATGCTGGAGTGCATCAGTCAATGGTCTATGCCGGTTATCATTCCCTCAATCATAATATCTCTTTTTTTTCTTAGTACCACACATCACACAACTCGTATGATATTCCATCATTCATCATATCACACAACACACAGCTCGTATGATATGTTACATCATCTCCTTTGATCAATGACAGCACACAACTCGTCATTAATCATATCACCATAAGCCATTACAGTATGCCCCCCCCCCCCCAGTTAGGTAAGCCATCACTTTATCTCATTTCACAATATTCTCATCACTCATTGTCATTCAACTAGGCCTGTCGATGGGCGGGTATTACCCTACCCGGACCCGGACCCTATAAATACCCATAGTTGTTACTTATGTATTTTACCCAGACCCTATCCATAGAATATCCATTGGGTCTTACCCATTCTATACCCATACTAATTGGGTCCACTATGGGTCTTACCCATTGGGTCTTGCATTAAAACGAATAAACTAATTATACATGTTTTTTTCTAAATGATATCACAGAAACAAATTATTAAATTAGTTTATTAAATATATTTAATGAACTTATTGTCAATAAATCAAATTAAAAAGTTATTTTGAATTTTAACATGTGCTGATTGAATATCGTTGAAATATATGTAACGATATTGACTTTGTTCAAGTAATGAATTATATTAACATATTACACATCGACATAGATTAGATATAGGAGCGTAAATTGAATAACCAATAAGAAAAATGTATGAAAATTATGTTTTAACTTTAGAATGATTTTTTTATTGACTTGAAAATCGGTTCAACTTTCATTTCATGAGTTTTATACAATTTAAATTTGAGCAAATTTTATTAGTACCATATATTAGTTTTTCTTGACATATCACTTTACATTCACATCAATTTTATCAAAAATTTAATTAGCAGTTGTCACTACGAAAATAAAGATGAAAACCTCTGGCATTTTTTTTTCAAAATATCAATACGTAAAAAAAATAACTATGTACAAAATTAAGAATTTTAGATGACAAGTAAAATCGACTCGATTAATCTATTAAAAGTTTACAAGTTCAATGATTATAAGTTAACGTATAAATTATTAATTTTTATAGTATTAAGTTTTACCCATTCAAGACCCATACCTGCGGGTATTTTTGGGTCTAGACCCTACCCATACCCGAAATACTTATTTCAATGGGTATGGGTCCGGGTCTAATACAAAAGTAATGGGTCTGGGTCCGGGTCCATTATAAAAGTAATGGGTCCGGGTCCGGGTCTGGGTAATACCCGCCCATTGACAGGTCTACATTCAACAATCAAATCCCCATCGGTAATTTTAACATTCAATTTGATTTAAGAATCACATATAGTACACACAATTACCCATCTAACTTTCATGCACCATAATCACATATAATCACTTAATGACAACTTCACAATATAACAAGTAATCCAGACAAATTGCCAACAAGTCATAATTTCGTATACAACACAAGAATATATTTCCATATATATAAACTAAAAGGAATCGTGGATCGTCCCGGAAAATTGCGCGAATGCGGAAGCGCGGTATAAAATAAAATACGAAAATTTAAAGCATGCTTTAATAAATAAAGAACACGCTCAAGGGGTGTACCCTTGAGATTCCCGGGTGTTCGGTGTGTCTCATGATATAAAGAACATGCAATAGTCATGGAGGCCATGGGGAGAAAAAAATAAAAGGGACGAAAAATTAAAACGAGACCTACCCGTTGTCGTTTTCGTCTTCAACGGCTACACGCGTTGTTCCCCGTTTTGCACCAAGATCTCGTTCTTGAGACCCTCCAAATCGTGACACACGATCCACCCACGTATCTTGCACGTCGTGCTAGCAACGAACAAGTATGATTTTTGGAGTGGATGAATCAACAACACGTTATGAATTAACGGTATTGATTCATCAATGTTCTAGTGTTCCAAGAACAAAAGAACAAGAAAATATATTTTTTGTAGAGAGAGTGGGGCCGGATGAGAGGTAAGAGGGAGAGAGACGAGTGTGTGTTGTGTGTGTTGGAATTTCATCATCCTTCAAAAGGTGCAAGAGTAGGGATTTATATAGAGGAGGAGTTTAATCCTCTTTAAACTCCAACTCTTTCATCTCTCCCATTAAATCTCAACCATTAATTTAATTTAATGGAATATTTAAATCTTATTAAATATTCCAAAAGGCCAAATAAATATAATAAATAAATATTAATATTTATTCTAGGCCCATTAAATTAATTCCCTTAATAAATCCAATTTATTAATTTAATTCCCTTTATCAAATAGAAGGAATTAATTCTCCAAGAAAATATAGGACCCGATTAAATCCAATTTAATCATTCCTTTACTCCAATATTTAATTCCAAATTAAATACTAAGTGTGTGTGGATAGTGTGTGACTCTTTAGGTTCACCTTTCAGCTAGACTTGGTTGGATTCCTAGAATTCGTCCGTTACCATGGGTGACCATCTAGCAACGGTCCATGACACTAGAGACTAGGTGAAATATTCAGGGATGAACATTTAGGCTCTAACAGTACACTTGTCCTTCTGTCCTCGCTCTCATCACTTAGGGTCTAGGGCACGGAAAATGCAGGTACCCATTTTGGACCTAAGTGTCGGTCTGTCCTTACTAAACGCCGCAAGGGAAACCTTCCCTTCTGTTTAGTTACTGTGGCCACAGATTTTAGGGACAAGACACAGAGCATACATGAGACTCAACTGTCAATGCCTTTTGACAGGAGATAGATCCTTTCTTGGAAACTACTGTCACGCTGTACACCAGAGCTGCACTAGACATGACTTATGACTACTCAAGAGTATTTTGGCAATCTCTCACCATATGTAAGATACAGACCTGATGTACAGGTAAACTCAGTAGTTCCTCAAGTCAAAGGACTTGACCTGTACCGTTGGAACCAGGAATACACGTCGTACCTTGCTGACCATACTCAAGGTCCTCCGTAAGACGGTTCCCCGCGAGTCACCTCAGTCAGCTGCTTCTTAGCATGCTGACCCACTAACACTGCTTAGACGATCTTTGTCACCCGTCGATGAAATACGACAGCAGATGCTTAGTGCAAGTCTCAAAGAGAATCCCGGTACCCATTTTCGAGATTCCTTGACTTGGAGATTTTCGAATTGATTCGGTAAGATTGATTTCATGGACCTACCTCCAAGCGTAGTCCCAGTCCCCGAAATCGATTCTCAGTCCGTGGGCTTTGTTTGCATAGTGAACAGATATGTAATAGCATATATGAGTGAACGTAAACAAAGTGTTGCCATATGAGTTTTCACTTCTTTATTCATAAATATTTTATCAAACACCTGAAATTGTCTAGACATAGGTTACATATTCCTGCCAAAATTGGCTTACATGCTATTCTAACATAAACATATATATATATATATATATAAATTCAATTAACTATACTTACCTCCAACTCAAAAGATCACGTTAATAGAAGAAACTGCTCAACCCTCTACTCTATCTTCACGTCCTATAGCAGGATATAATTATATTATTAATATAACAAAACTATTGCCAATTCTGAATAAAATTTTTAATTAATATTTTATTTATATTGAAATTCAAACCTCCGTTCCCTTTTTGTCTAAATATTAGACACTATAAACTTTTTCGGTATATATCTAATTTATCTATTAACTCATAACAACTTATTCTTTCAAACCCCTCATGTTTTTATAATTATCGTCCTCTATAACATCCCTAAATGAAATTACTACAAATATCCCATATTTATTTTTAATAAATATAATATTTCTCAAATACAATTCCCTAATATTTTTCAAGTATAATTCTCTACTATTCCTACTAATTTATGCCAATTCTTCACTATAATAATAATTATTTAAACACTAATACATACAATTATGTATTTGGTTAATAAATACGATCAATTTGAGTAAATCCATTTTAATAATGGAAAAATATAATAGATTAAATAAATTCTAATTTATTGGCTATAATATCACCGGTTCAATTAAATATTTACCCGATCGCTAATTTGTATAAATGCTCAAATTCAATAAATTTTTCGGTTAAATAGTAGATTGAATAGTACAAATAATACTTAATAAATGCACTAATTAAACAGTATTAATATAATAATTAATTCATAATTTATAATAAAATTACACTAACCTCAATACGTCTGTCTGAAGAACACCTTTTACTATGTGTAAATGTGTGTTTTTAGGCTTAAAAGATTTTTGGTTTTCTTAAATAGTAAGTTAATAATATAGATTTTTATATATGTAAAAGGGTAGGGTAGGCAGCCACGTGTTGGCTGAAATCATGTGTATCACCTTTTTTTTTTAAATAATTTTTATTGAGATTGCAATTTAGGCCTCAAATCATGTGTATCACCAAAAATGTTTAATAAAGCTCTAATTTAATCCCTTCAAATTTTAATATATTTATAATTTCAACCTATAACTTATAATTAAATTAGAATTTCTTAATAATCACTAATTTGCCTCTCAATTTTGAATAAAATTTTATGGACGTCACATGGATGTATGGGAAAACCTCCCGGGGAGGGCGGGTCTTACGTCGTAGTTTGAGAATGGTGTTAATACTTTCATAGAATAAGCCAAGTGTCAGCATGGACATATGGGCAAAGAGACGATTAGGTGCCCGTGTTGGAAGTGCAAAAACGAAAGGTTGACAACACTTGACGAGGTCAAATTTGATTTATGTATGCGAGGATTTATGTAGTAATATTATAATTGAATTTTGTATGGCGAGGAGATGGTGTGGGAGTACTTTGATGTAGTGACCGCCCCTCCAGTGCAGGAGGAGCAAACCCTAACTGATCAGGGGGAAGGCAGTACGCACTGGGGTGATGACCACTAGATGGATTGGGCGTAGAGGATTGTTTTTTATGCAACAGGACAAGTTTTTTTTTTGTCTTACCACGAGGGCGTGTCTGATGATGGTACGAGGTCCTGTCCTACTAATACCATTCCTAGTTCATTGTACGGTGTGGAGCCCTATGATTAAGTGTTTAGGTTGTCAGATCATTTTTTCGATGTAGTGCACGTTGCCGACTAGCTGTTGTGAAGCGGTTGTACCCAATCTCAATTGGCATTGGTTGCTAGACTGGTGAACATCGAGGCTGAGAATAATTTTCCTGAGTGATGCTACGATCAGGTGTCCCAGTAGGCTAATACTACCGCCCAAAAGTCACTGCAAGAAAAAAGGCTTTTCGCTACCATGCAGTACTCGTAGCGAAAGGCCAAAATTTGTAGCAAAAACATTTTTGCTACGAATTTGTTACGAATTTCATCCGTAGTCTGTCCGGGGTGTAGGAAATGCTTCGCTATGGACAATATTCGTAGCAAATACCCTTTCGCTATGAAAAATTGCTTTTGTGACGATATCATTTTCTTAGCAAATAACGACCTTTTGTTATGATTATCGGCTTGTAGCCATTACTTGGCATTTGGTATGAGTAATGTAGCTTGCGTTACAACGGCAAATTCATAGCAAAAAGTTCAACCAAAATCATAATCTTTTCCTAATGTTGTATACAATATTTATTATTTTAATTTTTTGATAATCTTATTTATGTGAATAATTGTAAGTATTATTAAATTATCAATATATCTATAAAATTAAATTACATTAGAACAAATTTTAGAATTAACTAAAGCAGTATCATAAAATAACTTGCGGATGATATAGAACTAATATTGGTACCAATATTGAATAATATAATTAGTCAATTAGTTGCATTGCACATATTACATATCTAATAAGTTGACAAAAAGTACAATCTCGTAATTCCAACATGTACAAATTATGCAGTCATTAGCCAAAAAAATTAGAGTTGCATATATAGTAGAACCCATTGTCGGCCAATACATGCATTTGACAAAAAAGTAACTCCTCAGCTTGTTCAAATTCCCATGACCTAATTTGTTTTAGCCATTTTATTTGTTGGAATAAAATGGTCTTGTAGCCTCTTCCACCATCTTTTTAACTCTCATCATCTTCCTACCTCCATAAGAACCTATTCACGAGAAAGGCATAAGTAAATTTTTGGGTGCCCTTAGAAATTCCAAATAAGGATTCTTTTCAAGTTTCAACTAGAATCACCTCCATACACAAATCCTCTGAAGTTAGGGCATCCAGTTACCATAACCCAATTGAGAAGCTAATTCTGCACCGACCCATGAGGGGAGGGAGAGAGAGAGAGAGAGTCCACCAAAACAAAGAGGGCAGACACTACTGTATGAGGTGAAAAAGAGAAAACGGACAAACTCACTTTGGAGTGAAATGGTTGCATCAGCTGTAGAATATCCACTTCTCACACTATTATATAATCCAGTCAGTTGAGCCAAAACCTGCTAAATATCATAGTGAAATTCTCATGAAACAGCTAGACATTACGAATGATGATGCATACAGTATGATATTAATAGTTCTAATAATGTATATAGATAATCAACAACAACTCAAGACACAGTTTAATGAACCTCCAAAGAAGAATTGCATATTAGCGTATCAGAAGCAGAAAGTTGAATTTAATCTTCCATTAGCTCTCTTGCCACCAAATCTAACGACACATCAATCCATATTGAAATTCCATGCCTCAGTAGTGCCCTAAATAACAGTAATTAATTGGTTATCGCATGGAGCATATAATGCATAACTAACTAAAGGCATCCTCAAATTACACATACAAATTCGTTGCACTTTTAATAGCTCCATTCCCAGCACAAACAACCAGCCGACCCATCGATGATAATTGCTTCAGCACTTCCGTGTACAATTCATTTTAGGAGTACTTCTATCAACCATAAACTTATGGTGCATACAAGCAAGACATGATATGTTATAAACAGAAGAATACTCAAGGAACCTCGGATGCAAGATATCCCTCCTCATCTCTCTCTATCTATGATATGGCAACAGTTTTTCCTCCATAGGCTTCCTCTACCAGACTGTCACTGTAGAATGACACCACACTTATTGAAGCCAACTGCTCTAGCATGTACAATAACGATTAATTCATAAATAGATGCTTATAGAGTTACCTGTCAATATAATAGTACCGTAATCATTGGCAAGAATCCTTCCCAAACTCAATTTATAAGAGTTGTTTATACCTTTAGTAACAGAAAATTATGATATTATAGATCAAGGTAGATAATTAAGTTTAAAATATGTGCAAAGAAAAGAAAGATATCCAAGTAGTGTAGCAACTAGCAAATAATCTCACCAACTAGAAATATGACAGTTCCCTTTAAATCAACGGATATCTCTGAGGCTTGCTTTCGAAATAAAACTGAACATTTAAATGAATTCTTTAAAATAGACTCAAATTGGAAGAAGGATTTCAAGCATTCCAAGAATAGGAAATCTAAGACTCACTTTGATTGCTAGAGGTTAATCATCCTCAACAGTCTTTGTCGCGGCTGAATCTAATAAGAAGGAAGTGAAAAAGCATAAATGAGCATCATCTTTATTTATTCATCTCTTCTGTTCTATGAATGAGAACATAAATATCAGTCAATGTGCAGAAAACTTAATTAAATTTCAGAATAAATTTAAGGCGATTCTGAGATCCATGAGCACGGTTCAAACATAAAGCAACAGAATTTGGTATCAAATTAAGGGACCATACCATGTAATGTAAGCACTAAGACAAATATATTTTTTTTCTAATTCATTGTCTTGTATAGCAATCGTAGAATTTCACTGGTTAGAGGCAGGTAACATCACATAGGATTTATCTTCACTTACACTTGAAATTTGTGTACACTGCAAATTCATCAGTTCTTGGTAAAAACATTACAGGAATTTGAGAGAACTGACAAGTTTTAAATGAATAATAGTAGGAAATTCGATGTTAATCATTCAAAATCAGCAACCTGCAAAACAATCAATCATAATGACATTAATAATGAGATTATACTTTGACACAAATGCTAATCATAATTACAACTGACCTCTCTAAATTAGCTGAATCATTCATGCATTGAATATGGTTCACATTTGGCAACATACTCCGAGTTTTTCCTTCTATTTTTGTCAATTGGCTTTTGTTTTACTTTAATAACTACTACACAACATATCAGGAATATGCAAACTCTAGATATCTACATACACAACAAATTAAGTGCAGAAATTTCTAGCCTTAATAACGTTTATGATTTCTTCAAAGAAATGGGTTTGAACAACTATTCCCCACAACACTCATAAGAGTTGACAAGAAAATCCCAGGAACGACTCACCTCAATTTTCGAAGATGGGTTACTGATTTCTTCAAAGAAGTGAATTTCTAATTTCTTCTAAGGTTTCTCCGCCCAAAAGACGAAGAATGCAATGGCGACACCCATGCTTTAATTTCAAATAATGGAGATTTATTCAGCCACGAAAATACTAAAATCTAAATACATCAACTAAATATGTTGATCAAGAATTTTACCACGAAAATAGAAACCAAATCAAACAAGCAACCAAAATGAAATATTATTGGAGAAAAATTAACTAAATTTTTTTACCTTTTCTGGATCTCCATCCTTATGACGATGCTTTTTCATGGCAGATTTATGATAAGCCTTCTTTAGATCATTTTGCGACGCATTCTTCAGTACTCCCAAGATGATTTCTTTGAAGAATGGAGAATGATTTCTTCGAAAAAGAAAAATGGAGATGGAGGGTTTTATGAAGTGGGTTTTCTCTGTTGAAAATGAAGATGTGGGTTTCCTGAAGATGGAGGATGATTCAAAAATTGGAGGGCGCCAGAGAAACTGGTGGACAAGCAGACGACTAGGAGGCAAAACTGGCGGCGCCGGTGAGAATTTCATGGCAGCGGCAAAGAATTTCACGGCGGCGGCAAAGAGTTCCTCTCTTGTTTGAGAAAGAGAGAAAATGTCAATGGGGGTTTTGGGTTTTATGAAAATGTCGAAGGGGGTAAGTGGTTTTACTTCTAGGAATTTTAATTTTATTTGCTAAATATTTGTAGTGATTTTTTATTTTTCATTTTGAAATATTTTTTCACAAAAATAAATTTTGAGGGAATGAATTTCAATTTGGAGCTAATTTTTTCCCCTACTATTAGCAAATGTTTGTTGTAAAAAGTCACAAAACGACATCGTTTTATGTACTTCTTTTTCTTATAAAATACGATTGCTTTAATAACAAAATAGAATCATAGCAAAAGCTCAAAACGACGTTGTTTTATATGGAATAATTGCTACGGGCTAAATTTTGTAGTAAAAAAACAACATTTGTTATGGGGTATTTATTGTAGCAAAAAGGTTCGTAGCAAAAAGCATATTTTCTTGTAGTGCGAGCATGAACAGAGACAAAGCGGATTGGATGGTTGCTTGCAAAACTAAGACTCAAAGAGTAGTTGATGAATCTCGATGGACCGATTTCGTTATCAGCCAGAGAAAGTCATATCTGTCCCAAAGTTGCTACGGACAATCAAACGTACGACCTGCATGATCCATATGGTATACAACTAGTCGTTGATCTTTCTGTAGCACTTCAATGGGAGCAGTAACATCCCATTCGCCCCATGGTCGCACCGATATTGAAGAGGATGAGGTTGAAGGAGATAGCTTCGAGGACTAAGAGACTAAAGAGGATGACGGTTGAGTGCTAGTTTCTGGTTTTTGTACAGACATATTCAAGTTTTTATATTATTTTATGAATAATCTTTTTAAAAAAATTTAAAAAGTACATTTTGAACAATTTATGTTTAAAGAAATCATTCCAATGACTATTCCAAACAAACATATATTTTGCGGAGTACCCAAAAATTGTTGGGAGTTTCAAATTTCAGAACAGTTATTATAGTACAACCGTTTAAAATTACGTTACAAACAAAAATTTTAACTGGCCACGACTTCAAAATGTGGGGAGAAATTCAAATTTTGGAACAGTTGGCCATAAAAATCGTTCCAAATACTGGCTCAAGTTATTTGTTTGGCGCAAAAATTTGAAAATTTGGGGGGATTTCGATTTTAAAATGCCCATTCCATGATTTGAACCGAAGCAGTTCCGAAATATTAATTTTCATTACTGTTTAAAAGGTCGTTACAAAATGTGTAAAAAGTGTCAAACTTATGTTCCGAGTACGATATCTCAAAATCCATTGGCCCAATTGATACTAAACTTAAAAACACATAAGACACTGTCTCTCTAATCATATCTGACAATCTGATATAAAATCACGGGGCCTGATTGAACGATGCACCAATTTAATAGACTAACCTTATGATCTGGATACGATATATCGACATCTATGTATCAAATTAGTCCTGAACTTAATAAGGCCCCGTTTACTTTGATGTATTAGGTTGAATAAGAAATTTTTTTATAGGATAATATATTATTTACTTTCATGTATGGGGGCCCTGTACAATTACAGGGCCTTGTATTAATTACTGTGACACTTGCATAACTTATACCACCACAGGTGGTGGTATAAGTTATCATGTAATTTGTACAATAATAAATGCAAGGCGCAAAAGTCCATCTTACCCTCAAATAATCGTGGAGTATGTGTCATTGATGAGTTAAGGGGTAATTTTGTCATCCAACACAAGTAAATAAAACAAAGTAAACACTTCACAGATTTTACCAGAATTTAATGATACATGTAAGTAAACACTTTATAATTTATACAAGGCTTTTTTATCATTCATTTAGTTCAAGATAATCCTATCACGCATTTAATTACATCATCAAAGTAAACGAGGCCTAAATGTATTCTTTTATGAGTTTTATCATATCTAATTGTCAGATGTAAATTTTGATGATCTGATTAAGCGATGCAGTACAACGATATAAGATGATAGTCACATCGTGTAATACTAAACCGTCCTAATCGCTGCATTTTTTTGTAGTGATACACAAATTGTACGAATTGATTTAGTGATGAGAGCTTCAACTATCATACTATTAGTAAGTTGCTGCCAATTCAAGTGTTTGTAAATAATTTATTTTATTGACGAAGAAAATTATACATACATATAAGTATAATTAAAAGAACATGGGTATACTCAAAACCAAATAAAGAGAGCATGATCTTCATTAATTTTCTAGGGAAAAAAAGTATAATTAACTAAACATAACCTTTTATATAATAACAATTATCAAAGTATATCTATCTTAGTTAAAAAATGAAAAATAGTATCATATCAAATAAAATAATAATTCACATTCTAGAAGAAGTAATTTCAATAATTTCTATTTTCATTTTATTGTAAAATTAATATTAAATCTAACTTTAATAAGCGCATACCTTCTTGATTTTGTGAAAGAGTATCAGTACAAGAAAAAGTTTGTAGGCCAGAACATCAATATAAGGCGAAGTATTCCTCGAGATATTATTTTTCTGACAAATAGTTTATAAACTAAAATAATGCTTCTATCATTAATGTTTTATGAAAATAAACTTAAAGATGTAAAATAAATTGCAATGTTGCTATTCCTTTATAATAGTTAAGCATGTTACGTAACCCCTTTTTCCCTTACAAATTATATTAAAGAAAGTAAAGTATAGAATTAAATACTAAACTTAAGTATTAGCAGAAGAACAATATACAGTTAAATTGTAAAATTAAATTAGGGAAGTGAATGGTTAAAATTTACAACTGCAGCATGTGACAATTTACAATTATAGTTGATAATCAAAATAATCTTATATAAAATCTATATGCAACAAAATGAGTTACGATCAAACTGAACTGGTTATGATTTCAAAATCCATGGAGAAAATTATAATACAGTTAACTAAGGAAAAATGAAATCCTTACACATTATCAAATTTTAAGCAATTTATATATTTATTTAAGCATAGAATTGATAGTACGTTTTCTACATTCATGACCACATACATTGTATTTCTTGTGAATTGATATTAGTCGAAGAAGGAAAACTTCGTTTCCCAGAAGAATCAGGGCGAGTTGAATTAATAACTCTAAAATATTCTTTTACAAAAGGGTAAAAGCAATTTACCCCCTTATGTTTTTCAAAAATATTAACACGCCCCCCCCACCCCCCCCCCCCCCAAGATAAATTAATTAGCAAATACCCTCATGTGGAAAAAATAAATAGGCTACCCACCAGACATCAGAATTGTGATACACGCTCAAATTATACACGGATGTTTTTTTTATCTTTTTGTATAAAATGATAAAAATGCCCTTATTTATCAACCGTTGGATATACTTTATATGAATTAATGGTGTATATTTTTTTGATCAAAATGAGTGGTTCAAATTTAATATAATTTGAATCAACAGTTTAGATTTAGAATTATATATAATATATAAATATATAATTAAAATTATATATATGTAATATATATAAACAACTAAACTATATATCTCAATATATATGAAGATATATATATATATATATATATTGAATGAATGACAAAGAAGGGGGCGGCGAGGAGCTGAGGGGATCGGGAAGGACGGGCAGACGAAGGGCTGAGGGGTATCAACAGGATAGGGCTGAGGGGAATAGGGAAGGAGGTGTTGGCTAAAGGGGAAAGGGAAAGAGGATCCCGACAGAGAGTGGTGGCAACGACGATGAGGGCGGCGAAAGAAGATGATGGAGACGGTGTGGGCTGAGGATGGAGGGAGGTGGGCTGTCGTCGGGGAGGAGGGGACGGGGGTTTGTTGCCGTAGGGGAGGCATGGGCAGGAAAAGATTGTTTTCAATTTCTATGTTTTAATATTTTTAATTTAATTCAAATTGTAAATTTTTTTTTATATAAAATATTTAGTATTATATAATTTTTAGATATATTTATTTATATTTAGTTGCATTTAAATAGGTTAATTTTTTTTATTTAATGAGATAAAATCTGGATCGTTGATTTAAACTAATTAAGATCCTACCTTTGATGATAAAAGGTATAAATATAACTGCCTTATTAAAAAATTAAAACAAAATGGAAAGGGGCGCATATGGTACACTCATCATGTCAGGGGTAGTTTGCCTATTATATTTTTTTAAAAGGTTTTTTTTTTGCTAATTAATTTATTACAGGGGGTTTTAAATCTTTATTTGAAACACAGGGGGTCAATTGCCTTTCACCCTTTTAAAAAAATAGTATACAGAAAAAAAATATTTTCAATTGAATTATTAAAAGCATACCTTCTTGTTCTTGAAGAAGAGATAGCGAAATTCGGAATAACAAAAAAACAATAGACAACATATAAAGATTTATGATCTTACATTTGCAGATTTTTATAGTAAAAGAGGAGCAAAAATAGTAAACATACATCCTGGTTTTGTTCGAGGTATCAGAAGATGGAATGGTAGAATATTTGTTATTCTTCGCAGCGGTAACTTCAATTTTGATGGAGCAAGGCGTGACTTTCTATCAATTGAGGTCTTTTGTGCTTTGCGTGACATTGATAAAGCTGACTGAGTAAAAAATTGAGGCCAATACTTTGTTTTCCTGTTTCAATCTTGATTTCCTTTCCTCTGCTAATTGGTTTTCGAGATCTCAGACCTGTGAGTATTTCAAGTAATCTCAGAAGCAGATTTGCAGTTCAGACTGTAACATAGGTCGCATAGAGGATAATTTAAACACTTTAACGTAGAAGGTTACATTTTATTACATTAACTAATCTATACTTGACCACTTTATTTCCAGTGAAAACTTTTCAGATGTTCCACTTGTATTCCTACCTATTCTTGAAGATTTCTGCAAATTTGTTCTCTAGCAGCTAGCCTTAATTGCAAAGACTGCAAACCTTCCCACAACTTTTTGGTTTCCTTCTCATCTTGTTTTGTGATTTCTGCCTGGGTTCATACATAAAATTGAAACAAAAAATGGAGAAGGAAGTTTAGTTGGAAGACAGTTTTAGTCAATATAGCAAAGCAAGGATTCTCAGGATGGATTTGTGCTTCATACAAACTGATTCTATTTTAATAACTTCGTGTGATCTGTTCAGCACCTCGGACATGACTTGCGAAATTCAAGGAACAAAAGCTTTCTCCTAATTTGGCTAGAATTTCGGTTCATAACTATAAAAATAATTAAAAACTACTTTAATGTTTCCCACTATTTATTAAATATAGAAATGCATAGCAATAGTACACAATATCCAGATGGAAGAAAGGGTTTAAATTAAACTAAATAAGTGTTAAGCTAAACAATAAAAATATTTAAGTAACTCACCTAGATAACTTTGCAGCATATATGTGAGTTTTGAATTCCTGCTTGTTAGCGAAATGAACAAATTAGAAAATAACGTTAGAATATAGTTTGCAGCCACAAAGGTTAAAGGTAAGCACACAAAGAAGGAAAGGAACGAGTGCGTGTATTGAACATGAGATGTTCTGGAGGCAAGAGCAATGATAACATCCCCCTATGCTGATAAGGACTTATATAAATTGGGATTCCTTCAACTTCAATCCTACCAATGCGCTCGGTTCCAATAAGACCAACTAGCCACAACTGGTTGGTTGTCCTTTGCCCACTCACTAAATTCTCTGCCATGACAGTCATACGGAACAAGCTGCAATTATATTAGGAATCAAAAAGGATATTTATTAATGCTATTAATTGAGAATATAATCAAAGAGATCTGAATCAGATAAATAAATGGGAAAATGCAATTTTGGTCCACTTTTTTTCATGGCGGTGGCAATTTAAGACAGCAATTCTCAAAAATGAAAGCATCACATGATTTGGCCGGAAAGCATCACATGATGCTCACGTGACACGGAATATTTGGGGATTTCTCACAAAAACCGGCCACTTGGCTGATGTGGCAACTTTCTTTTCCACCGGTAATGGCGTGGCTTAGGTGACGTGTTTAAGATTCCACGTCACCCAGCCACGTGGACAATTATACTTGGAGGGAAAATGGCAACACGTGCCTTGACATGTTTAAAAATTCCACGTCACCCAGCCACGTGGAAAATTATACTTGCAGGGAAAATGCCAGCACGTATAAGGCACGTGCTGCCTTCTTCTTTCAATTTACTGAAGAAAAGAAATGTCCCTTTCTTCTCAGCATTTTTCTGAAGAACCCTATATCGCTATTAGAGAGAGATTAAAGAATCAGTGGAACTTTTTTAAGGGGAGAAAACGCAAGAGCTATTGATTTAGTTTGAAGGTGAAAATGGTCATGATACGGGCAGAGAGGCATTTGGATATGCCCCCACTGGCGTACCGTATGCTCTCTTCAACTCTTACATTTCGTTTTTTGGCATTAGGTAAACTGAATGTGCCATTATGTGTTGTTGTGTGTTTGGAGTGTGAATAATTTTAAAATTGATTCCTTTTTCTGTCGTATATATTGGTTTTACTCCCATGTAAAGTACAGTGCAGGTGGGGTAACAAAGAGAGACTGGATGTTGCTTATTTTATTTTTTTCTTTGTATTACTTTGTTATTTTAGACCCCGATGGTTCAAGCATTACTCTTTCTATCTTCTATGGTGGTGTGCTAAGAAATGTGCCTGTTGCTACGTCAATTGGTGGGAAATTGCAAAAAATTGACTATCTAAAAGGACAACCACATGAACCTCGGCTTGTTGGTCGCTGCCATCAGTCGAAGTAGGCAATTTCTCCAATTGCAGCTGCTTGGAACAAAGCTCCTACTCAGCTGCAAAATATCACAACCAAAGTCATTTTTGAGCTTGGACTTGTGGGATAGAAATTAGGCTTGGCGAAATTCAGGAGTAGTGGATCCTTTGGGTTGTTGTTGTAATTCAAGGGCCCATGGGATGTCTTTTTGGTTACAACCCCAGCTCTGGGCCTTCAGAACAAGGTCAATTTGGAGGGTCGGGCAATGATACAGTTGGGCGGAGTTCATGGCTGCAAGCCTGATTGTGGACTCTAACAACAATTAAACATAGGCCTAATCTAATGTATTAGGTCCACTAGTATTATTCTTATTATATATTATGCTATAGGTATATATATGATAAGAAAATTATATTTCACTAGGTTGTTAGGATATATTGTATTTTAGCATTTTAGACTAAGACATGTGTCACAATATCCTCCTCCTAAGGAAGATGTTGTACCAGCACATTTGCACTCCATCTAGTAGAAATGAAGAAATGAAAAAACAGAGAACAATTCCAAGAGAAATGTTCATCTTCTTCCTCTAAATTCTGGAGCTCTTTCGTAGCTCGAATAGAAAAAAAAAACACTCAATCATAATTTTATACCGTAAAAGTACGCCAATCAAGAAAAAGAAATTAAAAAATATAATATATACCAATGAATTGAGGATTTGAATTGTGAAAATGATCAAAGAACAAACTCACACAAGTGAAGAGAAATTTGGACTCAAGCTTCTACTCCAAATCTGATATCAATATCCTCTTGTTGATTTAGCTCCTGCTTCTTTGAGATTGTCTCTTGAAGAAGAATTTTCATACCATAGTTTTCTTAGAGTTTTTGGAAAGAGGAATTTTCTAAACGAATAAACCTAAAAGAAAGAATTGAAGGTTTTTGGGTGAAAAGAACAACAAATAGAGTTGAAGAGAAAAAGGAATTACAAAAAAGGAAAGAAAATGAGTTGAGAAGCTTTGTACGTAGAACATGAGTGAGGAGAAGAAAGTGAAATTAAGACAGATTTGACAAAAAGAAAATGAAAAAGAGAGCCCCAAATAAGTAAATAAAATAAATGAAGTATCTACCTCAGCTTTAAATTAAGCAAGCTGGATAAAAAACTATATCCTTGGTTATTTTTTGACATCAACTTTGGCTTTTAAGCCATGGTTTATATTTTGTTGGCAATATTTAATTTTCTTGTATTGTTTGTCTTCAGCTACAAAATTAGAGATGGATTCGAAGATGAAATTAACCACAAAATAAGAGATGGAAATAAAGAAGATTGGGAAACAATATAGGATAAAGATAATTGAGACAAAATTTGAGATGTATTTTCTTTGCGAGTTTCACAAATTAGAGACTGGTATAAAGACGGATTCCCCACTAATAACTAATTTGTTTTGACTGCACGAAGGGCTAGAAATAAATAGAGTGTTGCATAATCTTTTACAAACAAAGTGTTATATGTGGAAAGTAATATAATTTGTTAATGAAAAGATAGAAGATGAGATAAAAGTGTATATCGGTGCCAATCTTATACTTTTTATCCAATTAAAATAATCACATGCTTTCAAGATTGCATTATTGTGTACAATTTACATCCCACAACTTACGCTCTTTGCGATTTTACTCCCATTTTTAAGCACTCACCAAATTTAGTTCCGTAAGTCACAAACACTTGCAAATTTAGTCCCAACCACAAATTTTGTTAAATATTTAATGGAGCGCGTGCAAATCACGTGCTCCCTCCTTTGAATATTTAACGGAATTTGTAACTAGGACTAAAATTGCATGTTTTGGTTACTTATGGGACTAAAATCTAGTGAGGGCTAAAAGAACGGCACCAAAACAAAATGAAGGTAAGTTGTGGGACGTAAATTATAATTTTTCCACATTATTATATAACGATGTTACAATCTTATGTAGTCTTTATAAAATTAATTGATGATGCAATAGCTTTTGTTTTTATTAGTTCTTTTCTGTTTCTCTTAATTGCTCTTTTTTTTTTTTTTTTTTCCTTTGCAGTTCTCTTGAAACAAAATGCATTTGTGCGATTATTGAGTGAAAACAACTTTGAACATTATGACGGAAAATTATGTTTGGTGACTTAAGTCCTATCCAATTTTTGTCCATTGTTAGAGATTTTCTTAGTTTTAGCTCTCTATCTTTAAAATTTTCTCAATTTTCAGTTCTCATAATATATTTGATAGGAAAAAAAAAAAAGAATTATTTTCAATTCACATATTCGCTGGTTGCTTCATTTTCTAAGGCAAGTATCTCATTTTTCATCCAAAAAAGTAGACGTTCAGTTTAATTTGTCCCATTTCAAATGAATAAGTAAATATCCTATAATTTTAGTTAGTATGTGGCTAAAATATATTTGCACCCAACATAATAACAACAGGAAAAAATATTTACAATGAAATAAATTCGAAGTTCCAAATTTAATTGGAAGATACTCTTGTTCAAGTTGCAAGGTTGAGTATTACAATCAAAGGTTGTTGGTTATACTTAATGTAGATATGGGTATTTGGTCTACCTTCATAACAGTTTCTTACATTTAATTTTTTTTGTTTGAACATGCTTTAATTTTAAACTAATGATATATATATATATATATATATCGATTATTTAATACACCATTTTGTTAAACAAATCACTTATATTTAGGTTTTCATGACTTATTACTACGTCAATCATGATTCGCAAATATTTAAGAATCAATAAAATTTAATTTTGGAATATGTAATTATACTTTTACTATAATTAAAAATGAAATGCCCCTTCAACTAAGAAAGTTGGTCGTATTACTATCTTATAATGATTATAAGGAATCACACAAATTAACTCTTTTTAGTTTACGAAAAATGAAAATGAAAATTAGATTAAAAAATTAATTAAGTTAAAGTAATTAAAAAAAATACTTAACCGATTTAATGAATTAGTTTAACTGAATTAACGTAAGCCAATCAAACTTTTAATTGATTTAACCATAATAAAAGTAGTTAACTATTTGAATCGAATTTGCCGTTGGGCAACCACAATGAAATGCTCATGAAAAGAAAAAAAACAAGTCTAAATTCAAAATTTACTCTTAATGGTGAATGTTGACAAAATAAAAGAAAAAAATAAACAGAGATTCGACTAGCTACAAATCAATTATTGGGTTGTTTAAAGCACAGGCAAAGATCTCCAACTCTTCCTCAACAATTTTATTTAGTTTCTTCATTGGCCGGATCTGATGGAATGCCTATTGAAAATAAGAGCATATAACAAAGATATGAGTTAAGTTCAACCAAACTAAAACAAAGTATGTTGGTGAAAAATGAATATGACGTAAATTAGAATATGTGCTACATACCTTCTATTTTCTTTTCGGTCTCATGTGGAACGTGGACATTACTTGTATTACCTCTACTATCATACCCAACCTGAAGGTTGTGGAAATTTCAACACGTGTCATGAAGAATAACTTAATATTTTGTTCATTTTCAATAATCTTCTACAATTGAAAAGTAAGAAAAGAAAACATACAAAATGTTTTGACTCCACATAGCTTTTGGTTAAAACTAAAATAGATTATGGATTTTGAATTTACCTGTGCAATAAATAAATCATCCCTGCAGCAACTATAGAGTATAAAAGTTGCAACCTCCTTTAAAGAGCGAAACTTTTGAGTGACTCTATCATGTATATAATACTGGTATAGAAAAAAATGTGGTTGAACAATGTTAGTAATACTACATAAATTTAGCATTACTCAAAGAATTACAAGTTATTTATGTAAAGTATTATAAGTTGTTACCTTATCACTTATATTTGACGCATTGCGCTTTCATTTTTGCAATATCCAACCCTCTAGTCGCTCTTGTAAGGATAGTTTGTACCTTGGTTGGATTAGTATTGATTCTAGTATTGGGGTAGTGGAACCACATTTTTTCGGAGTGGGAGTTTCTTCACTCTTACATCCAACTTTCTTTCATTGTCTTGTAGAATGACGTGATACATGTCCCTTTTCTCTACCTCAACCTGCATTATGTGTGTTAGTAGAATGAATGAGCTAGATTCTTAAATTATGATATCAAGTTTTGAAATAAAAAGAATATAAAATGTCCACAATAGCAAAAATGCACGTGATTGCACAATAATATCTAATTTTATTTTTTTTACTGTGTGAGGGGCTAGAGATAAATAAAGTGATTGCATTATTTTTCGAAGTATTATAGGTAGATTAAAGTACTAAAATGTTAATTAAGAAAATAATCTTATTTCAGAATAAAAAGATATAAGATGAGATAAAGATGACTTCATTACTTGAAATCATAATAGTACACGAGTTTCTTATTTCCGTGTGCACATTTGATTATACAAATTTAGCTTGCATTATGTGGAGTAAAGCAATCACACTGACTCAAAATATAAGATGGGTACCTATCTTATAAAATAGTCACATGCATTATTGTATAATGATGTCACAACCTTATGTAGTCTTTATAGAATATATTATCGATTATACAATAGCTTTGGTTTTCAATTCTTTAGTCTTTTTCTTACTTTCTCTAATCATCTTCTTTAGTTCTCTTGAAATAAAAAGACATTCGTGCAATTATTGGGTTGAAATAATTTTATCATTATGAGTGAAAATTATGTATCGCAACTTATGTCCTCGGGACAATATCAACATATGTTTCAAGAAAGAAAACATGAAATCAGTAATGAATCCAAGCCACACCCAGTTTATGATTTAATTTACCTTGTCGAACTTAGTAAAGATATATACCACAATTAAGCTAATTTACGATAGAGTACTTTTGTTTTAATAATCAAGTTATCTATACCAATATGTCATTATAAAATCATTTTTAGTTCCATTGATAAATCAGTATCAAGTAATAAGTTACAGTTTTGCAACACTACCTTTTATGTATTGTAATTTACATTAGCTCTTAATTACATTATTTTGCGCGCTTGTTAGATGGCACATCATACTACTTTTTGTTTCAATTTATTTTCTTCCAATATTAAGCAAAATAGTTTCTACATGAACTGATAAGTTATATGAATTCTTGGAACAAAATCATTATTGCAAAACCTTCACGATTTCAACTCTTTCAGCCCGATTAGATATTATCACAAATAATATAGGTAACCATTATCATGCACCATTCGGTGAAATCTAACTAACTTCATAATATTAGCCAATGCTAACACACAATTATTGATTAATATGCATCTAAAATTATTAAACTTGCATGAACAAGAAAAAGAAAGCGAAGAAATATAGATGAGATTACTTGAGTGATTTAATTTTCAAATATATATAGAAAGAAATCCAAATTGGCAAGTCCACATACCTTATGTATTTCAAGAATATAGTTTCGGCCTCCTTCATGATGTTGGAAAAGTCCAAAATAGACCTTCCAAGTGCCTTCAACTACACATCTCTCTCGTCTTTTCCTTTTAATTGAATGTCTACAGCTTGATTCAAGTTTATCCTACACCATAAAAAGAAGCACATTAAAATAAAAAGAGCATCAATTGAGTCACAGATAAAGTAAAACAAACATAAGCACATTAGATAAAAGAGTTAAATAACACGTTTAGTCAGTTAGATGCACTTGCATATGAATGAAAGTTCTATAAACTTCAATTAGAATTATTTTATTGAAAATAAAAGTGATAATCTAGCTTTTAATGAAACTGTGAGACATATTGCCTTGTGTTGCAACGTTCATATCCCTTCACCATCGAATTTCAATTAATAAATAATTTTCTTATTCCATAATATAGCTCCCATATTTGGTGCTACCAGTACAATGCAGCTAAATCAAATGCATCATAATTATTGTTCGCACTATTTTTCTGAACTTATCTTTGCTCTATAACCTTTTGAATTCATTGTATACAAAATGTGCTCTACTCCATTAAAAATTAAGAAAAGTAGAGTTTGGTGGTTAATTTTTTTTTGGTGCAATATGAGCTTTCTTGAAATCCACCAATGAAGTCTTAATAGTGAGAATTTATAGGACAACAATGGGTAGAGTTGAAAAGTAGTAGACGTTTTCTGTGAGTCCTCGTCCCACATGGGTTAGGAACTAAACAGATAACGAACATATAAACCACTGCCTAAAGAATTCAAGTGCATGCATTGGATATCCCTTTTTTGGTTAGCTGTCATAATCAACTTTCAGGATGAACTTGGTGGATTTGTAGGCAATTCTCGCATCCAACGAGCTCGTGGGCCTGGGGCGTGACCAAATGGTATCAAAGTCTATCATCAAGCAGAGATGGAAAGTAAGTGCTATACGGAATAAAGTGCTACACCTGTGGAGAGCCTCATTTTGAACCCCTGGGACAAAATGCTACACGCGTGGAGTCAGCTCTAGAATCCTGATGTGTGACGACTAACCATCAACTCTGTTACTCCACGATGAGGACATCACATTCTTGGGTGATTGTGATACCTCATCCCATATGGATTAGGAACTAAAAAGATAAGCAACATAAAAGCATTGGCCAAAGGGCTTACGGGTCTGAACTTGTCATAGCCGAATTTTAGGATGCCCTCCCTGAGTTTGGAGGCTATTTTGTCCTAAGGGCTTGCGAGTCCGAGCTTGACATGTTCCATACAAAATTTTGGACATGTATTGAACAAATTGGAAATGTTATTTTCAAGGATGGAGGAGATATTTTGGGGAGTTAACTATGAATGGAAGATGTTGCCTATTTTCATTAATCATTTGCCCATGAAAGGTTGCATAAAAGAAAAATATATTTTAATTGGAAAACCAATTGATTTTGTTGTAAATGCCACAAATACTATTTTACCGTCATGAAATTTATATTTCTAAATCAAGCCCAATATATTATATGCAACTTATTTTAATTCTAAGAGTGGTTTCTCTACATGCTAATAGGAGTTTGAATCACAATGAGAACAATCAACATAGAGGAAACTAATCTTTTATGTTTCTTGATATATCTTAGAATGTGCTTGCAAATTAGTGATACTAATTGAAGATCTATGAAGATTTTTGCGAGTGACAGATTCTAGAGACTTCTATTATTTTATTGTAGTGAGATTGGTCAAATATAAAAGTAATAGTAAATAAAATTGCTTTATTTATTGGGAAAGGATTGAATACTAAACGATAATTATGGGTTCCTAGGCCACCTGTGCCTAAGTAGGGGGTTAGGCAAGATCTCCACCCAATTATAGATGATTGGGAAAAAAAAAAATATTATCCTATTGGGAAATTTCAAAACGAGGAGTACTTCTCCATTACAAATCATTTAAAACGAAAATTAGAATAATCCAGCTTGTAGAAGATCCTTTGAGTGACCTGGATATCTCACTCCCATGAACGACGTAATATTGTTGGGTGATTGTGTGGCGACTAACCATCGACTCTGTTACTCCACGATGAGGACATCACAATTCTTGGGTGATTGTGATACCTCATCCCATATGGATTAGGAAACTAAAAAGATAAGCAACATAAAGCATTGGCCAAAGGGCTTACGGGTCCGAGCTTGTCATGGCCGAATTTTAGGATGCCGTCCCTCAGTTTGAAGGCAATACTCTTGTCCTAAGGGCTTGCGGGTCCGAGCTTGATATGTTCCATACAATATTTTGGACATGTATTGAACAAATTGGAAATGCTATTTTCAAGGATGGAGGAGATGTTTGGGGAGTTAACTATGAATGGAAGATGTTGCCTATTTTCATTAATCATTTGCCCATGAAAGGTTGCATAAAAGAAAAATGTATTTAATTGGAAAACCAATTGATTTAGTTGTAAATGCCACAAATACTAATTTACCGTCTTCAAATTTATATTTCTAAATCAAGCTAAATATATTATATGCAACTTATTTTAATTCTAAGAGTGGTTTTCTCTCCATGCTAATAGGAGTTTGAATCACAATGAGAACAATCAACATAGAGGAACAAATCTTTTATGTTTCTTGATATATCTTAGAATGTGCTTGCAAATTGGTGATACTATTTGAAGATCTATGAAGATTTTTGCGAGTGACGGATTCTAGAGACTTCTATTATTTTATTGTAGTGAGATTGATCAAATATAAAGTAATAGTAATAAAATTGCTTTATTTATTGGAAAGGATTGAATACTAAATGATAATTATGGGTTCTTAGGCCACCTGTGCCTCAGTAGGGGGTTAGGCAAGATCTCCACCCAATTATAGATGATTGGGAAAAAAAATTTATATCTTATTGGGAAATTTCAAAACGAGGAGTACTTCTCCATTACAAATCATTTAAAACGAAAATTTGAATAATCCAGCTTGTAGAAGATCCTTTGAGTGACCTGGATATCTCACTCCCATGAACGACGTAAATATTTTTTCTTTGTCACATGCTTCATTTGTGAAGAGATCCCCCACTTTAAGTGCATAGAAAATAACATTCCAAACTTCTCTTGATTTCCATGAATTTTTGTGAGCACATGCCGTAACCGCCACGTTCCTTTACGTTGTCACTTCATCAGTGCCAAAACATTTTTAGCATAGATTTATAACTAGATCCTTTGAAAGGCATATTGTTTCACCATTCCAAACCTTGATAAATCACCAATTAACTCTAAAAAACTAATCATTCGATAATCTATAAACTCATAAAAACGCTAACACTACATCTCCTTAGTTATTACACAAAACCCTACATCATCTGGCCTCACAAGGTTCCCCTAGAAGCACCATTGCAATGCAATTGCACCCATCCCGGCTTATGAGGCTTGCAAGTAACCATTTTTGTCGAAACAGGAGGTTAGCGTGGGAACTGAACCCATAGTGTCACCAATTAATATTTAGATAACCTATCCAGTGTTGCCTTTTAAATACGCCTCCTTTGGCAGCAACTGTAGCTGGTGATGCACCATTCCAAATGATCATTTTAGCTTGAAAATGAGACCTTGGTGCTTGGGTTGTTTCGAGTCTTCCAAGTAAATCATAGAACAAGCAACGATGCAAAGTTACATATATGTCCATTATCGGAAGGTTGTTGCCAACTTCCATTAATGACGATTGATCATTATCGCCAAATCCGTTACTGGAAGCTACAACTTTAAAAAGCTAGCATACAATTATCACACCTTCGCACCTTGGAACTCTTGAAAGAACACATGTGCAATGGTCTCCATATATGAACATCACTAGCGTTTAGATGCCACTGCAATCGTGTGTCGACCTGCAACTAGCCATTCATCAATTTCCAGAAAAATATTACTATTGAAAATTTAATTGTGGCCTACCTGAAACCACCAAAAATTGGTTAAGGATGTATTAATCACAAACTAGATGCCAAGTTGTTTAAAAAAAATTCCCCATCATATGAGGGCCACCAGACCAACTTTTTTGCGGACTTCTCATTAGGATTGATTACTATACATCAAGTGTCATTTTTACCCGTAAAAGATGTTGGAATAGGTGACCAGAAAGCTAATAGGTTTGGCAATTTGTAACCTATCTGACAACTTGATGTGAATGTAATATTATTATGTGATGAATAAGATGAGTATTCGTCACCAATGGTACCTTCTTTGTTGCGCTCATCTTACATTTGTTAAACCGGTGTTTAACTTATATCGCAACAAAGCCCACAGACCATAGATAACAACTCGTGCAGTTGGGCCACGCATTGGATGGTGGTCATGAAACCAACTGATTAAGAGTTGGGTCTGAAACGTTCCAAGTCGAGGACCTCGAGACAGGGCATCGAGAGTCCTATTGAGACTTGCGTCAAGAGTCGTGTTCATTTGAATGCGTGCCGTGTTTCATCGGCGACAGGCGTGGGACGCCTACACGATCTTGATGGGTTGGTCGACTGGGGTCGAGCTGACTGGACTGACTCGCGGGGATCATCATATGGAAGCCTTGGAGGCTTGGTCGGTATGATTGGTTTTCCCCGGTTCCGATAGTACGGGAGTAATCCTCAGACTTGAGGAATCATGGCAGTCACGTGCACAGGACGGCTGTATCTTGGATCTGGCGAGAGGTGATCATTCTGTAAGATGATCATTATAAGCCTTGTCCAGTGCAGTCGGAATGTGTAGCGAGGACGGTGGATTCCAAGAAGAGGATCCGTCCCCTGTCAGTATATGACAGAGGTATCTCCTATGCACTCGGAGACACGTACATGCTGTTTGAAGCTGTGGCCACAGTGGTTGGTCGAACAGGGAATGGTTTCCTGTGTCGACGCAATGAAGCATACGTGGTCTCGAGTATTAAGCATAGATGCCTAGTCAAGGATGGGAACCGACGCCCAATTCCATACCCTAGACTAAGGCCGGGAGACGGTAGACGGAAGGGATCGTACCCGTACGGAATCGGCGCCTAAATGTTCACGCCAATTCACCTAGTCTCTAGGGCCATGGACCGTTGCAAGACGGCCACCCATGGTAACGGGCCCTTGTGGGACACGGCCCAAGTCTAGCTGAGGGTGAACCTAAAGGGTCACACACAAATCACGAGGAGGGTTGAGAGATCGACTTGGAGTCAGTCTCGAAGGATAAAATAAGTAATTGGATTACTTAAGGGAAAGTCCATTGGATGGACGGGCCGATAATTGTATCGGGCTTTCATTTAATCGGTAAATTGGATTTTTCGATTAAATATGGAAAGTTGAGATGTTGAGACGTTGGATCTTTTAATTGGATTAAAAGATCAACGGGAATAATTTAAGTGGACATTAAATTGGATTTAATATTGGGTTCGTCGTAATTGGATTACGATAAAACCCGGTCCCGTTAAATTATACCCGAGAGAGAGAAATAATCCTAATTTGAAATAGGAAGAAGTTGGACTTCTTCCCTTAATTAATATGGCCGACATGCTCCCTTGGAGGAAGCAAAATCAGCCATGTTTCATGCTAGGTGGTATGTTGACTTCTCTCTTTTTGGAAAGAGACAAATCAACTCCAATCAAGCTCTTCCCTTTTGGTATGATTTGATCATACCATAAATTTTGGTAGGCTTGATTGAAGAATTGATGGTGATTGATTGGAATGAATCTAGACATCCTTGGATGAACCTAGACACATTCCAATAATCACATTAATTATGTATATATATTAGAATATACAACATCCAGCATAAGTTGATTCATTATTCATCTTTTTCTAGGAAAAAGAGAAGACAAAAATCCACTCCTCTCTCTCAAAATTTCGTGCTCCCTCCCTCTCTTACACTTGTGTTCTTCACTTGATTTTGAATCAAGAAGAAGAACAAAGTAAGTTTAAGAGAACACTAATTCATAGTGTTTCTTCTCTTAAACCGATTCCTTCCTAAACCCGTTCTTTTCTAGCAAGAAGAACGTGTATTTCTTCCGGTGTGGTGTGGATCACCTTTGGAGAATCCATACGTTTGGATTTCGTGAGCATTCCGGAGAAGGAACAACGCTAATAGCCGGGAGCATACGCTAAACAATCAAAGGTAACGGTTTATTACGCTTTGATTGATTCCATTTATATATCTATGCCCTATGTGTTTAAATATATGTTTTAATATTTACACATCCTACATCGAATGCCCGGTTGAGCACCCAAGGGTACACCCCTTGGATTCGCGTATTTTGAATTTTATTTAAATTTACGCACTTTCCACGCTTTCTCGCTTTCCGCTCGCGCTCCCGGGAGGATCCGCTTGTCCTTCAAGTGGTATCAGAGCCCGTTCGATGTAAGGGCATAGATCTATGTGGTTGGCATGATCTACTTGCTTTAAACGGCTTTATTGGCATGTTAGATTACATAAATATATGAATAATATGATGATTCAATTGTTTGGATTTAATGGACTTTTGGCATGCTTAATTTTGTTAGATTGGATCTAAAATTGCATGCTTATTTCAGAATAATATTAATGTTATTGTGCTGAAACAGTTTTGAAAAACACAAAAAAAAAAAATATTTGGTCGGGCCGGCAGTGGCCGCGCGCAGGCGGGCGCCTGCGCGCGCGCGCGCTGCCCTGTGCTCGCGGGTGGCCGGCCAGCACAACGGCTGGGCCGTTTTGTGCCGTTTTTCGACTTTTTTCCGGAAAATTCGATTTTCTATATTTTCTCCACAATATTCTGAAAATATATTAATTTTGCATTTTTGATTTTGGGATAATTGGATTATTCCTTGAATTAAATTTGCTTAATTAATTTGGGATTAATACATGCATTGGATGCATTGTGTAAAATGTCCATTAAATTTGAAATTTGAATTTTGCATATTATTTATATGTTTATGCTTTTGTGATGTTGGACATCGCTTGGTATTTGGAATATCCATTGGTTTTATTGCATGATTATTTGGAATAATTATGTTATATGTGAGTTGATGGAATCAACATGGGATGATCACAAGAGCCCTAGACCTTATGTATGGATGAATGTATGATTATTTATTTTCTGTTGGGTGGGCCTGCGTGCCTCTTGTTTTTGGGACTATCATCTCCCGTATTTTCAGCTCATGATGTTAAGGCTTGTTTTCCTTATTACCAATGTATTACTTTCAGTTGTAATGAGAGTAGATAGGATTGGTGAGGTTTCAATTTTAACAAGCAATTGGAGTCGGAGACCCCAAGGAGGAGCATCAAGGCGTGAAACAAGAGCACTACGAGGCCCATTGGAATGAAAATGGGTATATTACTATTGTAATAATTTAGGACACCCTAGACAGACCATAGACTCACTGCGGGCTCAGTGGGTCGCATAGGTTGGGCTTGTGATCATCCTAACAGGGGTATGCTATGTTTTCTGCATGCGGCGTATTATTTATCGCTTTAAATATTGGATATTTATGCATGCTAAAACACCATAATGTGATGAGGTCTCGGTCATACACAAACTCTCATTTGGTTGGACCAAATTAAATATTAGGCCCAGAACGGACTTGGATCAAAAATGGTATTTTGGTCTGTCCGAGCCTTCCATCCACAACAATGTGGTGAGGAAGCTACCACTACCAAGTGTGGTCTCACGAGTCGTGGCACCTTGGACTAGGGGAAAGCTGCACTATTGTTGTGAACAAAAAGACTGCGCTTGCTATTTCCCTGTCTCACGAGTCGTGGGGGCGACAGTTTGAGGCATGATTTGGTTGATGGGTCGGTGCCCAACACTGAGTAACATGGTTCACTTGGAGTCCTCGGGACCATGTGAATAGGTGAGGCAAAATATCTTGGGAATCTCATTGGATGAGAATGATATTGGATATCTCCCCACGAGGTCTTCTTCATGTGAATCATAAAAGCGGGGCATGGAGATTACGCTTGTGGATCCCAAGCCCATAGGAAATGGTTTCCCGAAACTCCGCTTGAGAGTGGCGGACTTTCGTATAAATAGTGGGAGGGTTAAAGACTAAAAGACCAAGTCTTCAACTTGAAAAAATAATATTACCATCATCTGCTAATTTCTGCTTTACATTTTCATTAATGTAGGTATGTCTAAGAACCCGTTAACCATGATTCTTGAGACTAACAAATTCAACGGAACGAAACTAGTCAGACTGGCTGAGAAACCTGAGGATTGTCCTTGGTTTTGAGAACCAAGGCTACGTCTTGGACGAGCCGCCACCGAGCGACTTACCGGAGGGGTCCATGCCTGAAGAACGTTTGACGTTCGAGAAATGGCATGAGGACAACCGGAAAGTACGCAGTATCATACTGGCTTCGATGTCTAATGACATCTAGAAGCAGTATGAGAGGCTGGACAACGTCTCCGCCATAATGCTCCGCATGAACGAGGTTTATGCGGTTCCGGATAGGCATATTAGATATGCCGCCACAAAAGCATTTCTTTGGCACCAAGCTCGCTGAAGGAGCGTCTGTACAGAGTCATGGGGTCAAGATGCTCTCCCTAGTGGAGAAACTCGAGGACCTTAAAGTTGGGCTTAACAATGACACGTACATTGACGTAATCCTCCAGTCGCTTCCTCCATCCCTATGACCGTTTGTTTGTAAACTACAACATGAACGGACTTGAGAAGTCTATTCATGAGTTGATCAACATGCTGGTCCAATACGAGGCAACGACCACACAAGTCGGCGCCGGGTGGTATTGATAGGAGAGGCTTCGACCTCCAAAGCGAATGGCAAGAGGGCCGGACGCTGGAAGAGGAAGAAGGGCAAAGGGAAGACGGTTGCGGCCCCTGCTCGCGCTCCGGGCGTCCCTGTTGCTCCGGTTGGACGACGAGCAAAGGGAAAGGGAAGGCCCGAGGTTCTCAGCGGTCCAAGGCAAATGATGTCTGCATACATTGCCAAGGGAAAGGGCATTGGAAGAGGGAGTGCCACAACTCCTCTCCAACCCAGGTGTGTTTGTGGTTGAAGTTAATATGATTACTAATTCTGCTTCATGGGTATTGGATACCGGGTGTGGTGCTCACATCTGCAAATGATTTGCAGGCACTGCAAAGAAGAAGCAGAAGGCTAACCAAGGATGAGATGATCCTGAGGCTAGGCGATGGCAAGGCCGTTGCTGCGGAGGCCGTAGGATCACTAGAGTTAGCCATTAGTAGTCATGTTAGGATTGTACTGAACAACTGTTTCTATGTACCTAGCATGATTAAAAACATTGTTTCCATCCCGGTCCTTGATAAGGAGGGATATGAATTTACCATCAATAAAAACGGTTTTTTTCATTATCAAAGATGGTATTTCTCATTTGCTTGGTACATTGGTCAACGGTCTGTACATACTTCAACAGTCTAATTGGATTATGACTGCAGAACACAAACGAAAACGTGATGATCATAATAACGCACAGATATGGCATGCGAGGTTAGGTCATATCTCTAAAGATAGGATAAAAAGGTTGATGGACTCAAAGAGTCTAGAAATAGACGATTTGGACAACCTACCGACCTGCGAATCCTGTCTAAAGGGAAAGATGACCAAGAAAAACCCTTTGTTGGACAAAGTACGCTAGCCAGTGGTCTGTTGGATTTGATCCATACAGATGTCTGTGGTCCACTAAATACTCAGGCTAGAGGTGGGTACTCGTATTCATAACCTTTACCGATGATCACTCACGGTATGGTTATGTTTACCTGATGAGGTACAAGTCTGAAGCCTTTGGAAGGTTTAAAGAATACAGACTTGAAGTAGAGAACCAAACCGGTCGAAAGATCAAAGCCCTTCGGTCGGACCGAGATGGAGAGTATTTGAGTGGTGAGTTTACTGATTATCTAAAAGAGAATGGGATTCTCTCTCAGTGGACCCTCCTGGAACACCGCAGCTTAACGGTGTGTCTGAAAGGAGGAATCGGACCTTGTTGGACATGGTCCGATCCATGATGAGTTTTACCGAACTACCCCTTTCCTTCTGGCGATACGCTCTTGAGACGGCGGCCAAAGTTTTGAACTTGGCGCCATCTAAAAGGGTATCCCAGACGCCATATGAGATATGGCATGGCAAGCCTGCCTCCTACAAATACTTGAAAGTGTGGGGTTGCCCCGCATATGTCAAGAGATTAGTGGGAGATAAACTGGACTCGAGGTCTAGTTTATGCAGGTTTATCGGCTATCCAAAGAAACTGCGGGGTATTATTTCTATGATCCCTCCGAGCAAAAGGTTTTTGTCTCGCGAAACGCAGTGTTCTTGAAAAAAGGTTTTCCATCGTATAGTCGACGCGATGAGGTACTCCTTGAGGAATCAAGTGAGGTACCCCATGAGGGGCAGTGACATCTGAGCCAGTGGTTCCCACTCATATTGTTCCAGTCCTCCGTAGGTCGGCCAGAGTATCCCATGCACCTGATAGGTATGGATTTCTGGGCCTGACCAGTCAGTTGGATAATGATCCAAAGACGTACGGAGAAGCGATGTCGGACATCGATTCGGACAAGTGGCTTGAGGCCATGAAATCTGAGATGGACTCGATGGGTACAAACAAGGTTTGGACCCTAGCAGATCCACCAAAAGGGGTTAAACCCGAAGCTGGAACAAACGTTTTGATGAAGTCATACGGGGATATGATTTCATCAAGAACGAGTCCGATCCTTGTGTATACAAGAAGATCAGTGGGAGCTCAGTTGCGTTTTCTGGTGCTTTACATGGATGACATCTTGCTCATTGGGAATGATGCCAAGATGTTGGGTACCACTAAAGCTTGGCTGTCAATGCAATTCTCCATGAAGGATATGGGCGAGGCATCCTACATCCTTGGCATCAAGATCTACAGGGATAGATCTAGAAGGATGTTAGGAATGGCCCAGTCCTCGTACATTGAGAAAGTCTTGAAGAGATTCAAGATGGAGAACTCAAAACGAGGATTCCTTCCTATGAGGCATGGAATTAAGTTATCCAAGAAGTTGTCTCCTAAGACTGATGAGGAGCTTAAAAGGATGTTGGACATCCCCTATGCTTCAGCCGTAGGCAGCATACAGTATGCTGTTCAATGCACTAGACCTGATGTGGCTTTCGCTTTTGAGCGTAAACAAGTCGATATCAGTCGTGTGCCGGGAGGCACACTGGAGTGCAGTCAAGACTATCCTGAAGTACCTAAAAAGGACTAAGGATGTGTTCTTTGATCTACGGCGGTGGAGAGTTGATACTGGAAGGCTATAGCGACGCTAGCTTCCAGTCGGATGACGAAGATGCCAAGTCTCAATTTGGTTTTGTATTTAGACTAAATGGTGGCGTGGTTACTTGGAAAGGTTCCAAGCAGGCTACCACGGCGGACTCCACCATACAGTTTTGAATACATAGCGGCTTTGGAACCTGCTAAGAGTGGTTTGGTTCATGAGCTACATCCAAGGGTTGGATGTAGTACCTAGCATCGCTAAGCCTGTAATATCTGTTATGATAACAACGGGACGGATAGCGCTAGCAAAGGAACCGGATCTCATCACGATCCAAGCATATTCTTAGACGCTACCATCTCTTAGAGAGATGGATAGCAGGGGTGACGTTCGGTTGGAACCGAGTCAGCTCCGCAGAAAAACATAGCAGATCCACTTGCTAAGCCCATGTCGCAAGTTGCCCATACTCACCATCTGAATAAGAGGTTCGAGGTCAATTGGTGATTGGCTTTAGGTCAAGTGGGAGATTGTTGGAATAGGTGACCAGAAAAGCCAATAGGTTTGGCAATTTGTAACCTATCCGACAACTTGATGTGAATGTAAATATATTTATGTGATGAATAAGATGAGTATCGTCACCAATGGTACCTTCTTTGTTGCGCTCATCTTACATTGTTAAACCGTGTTTAACTTATATCGCAACAAAAGCCCACAGACCATAGATAACAACTCGATGCAGTTGGGCCACGCATTGGATGGTGGTCATGAAACCAACTGATTAAGAGTTGGGTCTGAAACGTTCCAAGTCGAGGACCTCGAGACAGGGCATCGAGAGTCCTATTGAGACTTGCGTCAAGAGTCGTGTTCATTGAATGAGTGCCGTGTTTCATCGGCGACAGGCGTGGGACGCCTACACGATCTTGATGGGTTGGTCGACTGGGGTCGAGCTGACTGGACTGACTCGCGGGGATCATCATATGGAAGCCTTGGAGGCTTGGTCGGTATGATTGGTTTTCCCCGGTTCCGATAGTACGGGAGTAATCCTCAGACTTGAGGAATCATGGCAGTCACGTGCACAGGACGGCTGTATCTTGGATCTGGCGAGAGGTGATCTTTCTGTAAGATGATCATTATAAGCCTTGTCCAGTGCAGTCGGAATGTGTAGCGAGGACGGTGGGATTCCAAGAAGAGTATCTCCTAGCACTCGACACACGTACATGCTGTTTGAAGCTGTGGCCACAGTGGTTGGTCGAACAGGGAATGGTTTCCTGTGTCGACGCAATGAAGCATACGTGGTCCGAGTATTAAGCATAGATGCCTAGTCAAGGATGGGAACCGACGCCCAATTCCATACCTAGACTAAGGCCGAGAGACGGTAGACGGAAGGATCGTACCCGTACGGAATCGGCGCCTAAATGTTCACGCCAATTCACCTAGTCTCTAGTGCCATGGACCGTTGCTAGACGGCCACCCATGGTAACGGGCCCTTGTGGGACACGGGCCCAAGTCTAGCTGAGGGTGAACCTAAAGGGTCCACACACAAATCACCGAGACGTTAGAGATCGACTTGGAGTCAGTCTCGAAGGATAAAATAAGTAATTGGATTACTTAAGGGAAAGTCCATTGGATGGACGGGCCGATATTGTATCGGGCTTTCATTTAATCGGTAAATTGGATTTTCGATTAAATATGGAAAGTTGAGATGTTGAGACGTTGGATCTTTTAATTGGATTAAAAATCAAGGGGAATAATTTAAGTGGACATTAAATTGGATTTAATATTGGGTTTCGTCGTAATTGTGATTACGGATAAAACCCGGTCCGTTAAATTATACCCGAGAGGAGAAATAATTCCTAATTTGGAATAGGAAGAAGTTGGACTTCTTCGCGCTTAATTAAATATGGCCGACATGCTCCCTTGGAGGAAGCAAAATCAGCCATTTTTCATGCTAGGTGGTATGTTGACTTGTCTCTTTTAGGAAAGAGACAAATCAACTCCAATCAAGCTCTTCCCTTTTGGTATGACGTTTGATCATACATAAATTTTGGTAGGCTTGATTGAAGAATTGATGGTGATGATTGATGAATCTAGACATCCTTTGGATGAAACCTAGAACACATTCCAATAATCACATTAATTATGTATATATATTAGAATATACAACACCAAGCATAAGTGATTCATTGTATTCATCTTTTTTCTAGGAAAAAGAGAAGACAAAAATTCCTCTCCTCTCTCTCAAAGATTTCGTGCTCCCTCCTCTCTTAGATACTTGTGTTCTTCACTTGATTTTGAATCAAGAAGAAGAACAAAGTAAGTTTAAGAGAACACTAATTCATAGTGTTCTTCTCTTAAACCGATTCCTTCCTAACCCGTTCTTTTCTAGCAAGAAGAACGCCTAACCAACGTGTGAGTTTCTTCCGGTGTGGTGTGGATCACCTTTGGAGAATCCATACGTTTGGATTTCGTGAGCATTCCGGAGAAGAACAACGCTAGTAGCCGGAGCATACGCTAAACAATCAAGGTAACGGGTTTATTACGCTTGATTGATTCCATTTATATATCTATGCCCTATTGTTTTAAATATATGTTTTAATATTACACATCCTACATCGAACGTCCGGTTGAGCACCCAAGGGTACACCCCTTGGGATTCGCGTATTTTGAATTTTTATTTAAATTTACGCACTTCCACGTTTCTCGCTTCGCTCGCGCTCCCGAGCGGATCCGCTTGTCCTTCAAAGAGAGTCATGAGTTTATCAGTCATGTTATTTTTTGTATTTGTACTATCATCTCACCTGACTCAGAAAACCACAGGGTATATTGCATAGCTCTGTGCAGAATCTGCCTCTATTTGGGTATATCATGGAACCTATCACCGATTAATGTGGATAGATTGGTAACCATTGATCCATCTTTGCTTCCTGCGCACCAAATTTTGGTTGTTTCAACATTGCTACTTTCTCCAATTTGGCCACTTTAGATTTTGTTCGCTTACCTTCGTCACATGAAATAACTTCATGATTGAGATCATCTACCTAGTAGTGTAAATGACTCTTTCAACTACTATACCACTCTAATCTTGATTATGGGTGAAGACTTTATGTACAGTCTTCAATGTATTGACTAAACCTTTGTAAGAGTTGATTCAACTTGTTATCAAGAGATTAAACATCAAGCTTGGTGTAAAGTATTACTATCTCATGCTTCGTGTAAAGTTTACTAGGGGGCTCCATCAGCACGAACAAATTTCAGAGGAAAGAAAATTACGTTGATCGATTTTCTCTTGTTGGATCTTATTAATATTTAGAGAGTAGTTCGGCTCTAGATCGATATTGTAAGCAATGGACCTTCAAGGCGAGACTATATAAAACAAAAATTGGATTTGTTGAAAGGTTCAAAGATGTAATTTTTAAGAAAAGATAAATGTGATTGTGAGTTTAAGTAAATATACATCAAATATGTAAAAATTTTGTAGATTGAGAAAGATATAGAGAATACTTTAAATGACAAAGATGGATCGAGAATTGAGACCAGAAATACATAGAGGAAGGCTTTATTATTCTAAAGTATGACGAACAACATACCAAGAGATCTAATGTGGTGCCAAACATAGGATAATACAAGGGAAATGGATGCCTTCCCAAATAATTGCATGGCAAAAGGTCAAAGAATATAGAATAGTTCCTGCAACAATTAATATCTGGCAAGGTTCAAAAACATACAAAATATAGAAATTTTTCATCAAGAAATCATAGTAAGTATGAAATATACATAATTATGGAAGATTGCCATAGTTCATGTCTTCTCTCTCTCCATTATTGTAATTTTGGATATCAAACGGTAGAAGAATATGATTTTAGTCATGGTAGTTAGTACTCTAAGTTCGGGGTCACAAAAGTCTTTTCTGTGATTCTATTTATTTTTTTCTCAATCCTTATTTTTATTTATATAATTTTCTCCTTTCCTCCTTTGTTACATCTTTACCACGTACTATTCCACCTTGTCCTCTACACGCTTCTCCTAATTTCTTTGGTTTGATATTCTATATTTCTCCACAATACCTCCACAAACATTTTTTTTTTCTCCCAAAATAGAGAGTTGGCAAAAGTAGATATCCAAATCCTGGATGTGCTTCCCCAAGTATTAAATATGAATTATTTTAACTTATCAATTCTTCAGGTACCGAGTCAAAGAGATGCAAAATATCATTTTGGTTTCTTAATCATATTATATCATTCAACAATCAATTATATTTTTGGTTTTTGTTATATGAAATGTTTCCACTATTTGTTTTTCCTCATATTGTGGTTCACACAAGCATAAATTTTTTTATATTCAATCCCATAAGTTAAGAATTAGTTTTATTTCAGGTTCTATTGGTCATAGGGATCTCACAATACATTCTAGTAATTGAGAAACCTTCTTCACACAAACTAATTGTTAATTGCAATAGCCAACGATTGTATCACATGGTTTGTTTAGTGGTTGATCAAAATGTGCGATGGGTGGAAGTTGGGGTAGCCGACCAAGATCAGATTGACCCAATAAAAAAAGCCAGCTAGTCCAGCCTAGCCCAACCCAGTGACCTAGTGACAAGAACAAGCGGATCCGACTGGGAGCGCGAGCGGAAAGCGAGAAAGCGTAAAAAGTGCGCGTAAATTAAAATTCAAATCTAATTTAAAAATACGAATCCAAGGGGTGTACCCTTGGGTGCTCAAACGCGGCGTTCGATGTAGGATGTGTAAACATGTTAGAAACATATATTTAAACACATAGGGCATAGATGTATATAAATCAATCAAAGCGTAATTAAACCGTTACCTCATGATTATTTAGCGTATTTCCCAGCTACTTTGCGTTGTTCCTTCTCCGGAATGCTCACGAATCCAAACATATGGATTTCGTCAACAGGTGATCCACACCACACCGGAAGAAGCACACGTTCTTCTGCTAGAAAAGAACGGGTTTAAGAAGGAATCGGTTTTAAGAGAAGAACACTATGAATTAGTGCTCTCTTAAACTTGACTTTGTTCTTCTTCTTGATTCAAAATAAGTGAAAGAACAGAAGTTGTAAGAGAGGGAGAGAGGCCCGAGAAATTGCAGAGAGAGGAAGAGGATTTTTGCCTTCTCTTTTTCCTAGAAAAAGATTATATAATGAATCACATATGCTTGGTGTTCTATATTCTAATATATAAGTACATAATAGATTAATGTGATTATTGGAATGTGTCTAGGTTACATACCAAGGGATGTCTAGATTCATTCCAAGATCAATCACCATCAATTTCTTCAAACAAGCCTACCAAAATTTATGGTATGATCAAATGGCATACCAAAAGGGAAAGCTTGATTGGCGAGTTTATTGTGCTCTCTTTCCAAAAGAAGATAAGTCAACATGCCACCCTAGCATGAAACATGGCTGATTTTGCTTCCTCCAAGGGGAGCATGTCGGCCATGTTTAGATTAAGGGAGAAGTCCCACTTCTTCCTATATCCAAAAATAGGAATTTATTTCTCCTTTCGGGTAATAATTTAACGGACCGGGTTTTATCGTAATCCAATTACGATGAATCCAACATTAAATCCAATTTAATGCCCATTTAGATATTCCCGTTGATCTTTTAATCCAATTAAAAGATCCAACGTCTCAACTTTCCATATTTAATCGAAAATCCAATTTACTGATTAAACGAAAGCCCGATACAATGTCAGCCGATCCATCCAATGGACTTTCCCTTAAGTAATCCAATTACTTATTTTATCCTTCGAGATTGATTCCAAGTTCAATCTCTCAACCTCCTCGGTGATTTGTGTGTGATCCTTTAGGTTCACCTCAGCTAGACTTGGGCCCGTGTCCCACAAGGGCCCGTTACCATGGGTGGCCGTCTAGCAACGGTCCATGGCACTAGAGACTAGGTGAAATTGGCGTGAAACATTTAGGCGCCGATTCCGTACGGGTACGATCCTTCCGTCTACCGTCTCCCGGCCTTAGTCTAGGGTATGGAATTGGGCGTCGGTTCCCATCTTTGACGAGGCATCTATGCTTAATACTCAAGACGACGTATGCTTCATTGCGTCGACACAGGAAACAATTCCCTGTTCGACCAACCACTGTGGCCACAGCTTTAAACAGCATGAACGTGTTTCCGAGTGCATAGGAGATACCTCTATCACATACTGACAGGGGACGGATCCTCTTCTTGGAATCCACCGTCCTCGCTACACATTCCGACTACACTGGACAAGGCTTATGATAATCATTTTAGAGAATGATTACCTCTCACCAGATCCAAGATACAGCCGTCCTGTGCACGCGACTGCCATAATTCCTCAAGTCTGAGGATTACTCCCGTACTATTGGAACCGGGGAAAACCAATCATACCGACCAAGCCTCCAAGGCTTCCATATGATGATCCCCGCGAGTCAGTCCAGTCGTGTCGACCCCAGTCGACCAACCCATCAAGATCGTGTAGGCGTCCCACTGCCTGTCACCGATGAAACACGACACTCATCCAATGAACATGACTCTTGACACAAGTCTCAATAGGACTCTCGATGCCCTATCTCGAGGTCCTCGACTTGGATCGTTTCAGACCCCAACTCTTAATTCAGTTGGTTTCATGAACACCATCCAATGCGTGGCCCAACTGCACAAGTTGTTTATCCATGGGTCTGTGGGCTTTGTTGCGATATAAAGTTAAACACCGTTTTAACAAATGTGAAATGAGCGCAACAAAGTAAGCACCAGAAGTGATAAATACTCATTTTGATTTCATTGCATAAAATAATATTACATTTACATCGAGTTGTATTGAATTAGGTTACAAATCGCCAAACCTATTGGCTTTTCTGGTCACCTATTTTCTAACACCTAGGACCTCCTGGTGTTGGGTCGAGCTTAGAGGGCCAACCTACTTGGGCAAAAATTATTTTCTTTTAATAATGCATGTTAAATAATTTTTACGGTTTAATACACTTTAGATCCTTCAACTATATCAAATGTATTATTTACCCCCCTTAAACTAATACGTATATAATATTTACCCATTTTAGCTAAATTTATAGACAAAATTAGCTTTACATTATATACTTATATATGATGCACAAAGATTGTTTAATATTTTGCACCTTATTTTATACTTCAAACTTTTCTTCATTAGAAAAAGTATATTTGAAGTATAGTAAATTATTTAAAGACTAACATTACAAAAGAACTCGAGATTTGGAACGTGCAACTTTAGTTCCAAATCAGAACGGTTTTTGTGATTACATTGAAAAGGGTTTGTCTCAATGATGTAATCACAACATTCACTAATAGTCTAGCAGTTTCGCAATGGGCAAAACATTGGAAAACCCGTTCTAATTTTTTTTTTTTGAAGATGTTGTTCCAAAAAAAAAAAAAATAGTACCGTGTCAAATTTGAAATGGTTTTTGGGCCGATCATATTGAAATTGTGAAGACATCTGAACAATTGAATATGTTGTTCAAAAGTTGTTATAAAACCCTTTACAAATTTATTGGTTTCTTTTCCTGTTCCAAATTTTTACATTCGTTACAAAATTCAAGGTTATTTGGAAGAACTTTAGTTTCTTTGGGAAACTAATTCGGAATATGGTTTTAGACTCTAATGACTATATTCATTTTCAATAACCATTGCAAAAGGCGCGTTAAACTATATAATGGCTATTTTTCCGTTCCAAAACCAATGTCAAAGTACGCCCCAAAAAGTTTATATATACGTGTGCGTGTGGGTTGTTTTTATTTATTTATTCTCATTCTCTTAAATTCTTAAACCACACACATTCTCAATCTCCCTCTGATTTTTGAGCATGTTATTTTTATTTTTATATTTGACTGATAAGTATTATTCGTGGCAAGTAAGAGTTAGTTTATAGCTCGAAATTATATATTTTTGCATATATATATATATATATGTATGTGTATGTGTAGTGATCATCGTTGTTAAGACAATTGCAAAAATTGGTATATGAGAAGAACCTGCTGGGGAGGGTGGTTACTAGGCAGGAGTTTGAGAATGGTGTTAAGGTTTTCACAGAATGGGCAAAGTATAAGCATCAATATATGAACGGCGAGAAGATTAGCGGCTCATTGTCAGAATGCAAAAAACGGAAGGTTTCAAAATACCGGACGGGATTAATTTTGACTTATGTGTAAAAGAGTTTATATCGGAGTATTATAATTGAACTTGCTATGATGGGGAGAGGATGCAAGAGTACTGTAAGGAAAAGATCGCCCCAGTCAAGGAGTAACTGTTACCTTTTATTAGTTTGGGTGGGTGAATGCAACTTAGGTATAACCGAGGCGGGTAAAGTGTATTTACCCCTAATTTTTATTTCATTCTTCTAAGTTAAACTATTCTAGTAGGTTTGTATACTTTTAAAACTCTAACAACTTTTATCTTTATCGTTCTATTCTAAATTAGTACATTAATTCATGGATTAATCTTTGTTTATTGTTTAAAGTTTATTTTAAATCTCCTTTGGGCTTCTTATTATTGAAGTTTATTATTGTAAAATTGTTAGTTTTTAAATTATTACTTAAGTTCATTATGTAGCCTTAACTACTTTTTATAGTTATAAATTTTTGTTTGATTTGATTATTATTTGCTTATTTCATAAGACAATCATAAATTATTAAGTAATTGTTCAAAATAATATCTCAAATTTATGTAAATAAAATAAAAACAGGCACAATGTGGCTTGGCTCTTGTCTGAACCAGGTTGGTCCATAAGTTGGGCCTGTGTTTAAAAATGGATCCAACCGAGGCCCCATTTCAAGGCCCATGATCACCTCAAGACTAGTCATGACTAGCACTGGGCTGGCCCTGAAATTAGTTGGATAAAAGTTAGTGTCTTCACAGATGGTAAAAAAAGTATCAAGAACGGTGAAAACACCATGTTTTATTGAGCATGATTTCCGTCATGTTTTGGAATATTGCCGGCGGAGCATCAGAGATGGGATCCGGCGATACTTCACGTCACTCGCATGAAATGATCAGGCCGAAATCTTTGGTGGATGTTCTTGAAGAATTCTCTGAAAAAACATACGACCACGAATTAACAAATCAATTTCATAAATCATAAATAAAGAAAAGAAAAAAAAAAACAGAATCAAGATCATCTTACATTTTCAGCCATTTCTTGAATCGTTCTCCACAGTAGGGATTTGGAGAGGGATCTGCAGTGAGGGTGTGTTGACGGAGAAAACAAAAATTGTGAGTAAAGGTGAAGGGTGAGTGTCTGTTGAGTGAGAGAGTGTGAGTAAATGTTGTGTGTGAAGGACAAGCGGATCCGCCCGGGGAGCCGCGAGCGGGAAGCGAGAAAAACGAGAAAATAGTGCGTAAATTTTAAATCTAATTTAAATAAACGAATCCCAAGGGGTGTACCCTTGGGTGCTCAACCGGGCGTTCGATGTAGGATGTGTAAATATTAGAAATATATATTTAAACACATAGGGCATAGATGTATATTAAATCAATCAAAGCGTAGTAAAACCGTTACCTTTGATTGTTTAGCGTATGCTCCCGGCTACTAGCGTTGTTCCTTCTCCGGAATGCTCACGAAATCTAAACGTATGGATTCTCCAAAGGTTGATCCACACCACACCGGAAGAAACACACGTTCTTCTTTCTAGAAAAGAACGGGTTTTAAGAAGGAATCGGTCTAAGAGAAGAACACTATGAATTAGTGCTCTCTTAAACTTACTTTGTTCCTCTTCTTGATTCAAAATCAAGTTAAGAACACAAGTGTAAGAGAGGGAGAGAGGCCGAGAGTTGAGAGAGAGGAGAGGATTTTTGTCTTCTCTTTTTCCTAGAAAAAGATGAATAATGAATCACTTATGCTTGGTGTTGTATATTCTAATATATATACATAGTTAATGTGATTATTGGAATGTGTCTAGGTTCATCCAAGGATGTCTAGATTCATTCCAATCAATCACCATCAATTCTTCAATCAAACCTACCAAAATTTATGGTATGATCAAATCATACCAAAAGGGAAGAGTTTGATTGGAGTTCATTTGTCTCTTTCCAAAACATGGGTGATTTTGCTTCCTCCAAAGGAGCATGTCGGCCATGTTTAATTAAGGAAAGAAGTCCAACTTTTTCCTATTCTAAAATAGGAATTATTTCTCCTCCGGGTATAATTTAACGGACCGGGTTTTATCGTAATCCAATTACGACGAATCCAACATTAAATCCAATTTAATGTCCATTTAAATTATTCCCGTTGATCTTTTAATCCAATTAAAAAGATCCAACGTTCTCAACTTTTCATATTTAATCGAAAATCCAATTTACCGATTAAATGAAAGCCCGATACAATATCGGCCCGTCCATCCAATGGACTTTCCCTTAAGTAATCCAATTACTTATTTATCCTTCGAGATTGACTCCAAATCGATCTTTCAACCTCCTCGGTGATTTGTGTGTGACACTTTAGGTTCACCCTCAGCTAGTCTTGGGCCCGTGTCCGACAAGGGCCCGTTACCATGGGTGGCCGTCTAGCAACGGTCTATGGCACTAGAGACTAGGTGAATTGGCGTGAACATTTAGGAGTCGATTCCATACGGGTACGATCCTTCCGTCTACCGCCTCCCGGCCTTAGTCTAGGGTATGGAATTGGGCGTCGGTTCCCATCCTTGACTAGGCATCTATGCTTAATACTCGAGATCACGTATGCTTCATTGCGTCGACACAGGGAACCATTCCCTGTTCGACCAACCACTGTGGCCACAGCTTCAAACAGCATGAACGTGTCTCCGAGTGCATAGGAGATACCTCTGTCACATACTGACAGGGGACGGATCCTCTTCTTGGAATCCACCGTCCTTGCTACACATTCTGACTGCACTGGACAAGGCTTATGATAATCATCTTACAGAATGATTACCTCTCGCCAGATCCAAGATACAGCCGTCATGTGCACGCGACTGCCATGATCCCTCAAGTGTGAGGATTACTCCCGTACTATCGAAACCGGGAAAAACCAATCATACCGACCAAGCCTCCAAGGCTTCCATATGATGATCCCCACGAGTCAGTCCAGTTGGCTCGACCCTAGTCGACCAACCCATCAAGATCGTGTAGGCGTCCCACGCCTATCGCCGATGAAACACGGCACTCATCCAATGAACACGACTCTTGACGCAAGTCTCAATAGGACTCTCGATGCCCTGTCTCGAGGTCCTCGACTTGGAATGTTTCAGACCCAACTCTTAATCAGTTGGTTTCACGACCACCATCCAATGCGTGGCCCAACTGCACGAGTTGTTATCCATGGTCTGTGGGCTTTGTTGCGATATAAGTTAAACACCGTTTTAACAAATGTAAGATGAGCGCAACAAAGAAGGTACCATTGGTGACGAACACTCATCTTATTCATCACATAATAATATTACATTCACATCGAGTTGTATAATAGGTTACAAATCGCCAAACCTATTGGCTTTCTGGTCACCTATTCTAACAATCTCCCACTTGACCTAAAGCCAATCACCCATTGACCTCAACCCCTTCTTATCCAGATGCTAAGTATGGGCAACTTGCAACATGGGCTTAGTAAGTGGATCTGCTATGTTTTCTGCGGAGGTGACTCGGTCCATCCGAACGTCACCCCTACTAACCGTCTCTCGGAGCAGATGATAGCGTCTAAGAATATGCTTGGATTGGTGATGAGATCTCGGTTCCTTTGCTTGTGCTATAGCCCCGTTGTTATCGCAGAGGAGAACCACTGGCTCAACGATGCTAGGTACTACACCCAACTCTTGGATATAGCTCTTCATCCAAACCGCCTCCTTAGCAGCTTCCGAAGCTGCTATGTATCCAGACTCTGTGGTGGAGTCCGCCGTGGTAGCCTGCTTGGAACTCTTCCAAGCGACCATGCCACCATTAAGTCTGAACACATAACCAGACTGAGACTTGGCATCATCGTCATCCGACTGGAAACTACCGTCCCTATAGCCTTCCAGTATCAACTCTCCACCGCCGTAGATCAAGAACATGTCCTTAGTCCTTTTCAGGTACTTCAGGATAGTCTTGATTGCACTCCAGTGTGCCTCCCCGGCACACGACTGATATCGACTTGTTACGCTCAAAGCGAAAGCCACATCAGGTCTAGTGCACTGAACAACATACTGTATGCTGCCTATGGCTGAAGCATAGGGGATGTCCAACATAGGAAGGAATCCTCGTTTCGAGTTCTCCATCTTGAATCTCTTCAAAACTTTCTCAATGTACGAGGACTGGGCCATTCCTAACATCCTTCTAGATCTATCCCTGTAGATCTTGATGCCAAGAATGTATGTGTTAGAATAGGTGACCGGAAAGCCAATAGGTTTGGCAATTTGTAACCTATCTGACAACTTGATGTAAATGTAATATTATTATGTGATGAATAAGACGAGTATTCGTCACCAATGGTACCTTCTTTGTTGCGCTCATCTTATATTTGTTAAAACGGTGTTTAACTTATATCGCAACAAAGCCCACAGACCATGGATAACAACTCGTGCAGTTGGGGCACGCATTGGATGGTGGTCATGAAACCAACTGATTAAGAGTTGGGTCTGAAACGTTCCAAGTCGAGGACCTCGAGACAAGGCATCGAGAGTCCTATTGAGACTTGCATCAAGAGTCGTGTTTCATCGGCAAACAGGCGTGGGACGCCTACACGATCTTGATGGGTTGGTCGACTGGGGTCGAGCTGACTGGACTGACTCGTGGGGATCATCATATGGAAGCCTTGGAGGCTTGGTCGGTATGATTGGTTTTCCCCGGTTCTGATAGTACAGGAGTAATCCTCAGACTTGAGGAATCATGGCAGTCGCATGCACAGGACGGCTGTATCTTGGATCTGGCGAGAGGTAATCATTCTGTAAGATGATTATCATAAGCCTTGTCCAGTACAGTCAGAATGTGTAGCGAGGACGGTGGATTCCAAGAAGAGGATCCGTCCCCTGTCAGTATGTGACAGAGTTATCTCTTATGCACTCAGAGACACGTTCATGTTGTTTGAAGCTGTGGCCACAGTGGTTGGTCGAACAGGGAATGGTTTTCTGTGTCGACGCAATGAAGCATACGTGGTCTCGAGTATTAAGCATAGATGCCTAGTCAAGGATGGGAACCGACGCCCAATTCCATACCCTAGACTAAGGCTGGGAGACGGTAGACTGAAGGATCGTACCCGTACGGAATCGGCGCCTAAATGTTCACGCGAATTCACCTAGTCTCTAGTGCCATGGACCGTTGCTAGACGGCCACCCATGGTAACGGGCCCTTGTGGGACACGGGCCCAAGTCTAGCTGAGGGTGAACCTAAAGGGTCACACAAAAAATCACCGAGGAGGTTGAGAGATCGACTTGTAGTCAATCTCAAAGGATAACATAAGTAATTGGATTACTTAAGGGAAACTCCATTGGATGGACGGGTCGATATTGTATCGGGCTTTCATTTAATCGGTAAATTGGATTTTCGATTAAATATGGAAAGTTGAGATGTTGAGACGTCGGATCTTTTTAATTGGATTAAAAGATCAACGGGAATAATTTGAGTGGACATTAAATTAGATTTAATATTGGGTTTGTCGTAATTGGATTACGATAAAAACTCGGTCCGTTAAATTATACCCGAGAGGAGAAATAATTCCTAATTTGGAATAGGAAGAAGTTGGACTTTTTCCTTAATTAAACATGGCCGACACGCTCCCTTGGAGGAAGCAAAATCAGCCATGTTTCATGCTAGGTGGTATGTTGACTTATCTCTTTTGGAAAGAGACAAATCAACTCCAATCAAGCTCTCCCCTTTTGGTATGATTTGATCATACCATAAATTTTGGTAGGCTTGATTGAAGAATTGATGGTGATTGATTGGAATGAATCTAGACATCCTTGGATGAACCTAGACACATTCCAATAATCACATTAATTATGTATATATATGAGAATATACAACAACAAGCATAAGTGATTCATTATTCATCTTTTTCTAGGAAAAAGAGAAGACAAAAGTCCTCTCCTCTCTCTCAATTTTCGTGCTCTGTCCCTTTCTTACACTTGTGTTCTTCACTTGATTTTGAATCAAGAAGAAGAACAAAGTAAGTTTAAGAGAACACTAATTCATAGTGTTCTTCTCTTAAACCGATTCCTTCCTAAACCCGTTCTTTTCTAGCAAGAAGAACGTGTGTTTCTTCGGGTGTGGTGTGGATCACCTTTGGAGAATCCATACGTTTGGATTTCGTGAGCATTCTGGAGAAGGAACAATGCTAGTAGCCGGGAGCATACGCTAAACAATCAAAGGTTATGGTTTATTACGCTTTGATTGATTTCATTTATATATCTATGCCCTATGTGCTTAAATATATGTTTTAATATTTACACATCCTACATCGAACGCCCGGTTGAGCAACCAAGGGTACACCCCTTGGGATTCGCGTATTTTGAATTTGATTTAAATTTATGCACAATTTCTCGCTTTCTCGCTTCCGCTCGCGCTCCCGGGCGGATCTGCTTGTCCTTCAAGTGGTATCAGAGCCCGGTACGATGTAAGGGGCATAGATCTATGTGTTTGGCATGATCTACTTGATTTTAATGGCTTTATTGGCATGTTAGATTACATAAATATATGAATAATATGATGATTCAATTGTTTGGATTTAATGGACTTTTGGCATGCTTAATTTTGTTAGATTGGATCTAAAATTGCATGCTTATTTTCAGAATAATATTATTATTATTGTGCTGAAACAGTTTTAAAAAAAAAAAAAAAAATTGGTCGGGCCGGCAGTGCCCACGCGCAGGTGGGCGCCTGCGTGCGCTGGGCTTTCGGCCAGCGCGCGCGTACGCTGCTGGCCGAGGGCCAGCGCGTGGCCGGCCGGCCAGCACAACGGCTGGGCCGTTTTGTGCCGTTTTTCGACTTTTTCCGGAAAATTTGATTTTCTGTATTTTCTGCGCAATATTCTGAGAATATATTAATTTTGTATTTTTTATTTTGGAATAATTGGATTATTCCTTGGATGAAATTTGCTTAATTAATTTGTGATTAATACATGCATTGGATGCATTGTTTAAAATGTCCATTAAATTTGAAATTTGAATTTTGCATATTATTTGTATTTTTATACTTTTGTGATGTTGGACATCACTTGGGTATTTGGAATATCCATTGGAATTTATGCATGATTATTTGGAATAATAATGTTATGTGTGTTGATGGAATCAACATGGGATGACCACAAGAGCCCTAGACCTTATGTATGGATGAATGTATGATCATTTATTTTCTGTTGGGTGGGGCCTGCGTGCCTCTTGTTTTTGGGACTATCATCTCCCGTATTTTCAGCCTCATGATGTTAAGGCTTGTTTTCTTTATTACCAATGTATTACTTTCAGTTGTAATGAGAGTAGATAGGATTGGTGAGGTTTTACTTTTAACAAGCATTTGGAGTTGGAGACCCTAAGGAGGAGCATCAAGGCGTGAAACAAGAGCACTACAAGGCCCATTGGAATGACAATGGGTATATTACTATTGTAATAATTTAGGACCACCCTAGAAAGACCATAGACTCACTGCGGGCTCAGTGGGTCGCATAGGTTGGGCTTGTGATCATCCTAAAACAGGGGTATGCTATGTTTTCTGCATGCAGCGTATTTATTTATCGCTTTAAATATTGGATATTTATGCATGCTAAAACACCATAATGTGATGAGGTCTCGGTCACACTTAAACTCTCATTTGGTTGGACCAAATTAAATATTAGTCCCAGAACGGACTTGGATCAAAATGGTATTTATGATCTGTCCGAGCCTTCCATCCACAGCAATGTGGTGAGGAAGCTACCACTACCCAAGTGTGGTCTCACGAGTCGTGGCACACTTGGACTATGGGAAAGTTGCACCATTGTTGTGAACAAAAAGACTGCGCTCGTTGTTTCCTTGTCTCACGAGTCGTGGGGGGCGACTGTTTGAGGTATGATTTGGTTGATGGGTCGGGCCTAACACTGAGTAACATGGTTCGCTTGGAGTCCTCGGAACCATGCGAATAAGTGAGGCAAAATATCTTGGGAATCTCATTGGATGAGAATGATATTGGATATCTCCCACGAGGGTCTTCTTCATGTGAATCGTAAAAGCGGGGCATAGAGATTACGCTTGTGGATCCCAAGCCCACTAGAAAAATGGTTTCCCGAAACTCCGCTTGAGAGTGGCGGACTTTCGTATAAATAGTGGGAGGGTTAAAGACTAAAAGACCAAGTCTTCAACTTGAACAATAATATTACCATCATTTGCTAATTTCTGCTTTACATTTTCATTAATGTAGATATGTCTAAGAACCCATTAACCATGATTCTCGAGACTAACAAATTCAATGGAACGAACTACTCGGACTGGCTGAGAAACCTGAGGATTGTCCTCGGTTTCGAGAACCAAGGCTACGTCTTGGACGAGCCGCCACCGAGCGACTTACCGGAGGGGTCCACGCCTGAAGAACGTTTGACGTTCGAGAAATGGCATGAGGACGACCGGAAAGTACGCAGTATCATACTGGCTTCGATGTCTAACGACATCCAGAAGCAGTATGAGAGGCTGGACAACGTCTCCGCCATAATGCTCCGCATGAACGAGGTTTATGCGGTTCCGGATAGGCATATTAGATATGCCGCCACAAAAGCATTCTTTGGCACAAAGCTTGCTGAAGGAGCGTCTGTACAAAGTCATGGGGTCAGGATGCTCTCCCTAGTGGAGAAACTCGAGGACCTTAAAGCTGGGCTTAACAATGACACGTACATTGACGTGATTCTCCAGTCGCTTCCTCCATCCTATGACCCGTTTGTTGTAAACTATAACATGAACGGACTTGAGAAGTCTATTCATGAGTTGATCAACATGCTGGTCCAATACGAGGCAACGACCCACAAGTCGGCGCCGGCGGTATTGATAGGAGAGGCTTCGACCTCCAAGAGGGCCGGACGCTGGAAAAGGAAGAAGGGCAAAGGGAAGACGATTGTGGCCCCTGCTCGCGCTCCAGGCACCCCTATTGCTCCGGTTGGACCAAGCAAAGGGAAAGGGAAGGCCCGTGGTTCTCAGCGGTCCAAGGCAAATGATGTCTGCATGCATTGCCAAGGGAAAGGGCATTGGAAGAGGGAGTGCCCACAACTCCTCTCCAACCCAGGTGTGTTTGTGGTTGAAGTAAATATGATTAGTAATTCTGCTTCATGGGTATTGGATACCGGGTATGGTGCTCACATCTGCAATGATTTGCAGGCACTGCAAAGAAGCAGAAGGCTAACCAAGGATGAGATGATCCTGAGGCTAGGCGATGGCAAGGCCGTTGCTGCGGAGGCCGTAGGATCACTAGAGTTAGCCATTAGTAGTCATGTTAGGATTGTACTGAACGACTGTTTCTATGTACCTGGCATGATTAAAATATTGTTTCCATCTCGGTCCTTGATAAGGAGGGATGTGGATTTACCATCAATAAAAACGGTTTTTTCATTATCAAAGATGGTATTTCTCATTTGCTTGGTACATTAGTCAACGGTCTGTACATACTTCAACAGTCTAATTGGATTATGACTGCAGAACACAAACGAAAACGTGATGATCACAATAACGCACAGATATGGCATGCGAGGTTAGGTCATATCTATAAAGATAGGATAAGAAGGTTGGTGGACTCAAAGAGTCTTGAAATAGACGATTTGGACAACCTACCGACCTGCGAATCCTGTCTAAAGGGAAAGATGAACAAGAAACCCTTTGTTGGACAAAGTACGCTAGCCTGTGGTCTGTTGGATTTGATCCATACCGATGTCTGTGCTCCACTAAATACTCAGGCTAGAGGTGGATACTCGTACTTCATAACCTTTACCGATGATCACTCACGGTATGGTTATGTTTACCTGATGAGGTACAAGTCTGAAGCCTTTGGAAGGTTTAAGGAATACAGACTTGAAGTAGAGAACCAAACCGGTCGAAAGATCAAAATCCTTCAGTCGGACCGAGGTGGAGAGTATTTGAGTGGTGAGTTTACTGATTATCTAAAAGAGAATGGGATTCTCTCTCAGTGGACCCCTCCTGGAACACCGCAGCTTAATGGTGTGTCAGAAAGGAGGAATCGGACCTTGTTGGACATGGTCCGATCCATGATGAGTTTTACCGAACTACCCCTTTCCTTTTGGGGATACGCTCTTGAGACGGCAGCCAAAGTTTTGAACTTGGCGCCATCTAAAAAGGTATCCCAGACGCCATATGAGATATGGCATGGCAAGCTTGCCTCCTACATATACTTGAAAGTGTGGGGTTGCCCCGCATATGTCAAGAGATTAGTGGGAGATAAAACTGGACTCGAGGTCTAGTTTATGCAGGTTCATCGGCTATCCGAAAGAAACTGCGGGGTATTATTTCTATGATCCCTCCGAGCAAAAGGTTTTTGTCTCGCGAAACGCAGTGTTCTTGGAAAAAGGTTTTCCATTGGATAGTCGACGCGATGAGGTACTCCTTGAGGAATCAAGTGAGGTACCCCATGAGGCGGCAGTGACATCTGAGCCAGTGGTTCCCACTGATATTGTTCCAGTCCTCCGTAGGTCGGCCAGAGTATCCCATGCACCTGATAGGTATGGATTTCTGGGCCTGACCGGTCAGTTGGATAATGATCCAAAGACATACGGAGAAGCGATGTCGGACATCGGTTCGGACAAGTGGCTTGAGGCCATGAAATCCGAGATGGACTCGATGGGTACAAACAAGGTTTGGACCCTAGTAGATCCACCCAAAGGGGTTAAACCCATAGGGTGTAAATGGGTCTACAGACGTAAGCTTGGAGCTGACGGGGAGGTTACAACCTTCAAAGCCAGGCTTGTGGCGAAAGGTGACACTCAACGACCCGGGGTCGATTTTGAGGAAACCTACTCGCCCGTAGCAATGGCCAAGTCCATTCAGATACTGCTTGCCATAGCAGCATGGTATGACTATGAAATATGGCAGATGGACGTGAAAACGGCTTTCCTCAACGTTTTCGTAGAGGAAGAGATCTATATGGATCAGCCGGAGGGTTTCACAACTGTTGGGGAAGAGGAGAAGGTCTGCCGTCTCCAAAGGTCCATCTATGGCCTCAAACAAGCTTCTCGAAGCTGGAACATACGTTTTGATGAAGTCATACGGGGATATGATTTCACCAAGAACGAGTCCGATCCTTGTGTATACAAGAAGATCAGTGGGAGCTCAGTTGCGTTTCTGGTGCTTTATGTGGATGACATCTTGCTAAGATGTTGGGTACCACTAAAGTTTGGTTGTCAACGCAATTCTCCATGAAGGATATGGGCGAGGCATCCTACATCCTTGGCATCAAGATCTACAGGGATAGGTCTAGAAGGAGGAATGGCCCAGTCCTCGTACATTGAGAAAGTCTTGAAGAGATTCTAGATGGAGAACTCAAAACCAGGATTCCTTCCTATGAGGCATGGAATTAAGTTATCCAAGAAGCAGTCTCCTAAGACTGATGAGGAGCTTAAAAGGATGTGGGACATCCCCTATGCTTCAGCCGTAGGCAGCATATAGTATGTTGTTCAATGCACTAGACCTGATGTGGCTTTCGCTTTAAGCGTAACAAGTTGATATCAGTCGTGTGCCGGGGAGGCACACTGGAGTGTAGTCAAGACTATCCTGAAGTACCTGAAAAGGACTAAGGACATGTTCTTGATCTACGGTGGTGGAGAGTTGATACTGGAAGGCTATAGCGACGCTAGCTTCCAGTCGGATGACGATGATGCCAAGTCTCAGTCTGGTTATGTGTTCAGACTTAATGGTGGCATGGTCGCTTGGAAGAGTTCCAAGCAGGCTACCACGGCGGACTCCACCACAGAGTCTGAATACATAGCAGCTTCGGAAGCTGCTAAGGAGGCGGTTTGGATGAAGAGCTATATCCAAGAGTTGGGTGTAGTACCTAGCATCGCTAAGCTAGTGGTTATCTTCTGCGATAACAACGGGGCTATAGCGCAAGCAAAGAAACCGAGATCTCATCACCGATCCAAGCATATTCTTAGACGCTACCATCTGCTCCGAGAGATGGTTAGTAGGGGTGACGTTCGGATGGACCGAGTCAGCTCCGCAGAAAACATAGCAGATCCACTTACTAAGCCCATGTCGCAAGTTGCCCATACTCAGCATCTGGATAAGATGGGTTTGAGGTCAATGGGTGATTAGCTTTAGGTCAAGTGGGAGATTGTTAGAATAGGTGACCAGAAAGCCAATAGGTTTGGCGATTTGTAACCTATCTGACAACTTGATGTAAATGTAATATTATTATGTGATGAATAAGACGAGTATTCGTTACCAATGGTACCTTCTTTGTTGCGCTCATCTTACATTTGTTAAAACGGTGTTTAACTTATATCGCAACAAAGCCCACAGACCATGGATAACAACTCGTGCAGTTGGGGCACGCATTGGATGGTGGTCATGAAACCAACTGATTAAGAGTTGGGTCTGAAACGTTCCAAGTCGAGGACCTCGAGACAGGGCATCGAGAGTCCTATTGAGACTTGCATCAAGAGTCGTGTTCATTAGATGAGTGCCGTGTTTCATCGGCGACAGGCGTGGGACGCCTACACGATCTTGATGGGTTGGTCGACTGGGGTCGAGCTGACTGGACTGACTCGCGGGGATCATCATATGGAAGCCTTGGAGGCTTGGTCGATATGATTGCTTTTCCCCGGTTCCGATAGTACGGGAGTAATCCTCAGACTTGAGGAATCATGGCAGTCGCATGCACAGGACGGCTGTATCTTGGATCTGGCGAGAGGTAATCATTCTGTAAGATGATTATCATAAGCCTTGTCCAGTGCAGTCGGAATGTGTAGCGAGGACGGTGGATTCCAAGAAGAGGATCCGTCCCCTGTCAGTATGTGACAGAGGTATCTCCTATGCACTTAGAGACACGTTCATGCTGTTTGAAGCTGTGGCCACAGTGGTTGGTCGAACAGGGAATGGTTTCCTGTGTCGACGCAATGAAGCATATGTGGTCTCGAGTATTAAGCATAGATGCCTAGTCAAGGATGGGAACCGACGCCCAATTCCATACCCTAGACTAAGGCCAGGAGACGGTAGACTGAAGGATCGTACCCGTACGGAATCGGCGCCTAAATGTTCACGCCAATTCACCTAGTCTCTAGTGCCATGGACCGCTGCTAGACGGCCACCCATGGTAACTGGCCCTTGTGGGACACGGGCCCAAGTCTAGCTGAGGGTGAAGCTAAAGGGTCACACACAAATCACCGAGGAGGTTGAGAGATCGACTTGTAGTCAATCTCGAAGGATAAAATAAGTAATTGGATTACTTAAGGGAAAGTCCATTGGATGGACGGGCCGATACTGTATCGGGCTTTCATTTACTCGGTAAATTGGATTTTCGATTAAATATGGAAAGTTGAGATGTTGAGACGTTGGATCTTTTAATTAGATTAAAAGATCAACGGGAATAATTTGAGTGGACATTAAATTGGATTTAATATTGGGTTCGTCGTAATTGGATGACGATAAAAACCCGGTCCGTTAAATTATACCCGAGAGGAGAAATAATTCCTAATTTGGAATAGGAAGAAGTTGGACTTCTTCCCTTAATTAAACATGGCCGACACGCTCCCTTGGAGGAAGCAAAATCAGCCATGTTTCATGCTAGGTGGTATGTTGACTTCTCTCTTTTGGAAAGAGACAAATCAACTCCAATCAAGCTCTCCCTTTTGGTATGATTTGATCATACCATAAATTTTGGTAGGTTTGATTGAAGAATTGATGGTGATTGATTGGAATGAATCTAGACATCCTTGGATGAACCTAGACACATTCCAATAATCACATTAATTATGTATATATATGAGAATATACAACACCAAGCATAAGTGATTCATTATTCATCTTTTTCTAGGAAAAAGAGAAGACAAAAATCCTCTCCTCTCTCTCAATTTTCGTGCTCTCTCCCTCTCTTACACTTATGTTCTTCACTTGATTTTGAATCAAGAAGAAGAACAAAGTAAGTTTAAGAGAACACTAATTCATAGTGTTATTCTCTTAAACCGATTCATTCCTAAACCCGTTCTTTTCTAGCAAGAAGAACGTGTGTTTCTTCCGGCGTGGTGTGGATCAACTTTGGAGAATCCATACGTTTGGATTTCGTGAGCATTCCGGAGAAGGAACAATGCTAGTAGCCGGTAGCATACGCTAAACAATCAAAGGTTATGGTTTATTACGCTTTGATTGATTTCATTTATATATCTATGCCCTATGTGCTTAAATATATGTTCTTGCTTCCGCTCGCGCTCCCGGGCGGATCCGCTTGTCCTTCAGTATGATGCCTCGCCCATATCCTTCATGGAGAATTGCGCTGACAACCAAGCTTTAGTGGTACCCAACATCTTAGCGTAATTCTCAATGAGCAAGATGTCATCCACGTAAAGCACCAGAAAGGCAACTGAGCTCCCACTGATCTTCTTGTCTACACAAGGATCGGACTCGTTCTTGATGAAATCATATCCCCGTATGACTTCATCAAAACGTATGTTCCAGCTTCGGGAAGCTTGTTTGAGGCCATAGATGGACCTTTGGAGACGGCACACCTTCTGCTTATCTCCAACAATTGTGAAACCTTCCGGGTGATCCATATGGATCTCTTCCTCTACGAAACCGTTGAGGAAAGCCGTTTTCACATCCATCTGCCATATTTCATAATCATACCATGCTGCTATGGCAAGTAGTATCCGAATGGACTTGGCCATTGCTACGGGCGAGTAGGTTTCCTCAAAATCGACCCCGGGTCGTTGAGTGTAACCTTTCATCACAAGCCTGGCTTTGAAGGTTGAAACCTCCCCGTCAGCTCCAAGCTTACGTTTGTAGACCCATTTACACCCTACGGGTTTAACCCTTTTGGGTGGATCTACTAGGGTCCAAACCTTGTTTGTACCCATCGAGTCCATCTCGGATTTCATGGCCTCAAGCCACTTGTCCGAATCGACGTCCGACATCGCTTCTCCGTACGTCTTTAGATCATTATCCAACTGACCTGTCAGGCCCAGAAATCCATACCTATCAGGTGTATGGGATACTCTGGCCAACCTACGGAGGACTGGAACAATATCAGTGGAACCACTGGCTCAGATGTCACTGCCGTCTCATGGGTACCTCACTTGATTCCTCAAGGAGTACCTCATCGCGTTGACTATCCAATGGAAAACCTTTTTCCAAGAACACTGCGTTTCGCGAGACAAAAACCTTTTGCTCGGAGGGATCATAGAAATAATACCCGCAGTTTCTTTCGGATAGCCGATGAACCTGCATAAACTAGACCTCGAGTCCAGTTTATCTCCCACTAATATCTTGACATATGCGGGGCAACCCCACACTTTCAAGTATTTGTAGGAGGCGGGCTTGCCATGCCATATCTCATATGGCGTCTGGGATACCTTTTTAGATGGCGCCAAGTTCAAAAACTTTGGCCGCCGTCTCAAGAGCGTATCCCCAGAAGGAAAGGGGTAGTTCGGTAAAACTCATCATGGATCAGACCATGTCCAACAAGGTCCGATTCCTCCTTTCAGACACACCATTAAGTTGCGGTGTTCTAGGAGGGGTCCACTGAGAGAGAATCCCATTCTCTTTTAGATAATTAGTAAACTCACCACTCAAATACTCTCCACCTTGGTCCGACCGAAGGGCTTTAATCTTTCGACCGGTTTGGTTCTCTACTTTAAGTCTGTATTCCTTAAACCTTCGAAAGGCTTCAGACCTGTACCTCATCAGATAAACATAACCATACCGTGAGTGATCATCGGTAAAGGTTATGAAGTACGAGTACCACCTCTAGCCTGAGTATTTAGTGGACCACAGACATCTGTATGGATCAAATCCAACAAACCACTGGCTAGCGTACTTTATCCAACAAAGGGTTTCTTGGTCATCTTTCCCTTTAGACAGGATTCGCAGATCGGTAGGTTGCCTAAATCGTCTATTTCTAGACTCTTTGAGTCCACCAACCTTCTTATCCTATCTTTAGAGATATGACCTAACCTCGCATGCCATATCTGTGCGTTATTATGATCATCACGTTTTCGTTTGTGTTCTGCAGTCATAATCCAATTAGACTGTTGAAATATGTACAGACCGTTGATCAATATACCAAGCAAATGAGAAATACCATCTTTGATAATGAAAAAACCGTTTTTATTGATGGTAAATTCATATCCCTCCTTATCAAGGACCGGGATGGAAACAATGTTTTTAATCATGCTAGGTACATAGAAACAGTCGTTCAGTACAATCCTAACATGACTACTAATGGCTAACTCTAGTGATCCTACGGCCTCCTCAGCAACGGCCTTCCCATCGCCTAGCCTCAGGATCATTTCATCCTTGGTTGGCCTTCTGCTTCTTTGCAGTGCCTGCAAATCATTGCAGATGTGAGCACCACACTCGGTATCCAATACCTATGAAGCAGAATTAATAATCATATTTACTTCAACCACAAACATACCTGCATTGGAGAGGAGTTGTGGGCACTCCCTCTTCCAATGCCCTTTCCCTTGGCAATGCATGTAGACATCATTTGCCTTGGACCGTTGACCCCATGACTTTGTACAGACGCTCCTTCAGCAAGCTTGGTGCCAAAGAATGCTTTTGTGGCGGCATATCTAATATGCCTATCCGGAACCGCATAAACCTCGTTCATGCGGAGCATTATGGCGGAGACGTTGTCCAGCCTCTCATACTGCTTTTGGATGTCGTTAGACATCGAAGCCAGTATGATACTGCATACTTTCCGATTGTCCTCATGCCTTTTCTCGAACGTCAAACGTTCTTCAGGCGTGGACCCCTCCGGTAAGTCGCTCGGTGGCGGCTCGTCCAAGACGTAGCCTTGGTTCTCGAAACCGAGGACAATCCTCAGGTTTCTCAGCCAGTCCGAGTAGTTCGTTCCGTTGAATTTGTTAGTCTCGAGAATCATGGTTAAAGGGTTCTTAGACATATCTACATTAATGAAAATGTAAAGCAGAAGCAGATGATGGTAATATTATTGTTCAAAATGAAGACTTGGTCTTTTAGTCTTTAACCCTCCCACTATTTATACGAAAGTCCGCCACTCTCAAGCGGAGTTTCGAGAAACCATTTCCTAGTGGGCTTGGGATCCACAAGCGTAATCTCCATGCCCCGCTTTTATGATTCACATGAAGAAGACCTCGTGGGAGATATCCAATATCATTCTCATCCAATGAAATTCCCAAGATATTTTGCCTCACCTATTCGCATGGTTCTGAGGACTCCAAGCAAACCATGTTACTCAGTGTTGGGCCCGACCCATCAACCAGATCATGCCTCAAACTGTCTCTCCCCACGACTCGTGAGACAGAGAAACAGCGAGCGTAGTTTTTTTTTTCACAACAATGGTGCAGCTTTCCCCTAGTCCAAGTGTGCCACGACTCGTGAGACCACACTTGGGTAGTGGTAGCTTCCTCGCCACATTGCTGTGGATGGAAGGCTCGGACAGACCAAAATACCATTTTGATCCAAGTCCGTTCTGGGCCTAATAGTTAAGTTGGTCCAACCAAATGAGCGTTTGTGTATGACCGAGACCTAATCACATTGTGGTGTTTTAGCATGCATAAATATCCAATATTTCAAGCGACAAATAAAAACGCCGCATGCATAAAACATAGCATACCCCTGTTAGGATGATCACAAGCCCAACCTATGCGACCCACTGAGTCCGCAGTGAGTCTATGGTGGTCCTAAATTATTACAATAATAATAAACCTATTGTCATTCCAATGGGCCTTGAAGTGCTTCTTGTTTCACGTCTTGATGCTTCTCCTTGGGGTCCCCGACTCCAATTGCTTGTTAAAATTAAAACCTCACCAATCCTATCTACTCTCATTACAAATGAAAGTAATACATTGGTAATAAAGAAAACAAGCCTTAACATCATGAGGCTGAAAATACGGGATATGATAGTTCCTAAAACAAGAGGCACGCAGGCCCCACCCAACAGAAAATAAATGATCATACATTCATCCATACATAAGGTCTAGGGCTCTTGTGATCATCCCATCACATAACACAATTATTCAAAATAATCATGCATAAATACCCAATGGATATTCCAAATACCCAAGTGATGTCCAACATCACAAAAGCATAAACATACAAATAATATGCAAAATTCAAATTTTAAATTTAATGGACATTTTAAACAACGCATCCAATGCATGTATTAATCTAAAATTAATTAAGCAAATTTAATTCAAGGAATAATCCAATTATTCCAAAATCAAAAATGCAAAATTAACATACTTTCAGAATATTGTGCAGAAAATACAGAAAATCAAATTTTCCGGAAAAAGTCGAAAAACGGCACAAAACGGCCCAGCCGTTGTGCTGGCCGGCCGGCCGCGCGCAGGCAGCATGTTGGAATAGGTGACCAGAAAGCCAATAGGTTTGGCGATTTGTAACCTATTATACAACTCGATGTAATTGTAATATTATTATGTGATGAATAAAGTGAGTGTTCGTCACTATTGGTACCTACTTTGTTTGTGCTCACTTTACATTTGTTAAAACGGTGTTTAACTTATATCGCAACACAAAGCCCACAGACCATGGATAACAACTCGTGCAGTTGGGCCACGCATTGGATGGTGGTCATGAAACCAACTGATTAAGAGTTGGGTCTGAAACGTTCCAAGTCGAGGACCTCGAGATAGGGCATCGAGAGTCCTATTGAGACTTGCGTCATGAGTCGTGTTCATTAGATGAGTGCCGTGTTTCATCGGCGACAGGCGTGGGACGCCAACACGATCTTGATGGGTTGGTCGACTGGGGTCGAGCCGACTGGACTGACTCGCCGGGATCATCATATGGAAGCCTTGGAGGCTTGGTCGGTATGATTAGATTCCCCGGTTCCGATAGTACGGGAGTAATCCTCAGACTTGAGGAATCATGGCAGTCACGTGCACAGGACGGCTGTATCTTGGATCTGGCGAGAGGTGATCATTCTGTAAGATGATCATTATAAGCCTTGTCCAGTACAGTCGGAATGTGTAGCGAGGACGGTGGATTCCAAGAAGAGGATCCGTCCCTGTCAGTATATGACAGAGGTATCTCCTATGCACTCGGAGACACGTACATGCTGTTTGAAGTTGTGGCCACAGTGGTTGGTCGAACAGGGAATGGTTTCCTGTGTCGACGCAATGAAGCATACGTGCTCTCGAGTATTAAGCATAGATGCCTAGTCAAGGATGGGAACCGACGCCCAATTCCATACCCTAGACTAAGGCCGGGAGACGGTAGACGGAAGGATCGTACCCGTACGGAATCGGCGCCTAAATGTTCACGCGAATTCACCTAGTCTCTAGTGCCATGGACCGTTGCTAGACGGCCACCATGATAACGGGCCCTTGTGGGACACGGGCCCAAGTCTAGCTGAGGGTGAACCTAAAGGGTCACACACAAATCACCGAGGAGGTTGAGAGATCGACTTGGAGTCAATCTCGAAGGTTAAAATAAGTAATTGGATTACTTAAGGGAAAGTCCATTGGATGGACGGGCCGATATTGTATCGGCCTTTCATTTAATCGGTAAATTGGATTTTCGATTAAATAGGAAAGTTGAGATGTTGAGACGTTGGATCTTTTAATTGGATTAAAAGATCAACGGAAATAATTTAAGTGGACATTAAATTGGATTTAATATTGGGTTCGTCGTAATTGGATTACCCGATAAAACCCGGTCCGTTAAATTATACCCGAGAGGAGAAATAATTCCTAATTTGGAATAGGAAGAAGTTGGACTTCTTCCCTTAATTAAATATGGCCGACATGCTCCCTTGGAGGAAGCAAAATCAAGCCATTTTTCATGCTAGGTGGTATGTTGACTTGTCTCTTTTGGAAAGAGACAAATCAACTCCAATCAAGCTCTTCCCTTTTGGTATGATTTGATCATACCATAAATTTTGGTAGGCTTGATTGAAGAATTGATGGTGATTGATTGGAATGAATCTAGACATCCTTGGATGAAACCTAGACACATTCCAATAATCACATTAATTATGTATATATAATTAGAATATACAACACCAAGCATAAGTGATTCATTATTCATCTTTTTCTAGGAAAAAGAGAAAGACAAAAATCCTCTCCTCTCTCTCAAAATTTCGTGCTCCCTCCCTCTCTTACACTTGTGTTCTTCACTTGATTTTGAATCAAGAAGAAGAACAAAGTAAGTTTAAGAAAACATAATTCATAGTGTTCTTCTCTTAAACCGATTCCTTCCTAAACCCGTTCTTTTCTAGCAAGAAGAACGTGTGTTTCTTCCGGTGTGGTGTGGATCACCTTTGGAGAAATCCATACGTTTGGATTTCGTGAGCATTCCGGAGAAGGAACAACGCTAGTAGCCGGGAGCATACGCTAAACAATCAAAAGGTAACGGTTTTATTTACGCTTTGATTGATTCCATTTATATATCTATGCCCTATGTGTTTAAATATATGTTTTAATATTTACACATCCTACATCGAACGCCCGGTTGAGCACCCAAGGGTACACCCCTTGGGATTCGCGTATTTTTGAATTTTATTTAAATTTACGCACTTTCCACGCTTTCTCGCTTCCGCTCGCGCACTCGGGCGGATCCGCTTGTCCTTCAAGTTGGTATCAGAGCCCGGTTCGATGTAAGGGGCATAGATCTATGTGTTTGGCATGATCTACTTGCTTTTAAATGGCTTTATTGGCATGTTAGATTACATAAATATATGAATAATATGATGATTCAATTGTTTGGATTTAATGGACTCTTTTGGGCAATGCTTAATTTTGTTTAGAATGGATCTAAAATTGCATGCTTATTTTCAGAATAATATTAAGTTTATTGTGCTGAAACAGTTTTTTTAAAAAAAAAAAAAAAATTTGGTCGGGCCGCGGCAGTGGCCGTGTCCAGGCGGGCGCTTGCGCGCGACGTTTGCGCACATCCCCTGCCGCGCACGCGCTGTGCGCAGTCCGGCCGCGTGCTGGCCGAGATCCAGCGCGCGGCACAGCGCGCGCGCGCTGCCCTGTGCGCTGCGCGGCGGCCGGCCAGCACAACGGCTGGGCCGTTTTTGTGCCGTTTTTTTGGACTTTTTCCGGAAAATTCGATTTTCTGTATTTTTCTGCCACAATATTCTGAAAATATATTAATTTTGCATTTTTGATTTTTGGGATAATTTGGATTATTCCTTGAATTAAATTTGCTTAATTAATTTGGGAGTAATACAGGCATTGGATGCATTGTGTAAAATGTCCATTAAATTTGAAATTTGAATTTGCATATTATTTATATGTTTATGCTTTGTGATGTTGGACATCGCTTGGATATTTGGAATATCCATTGGTTTTATTGCATGATTATTTGGAATAATTATGTTATATGTGAGTTGATGAATCAACATGGGATGATCACAAGAGCCCTAGACCTTATGTATGGATGAATGCATGATTATTATTTTCTGTTGGGTGGGTGCCTGCGTGCCTCTTGTTTTTGGGACTATCATCTCCCGTATTTTCAGCTTCATGATGTTAAGGCTTGTTTTCCTATTACCAATGTATTACTTTCAGTTGTAATGAGAGTAAGATAGGATTGGTGAGGTTTTCAATTTTAACAAGCAATTGGAGTCGGAGACCCAAGGAGGAGCATCAAGGCGTGAAAACAAAGAGCACTACAAGGCCATTGGAAATGACAATGGGTATATTACTATTGTAATAATTTAGGACCACCCTAGACAGACCATAGACTCACTGCGGGCTCAGTGGGTCACATAGGTTGGGCTTGTGATCATCCTAACAAGGGTATGCTATGTTTTCTGCATGCGGCGTATTTATTTATCGCTTTAAATATTGGATATTTATGCATGCTAAAAACACAATAATGTGATGAGGTCTCGGTCACACACAAACTCTCATTGGTTGGACCAAATTAAATATTAGGCCCAGAACGGACTTGGATCAAAATGGTATTTTTGGTCTGTCCGATCCTTCATCCACAACAATGTGGTGAGGAAGCTACCACTACCTAAGTGTGGTCTCACGAGTCGTGGCACCACTTGGACTAGGGGAAAGCTGCACTATTGTTTGTGAACAAAAAGACTGCGCTCGCTGTTTCCCCTGTCTCACGAGTCGTGGGGGGCGACAGTTTGAGGGCATGATTTGGTTGATGGGTCGGGCCAACACTGAGTAACATGGTTCGCTTGGAGTCCTCGGGACATGTGAATAGGTGAGGCAGAATATCTTGGGAATCTCATTGGATGAAAATGATATTTGATATCTCCCACGAGGTCTTCTTCATGTGAATCGTAAAAGCGGGGCATGGAGATTACGCTTGTGGATCCCAAGCCCACTAGGAAATGATTTCCCGAAACTCCGCTTGAGAGTGGCGGACTTTCGTATAAATAGTGGGAGGGTTAAAGATTAAAAGACCATGTCTTCAACTTGAAACAATAATATTACCAATCATCTGCTAATTTCTGCTTTACATTTTCATTAATGTAGATATGTCTAAGAACCCGTTAACCATATTCTTGAGACTAACAAATTCAACGGAACGAACTACTCGGACTGGATGAGAAACCTGAGGATTGTCCTTTGGTTTCGAGAACCAAGGCTACGTCTTGGACGAGCCGCCACCGAGCGACTTACCGGAGGGGTCCATGCCTGAAAGAACGTTTGACGTTCGAGAAATGGCATGAGGACAACCGGAAAGTACGCAGTATCATACTGGCTTCGATGACTAATGACATCCAGAAGCAGTATGAGAGGCTGGACAACGTCTCCGCATAATGCCTCCGCATGAACGAGTTTATGCGGTTCCGGATAGGCATATTAGATTATGCCGCCACAAAAACATTCTTTGGCACCAAGCTCGCTGAAGGAACGTCTCTACAGAGTCATGGGGTCAAGATGCTCTCCCTAGTGGAGAAACTCGAGGACCTGTAAAGCTGGCTTAACAATGACACGTACATTGACGTGATCCTCCAGTCGCTTCCTCCATCCTATGACCCGTTTGTTGTAAACTACAACATGAACGGACTTGAGAAGTCTATTCATGAGTTGATCAACATGCTGGTCCAATACGATATAACGGCAACGACCCACAAGTCGGCGCCGGCGGTATGATAGAGAGAGGCTTCGACCTCCAAGGCGAATGGCAAGAGGGCCGAACGCTGGAAGAGGAAGAAGGGCAAAGGGAAGACGGTTGCGGCCCCTGCTTGCGCTCCGGGCGTCCCTGTTGCTCCGGTTGGACGAGCAAAGGGAAAGGAAGGCCCGAGGTTCTCAGCGGTCCAAGGCAAATGATGTCTGCATGCATTGCCAAGGGAAAGGGCATTGGAAAGGGGAGTGCCCACAACTCTCTCCAACCCAGGTGTGTTTGTGGTTGAAGTTAATATGATTACTTAATTCTGCTTCATGGGTATTGGATACCGGGTGTGGTGCTCACATCTGCAATGATTTGCAGGCACTGCAAGAAGCAGAAGGCTAACCAAGGATGAGATGATCTTGAGGCTAGGCGATGGCAAGGCTGTTGCTGCGGAGGCCGTAGGATCAACTAGAGTTGGCCATTAGTAGTCATGTTAGGATTGTACTGAACGACTGTTCTATGTACCGTAGCATGATTAAAAACATTGTTTTCCATCCCGGTCCTTGATAAGGAGGGATATGAATTTACCATCAATAAAAACGGTTTTTTTCATTATCAAAGATGGTATTTCTCATTTGCTTGGTACATTGGTCAACGGTCTGTACATACTTCAAACAGTCTAATTGGGATTATGACTACAGAACACAAACGAAAACGTGATGATCCATAATAACGCACAGATATGGCATGCGAGGTTAGGTCATATCTCTAAAGATAGATAAGAAGGTTTGATGGACTCAAAGAGTTTAGAAATAGACGATTTGGACAACCTACCGACCTGCGAATCCTGTCTAAAGGGAAGATGACCAAGAAACCCTTTGTTGGACAATGTACGCTAGCCAGTGGTCTGTTGGATTTGATCCATACAGATGTCTGTGGTCCACTAAATACTCAGGCTAGAGGTGGGTACTCGTACTTCATAACCTTTACCGATGATCACTCACGGTATGCCCCTTACATCGAACCGGGCCAAACACATATAGATCTATTCCCCTTACATCGAACCGGGCTCTGATACCACTTGAAGGACAAGCGGATCCGCCCGGGTGCGCGAGCGGAAGCGAGAAAGCGTGGAAAGTGCGTAAATTTAAATAAAATTCAAAAATACGCGAATCCCAAGGGGTGTACATTGGGTGCTCAAACGGGCGTTCGATGTAGGATGTGTAAATATTAAAACATATATTTAAACACATAGGGCATAGATAATATAAATGAATCAATCAAAGCGTAGTAAAACCGTTACCTTTTGATTGTTTAGCGTATGCTCCCGGCGACTAGCGTTGTTCCTTCTATGGAATGTTCACGAAATCCAAACGTGTGGATTCTCCAAAGGTGATCCACACCACACCGGAAGAAACACACGTTCTTCTGCTAGAAAAGAACGGAGCTTTAAGAAAGGAATCGGTTTAAGAGAAGAACACTATGAATTAGTCTCTCTAAACTTACTTTTGTTCCTCTTCTTGATTCAAAATCAAGTGAAGAACACAAGTGTAAGAGAGGGAGAGAGGCCGGAGAGTTTGAGGAGAGAGGAGAGGATTTTTGTCTTCTCTTTTTTCCTAGAAAAAGATGAATATGAATCACTTATGCTTGGTGTTGTATATTCTAAATATATACATAATTAATGTGAATATTGGAATGTGTCTAGGGTTCATCCAAGGATGTCTAGATTCATTCCAATCAATCACCATCAATTCTTCAATCAAGCCTACCAAAATTTATGGTATGATCAAATCATACCAAAAGGGAAGAGCTTGATTGGAGTTGATTTGTCTCTTTCCAAAAAGAGATAAGTCAACATACCACCTAGCATGAAACATGGCTGATTTTGCTTCCTCCAAGGGAGCATGTCGGCCATGTTTTAATTAAGGAAAGAAGTCCAACTTTTTCCTATTCCCAAAATAGGAATTATTTCTCCTCCTCGGGTATAATTAACGGACCGGGTTTATCGTAATCCAATTACGACGAATCCAACATTAAATCCAATTTAATGTCAATTTAAATTATTCCCGTTGATCTTTTAATCCAATTAAAAGATCCAACGTCTCAACGTCTCAACTTTCATATTTAATCGAAAATCCAATTTACCGATTAAATGAAAGCCCGATACAATATCGGCCCGTCCATCCAATGGACTTTCCCTTAAGTAATCCAATTACTTATTTATCCTTCGAGATTGACTCCAAGTCGATCTCTCAACCTCCTTGGTGATTTGTGTGTGACCCTTTAGGTTCACCCTCAGTAGACTTGGGCCCGTGTCCCACAAGGCCCGTTACCATGGGTGGCCGTCTAGCAACGGTCCATGGCACTAGAGACTAGGTGAATTGGCGTGAACATTTAGGCGCCGATTCCGTACGGGTACGATCCTTCCGTCTACCGTCTCCCGGCCTTAGTCTAAGGTACGGAATTTGGGCGTCGGTTCCCATCCTTGACTAGGCATCTATGCTTAATACTCGAGACCATGTATGCTTCATTGCGTCGACACAGGAAACCATTCCCTGTTCGACCAACCACTGTGGCCACAGCTTCAAACAGCATGAACGTGTCTCCGAGTGTATAGGAGATACCTCTATCACATACTGACAGGGACGGATCCTCTTCTTGGATCCACCGTCCTCGCTACACATTCTGACTCCACTGGACAAGGCTTATGATAATCATCTTACAGAATGATTACCTCTCGCCAGATCCAAGATACAACCGTCATGTGCACGCGACTGCCATGATCCCTCAAGTCTGAGGATTACTCCCATACTATCGGAACCGGGGAAAACCAATCATACCGACCAAGCCTCCAAGGCTTCCATATGATGGTCCCCACGAGTCAGTCCAGTCGGCTCGACCCCAGTCGACCAACCCATCAAGATCGTGTAGGCATCCCACGCCTGTCGCCGATGAAACACAGCAATCATCCAATGAACACGACTCTTGACGCAAGTCTCAATAGGACTCTCGATGCCCTGTCTCGAGGTCCTTGACTTGGAACGTTTCAGACCCAACTCTTAATCAGTTGGTTTCATGACCACCATCCAATGCGTGGCCCAACTGCACGAGTTGTTATCCATGGTTTGTGGGCTTTGTTGCGATATAAGTTAAACACCGTTTTAACAAATGTAAGATGAGCACAACAAAGAAGGTACCATTGGTGACGAACTCTCATCTTATTCATCACATAATAATATTACATTCACATCGAGTTGTATAATAGGTTACAAATCGCCAAACCTATTGACTTTCTGGTCACCTATTCTAACAGTGTGTGTATGTGTGAGTGTTCGCAACAACAAAGCCCGACAGGTGGTTACAATATGTCCTTTTGTCATCCAATTTTCTCGTCTTAATTTCATCTTTCTTTGTTAATCTATTTTTAATTAATATTAGTTTAATTATTAGACAAGAAGCCTTTTTTAGAAAAAACTAAATATATTAAATGAAATGTAGTAAATTATTTTCTACATTAGATTCCTCCAGAAAAGGCAAAAAAATAAAAAAAATCTTCTAAATGTTTGCAGTGTTGTCATCATTTATTTTTGCAAAACTCTTTATATACAAAACCTCCAGTTTCCGAGTAACATTTGAAAACAATCATTTTTGTTGGGCATTAATCAGATATACTTCTCTTGGCAGTTCTATCACCTTGGGTTTTCATTGAAATCGACTCCATTTCTAACTAAGGATTAATTGAAATTCGGTTTCAATTTTTGAACGGATCGATATTTTAAAAGAAAATATATGTGATTGGTGTTTTCTAAAAAATGAGCGTAAGTAATGGTTTGGCATAAAGGCAATATGGCTGGATAGGTATGAATTAATGTCATTTACCTGATTCATAATTTCAGTAATTGTTACTCTTTGAGAGATTGGATTTCATTATGACTGGAGTTTAGTAATTTCAATTTGAAATTAATTGCAATTATATAAAAGTTAAACGTAGACACCAAACTCACTGCATGTCCGAAGAAACATGCTTACTCTATGGGAGATAATTTATTAATATCATCACAAAGCTATAATTGGTTCTTTGCCATTGCAGATTATATAACTTCCAAATATTTTGAAAAGACAAATCAAATGACACTTTTCAATCCATTAATCTCAATATATAATATATATATATAGATACTTTTAAAAAACAGTTAAAAGAAACAACAATAAAGATTCAATTGACTACAAAATTGTGATTGGAATGCACAAGTAAAATAATGGGCTAAATAATATTTTAGTCCGGTATCCTATTAGAAGGGGTGGCATTTTGAAGCGACTGAAATTGAATAATCAATGATGTTCTTTTTGAGATTAAAAGTTTAATTTAATTTAAAAAATTCATTGAATGAAATTTTATTTGACAAAGTTATCCTCGATCTTTTCACATTATGAGTTCATATATTTATTGATGTTCCATTCTAGAACTGATCAGTTATTTTCTAATAGTATTAAAGTTATTTTGTTGTAAAACTCTTGAGGGGGCATCATAGGACCAAAAGTGCTATTTTTGAAAGTTACGGGACCAAAAGTGATAATTCCATAACCAATGGGACCAATAACGTAAAGGCCCAAAATTATGGGACGACAAATGTTATTTTCGCAAACTATTAAATATATGTTTTAGATGTTGAAAGAAATATTTTCTCAAAATATTTTATTCATATACCTATAGATGCTTTATGTGTTTAACTATTTGGACTTCAAATTTTGTAAACATTTTACTATGAATAAAAGGATACAGTTGAAGAAAACTAACTTTAAATTTAAATATATATGAAAAAATTAAGAACTCATAATGCAAGAGCATTAATTGTAATTTTGCTTAAAAATAGATGTAAAAGTTAATGTTGACTTTTTTGGAAAGACAAAAAAATGCTGTAATAGATTTATGAATTTAAAAGTATATATTGTAATGATTTTTTTTGATATGATCAAACTTGTTTATATGTCAAATTTTCAAATTTTTTGTTGCATCACATGAGATAATACCAACAAAACACATGAAAAGAATTTGTCTCAAACCATTAGGTCATAAAAGTATGAGAACGCTTCCTATCCTTTTTTTTTTCCTTTATTATCTCATCGCAACTCTCATATTATAAAACTAGTTGTATTTTTTTCCGTTACGATAAATCTATATTTTGTTAATTGAATTTATCTGAAACTTCCAAGACAAGTAAGATGGTGTCACTTTTATTATATCGAACAGTTTGATTTCAAATTGATGATTCGATCAGATGATGCACTACAACGATAAATTATCACAATAAGATCAGTACGATGCTTACAACTCTAAAAGTTCAATTGTGAAGTGCCATAAATATATGAAAATAACAATAATTATTTTTTATATATTATTCGATGTGTTCTATTACAAATTTATCACTTTCTATGACCACATAAGTGTCCAGAACGGATGTCTATTTTTTTCGTCGTTTTTAGAATGAGTATGCATTAAATTAGCGACGCCTCTTTGGAAGGATTTTCATGTTTTTGGACGAACTTTGTGACGAAAATTGATGTTGCTCAAAAATTATTAAACGCAATCAACAAAAATATCAAGTAATTCTATTTGGTATTTGAGATGTAATACAATCCTCGATATGTTGCAAGCACAATCTAGTTCAAAAATAATGCTTATATTCTCTCCAATGAGAGAATATGAAGGAGTTTATATACTAGTTATCTAGATAAGGCAAGTGATGTCTCTTTACTATCTTTGCCCTTCGTCTCTTTAGGGGTGGATATAGATCGAAACTTCTTGAGGGGGCATCATAGTGTTTTCTTGGGTTCTCCTTTAATGCTCCAATCCCATGAATAATGCCACTGTCCATGGATTATGCTCCATTTTCTTAATGTATGTTTTGACTTGCCATGGATTGGCAACCACCATTAATGACATGTTTGACTAAATAAACTTTTCCATATCAACTGTCACCCTAAGTTCCTAAAGAGACGAAGGACAAGATATTAAAGAGACATCACTTGCCTTATATAGATAACTAGTATATAAATTCCTTGACTTCCTCTCATTAGAGGAGGTTGAGTCCTAGACAAAAGAGGTATAGGGATAATTTTTGAACTAGATTGTGCTTGCAACATATCGAGGATTGTATTACATTCTAAATACCAAATAGAATTACTTGATATTTTTGTTGATTACGTTTAATAATTTTTGAGCAACATCAACTTGTGTCGTCTGTAGGAATACGCAGTCCCGATATTGAGAATGCAGACACGATCAAGAGCAAGATATGGTGGGGCGACTAAAGAAGCCAGACAAAAAGAACCACATCGTGATGGAAGACAACCCCCATTAGAGAACGTGAACGGCGGTCCACCCTAGCAGGATTTGGAGAGGAATCCACACCAAGAGGAGTTGGAGAGGAATCCACCCCAAGAAGAGTTGGAGACGAATCCGCCTGAGGAAGAGTTGGAAGCGAATACACCTGAGGAAGAGTTGGAGGTAAATCCACGAGAAGCGGAGTTGGAGAGATATCCGCCCTGGGAGGAGTTTGAGGCGAATCCACCTAATGAGGAGTGGGAAGCGATTCCATCTGAAGAGCAGTTGGAGGCAAATGCACCCCAAGAGGAGTTGGAGGCGAATCCACCTAAGGAAGAGTTGGAGGTGAATCCACCTGAAGAGGAGTTGGAGGGAAATCCATTCGAAGAACAGTTGGAGGCAAATCCACCCCAAGAGGAGTTGGAGGCGAATACACCTGAGGAAGAGTTGCAGCTAAATCCATGCGAAGAGGAGTCGGAGAGGAATCCACCCCAGGAGGAGTTCGAGGCGAATCCACCTGATGAGGAGTGGGAGGTGAATCCATCCACAGATCAGTTGGAGCCAAATCCACCTAAAGAGGAGTTGGAGGCGAATCCACCCAATGAGGAGGTGGAGGCGAATCCACCGGAAGAGGAATGGGAGGTGAATCCACCTGAGGCGGAGTGGGAGGCGAGTCCACCCGAGGAGGAGGTGGAGGCGAATCCACCCCAGGAGGAAAGACAGAGACAGGAGTTGCAGACGGATTCCCCCCAAGAGTAGTTGGAGGAGAATCCACACCAGAAGCGAAGGCAGAGGTTAATGTTAGGAGCGAGAGCAGATGGTTAACCACCTCCAGCCTTCAAACTCCCATGGTTTGAATGACCCAAGAGGCACTTCAGAGGATAATAGAGGATTCTCCACCCGCGCTGCTGAGAGAGTTATAGTGCAATTTTTGGATAATCTTCCACGAGATCCTTAGCCACTTCGCTCTCCTTGCCGAGGTCGAGCTAACCCCTCGGCCCCATAAGATAACGAGTCAAGGGAAGACAATCCCCAAAATATACTGAAGAAAAAATGAACGGATAGTAGCCAAGCTACACCGCCGACAACACACCCATGCTAAAGGATGACAGCTAGAGAAGGGCGAGCAAGTGAGAGAAATGAAACTTGCGAGTAGCTCGCCGTGAACAATTGAAGAGAAAATGCTTTGCCCAAGCCTCCGTCGCTGATCGTCTCCCCTTCTAGAAGAAGTCATTTCTCAATGAAGATACTAGCAGAAGTTCTTTCATAAGGAGTCCATATCCTAAACCTAAAGGAATACACTGGCACAAGTGACCCCAGAGACCACTTGGACAAATATATAGCAAAGGCAGACTTGCTAGACCTGAGTGATGCCGGATATTGCAAAGTCTTCAGTACTACATTGGCGGAGAATGCCATGGCGTGGTTCAATCAGCTCCCCACATATATAATTTAAAGCTTTGAACAATTATCCCAATAATTTATGCATCATTTCACCGTCAATAGAGAATGCCCAAAGACCGCATCGTACCTATTCACGGTAGTGCAGCAAGAGCAGGAAAGCATAAGAGAATATTTTCAAAGGTTTTTGGAAGATGTACTAGAAGTTCCTTATTTAAATCATGAATTGTTAGCTAGCATTCTCCAACAAAATTTGTGCAAGGGGAGATTTTGGGACTCAACCACATGCAAACTACCGACAACCTTTGACGAACTCCTGAGGAGGGCGGAAAAGTATATTCGGATTGAGAAAGCTACTAAACCTATTGCCGAAATTTCAAACTGAGCTAAGGACGTTTCTCCATTTTCCCATCCTATGGTAAGGAAAAAGGTAGAACAAAGACGAGGACATCACTACAAATTTAACACATAATTAGTACTAAAACCTGTTAAGTGTAATATTTCTACCTTTTTCATCGTCTTTAGTTCATGGAATATGTGGTTGAGTTTTGTCTTCACGTCGTGTAAGTATTATTATCCTTATAACACCCCCTAAGAGGCAGAGTAAAAAACTCAACCTTCAAGGAGACATAAAATAACTTCCTAGAGGCGCATAATACAACGCCCCGAAGCTAAGAACTTTTTCAACTAGAGAGCTCATACAAAGTTCCCCAAATAACTTGAGATGACAAGTTTTTTTCCGAGGTGCATAATACTACACCCAAAAGCTAAAATTCTTTCCGAACTCGAGAACTCATATGAAGTTCCCTCAAAATGAGTTTAAGATTACAAATTTTTTCGAGGTGCATGACATGACACCCCAAAGCTATAAGATTACAAGCTTCATCGAGGTGCATAATACAAGACCCCGAAGCTAAAAACATCACAAGCCGAAAAACATCATAATCACTTCTAGAACTGCATATCGAAAATTGTCACTCACTGAGAGATTAAAAAAAAACCCTCAAAGGATTGAAATAGAATTTAAGAGAGTCAATATGACTTTTTAAGCAAGTACTTCATGACACCGAAACTTTACAGTGAAAAAATATCATCTTACTTAACTCCATCACCTAAAGAAGGAAGGAAGAATCCCACTAGAGGAGAAGTATTATAGTTCTCCTCCAAGAAGCGAAGTTCATCTAAACTCAAAATACTATAACTCGATATCGAACCTAAGGGCAGAGGAGCATTCCCGCAACATCATCCCAAAAGGAAACCTTCGAGCCACACGCCCTTGGGAGAAGAGAAAGCTAACCCAAAGCAAACATCTAAGGAATCAACCGGATAATTGGGAAAATTGTGCATAACTTCAATGACCCATAAGGCTAAACTATCATCGCCCTATCTAAGACTATTACATCAAAAGAATGAGGGAAGGTGGATGGAGGATGACAAGATGACCCCTCAGCCGAAGGAAGGAAAGTGGAGTGAGAGGAGGACCCCCGACCGCAGAGCCCCCCGCGGTCGAGGATGCCTCGACCAGCAGGGCAGCTTAGGCCCAAGCCCCGACTGACCTGATGACTATGGTGGCCTCAGCCAACACCGCCTCGGCCCTCCCCTTCGGCCGAGATGGATTTCATTACACCTAGAAGACGACTTAATTACATCATTACGATTATTATTAGACATAAGACTAAGATCGAAATTAGAAGAAGAAAGTAACAACAGAAGAACAAAAAGATGCAACTTACCAAGTCCCAATTATTTCTTTCATAAATATTTGGAACTTAGGTGGCAGGTTATATGCAAAAGATTATTTAGTCCAACATGTCATTAATGGTGGTTACCAATCCATGGCAAGTCAAAACTTACATCAAGAAAATGGAGCATAATCCATGGATAGTGACATTATTTATGGGATTGGAGCGTTAATGGAGAACTCAAGAAAAAAACTATGATGCCCCCTCAAGAAGTTTTCGTCTATATCCACCCCTAAAGAGACGAAGGCCAATATAGTTAAGAGACATCACTTGCCTTATATAGATAACTAGTATATAAAGTCCTTCACATTCTCTCATTGAAGTAGGTTGAATCCTAGACAAAAGAGGTATATGCTTTATTTTGTAACTAGATTGTTCTTGCAACGTATCGAGGATTGTAATACATCCCAAATACCAAATAGAATTACTTGAGATTTTTGTTGATTGCGTTTAATAAGTTTTGAGCCACATCAAAAATCTAAATGACATCATTTTGAGTTTATTTGTCAGATGTCGCCGTTGCAAAACCCGACGCAAATCCCATCAAAAAATTATTAGATTTTACCGGAATAATAAAATATTAGAGGGAAATAAAATTCAAAAAGCTCGTAGAAAATTTTTTGCGGCAACTTCAAAAAAATCGAAAACGGCAGTATTGAAAGAAATTGTGGATCGTCCCGGGAAAAACGTGAATGCGGAAGCGCGGTATAATTAAAAATTAAAACGGAATTTAAACATGCTTTTAAATTGAAACACGTTTCAAAGGGTGTGCCTTTGAAATTTCCCGGGCGTTCGGTGTATCTCATGAACGAATAACACAAAATAAATCATGGAGGTCATAGGGTTGGAAATTAAAGAGAGGACGAAAAATTAAAACGAGACCTACCCGTTGTCGTTTTCGTCTTCAACGGCTACAAGCGTTGTTCCCCGTTCTGCACCAAGATCTCGTCTTTGAGACCCTCTAAATCGTGACACACGATCCACCCACGTATCTTGCACGTCGTGCTAGCAACGAACAAGTTTATGTTTTTGGAGTGGATGAATCAATAACACATTATTGATTAATGGTATTGATTCATCAAGTTCTTAATGTTCCAAGAACAAAAAAGAACCAAGAAAATATTTCTTGGAGAGGGAGAGAGAATCGACGAGAGAGAGGGAGAGAGAATCCGTGTGTGTGTGTTGTAGTGTGTGTGTTTGGAGTTTCATCATCCTTCAACTTGTAGGATGCTAGGGGTTTATATAGAAGAGGAGTCTAATCCTCTTTAAACTCCTCTTTCAAGAACTCTATTTTGACTAGGATTTTGACCTAGTCAAAGTCCTAGTCAAAGTAGTGTTTTGACCTAGTCAAAACAATCCTAGCCATCCATCTCTCCCATTCATCTCACCGTTGATTTAATTTAATTTAATGGAATATTTAAAACCTATTTAAATATTTCCAAGAGGCTAAAATAAATATAAATATTATTTAAGCCCATTAAATAAATCCCTTTGATAAATCTAATTTATCAATTTAATTCCTTATATCTAATAGAAGGAATTATTTCTCCAAGAAAAATAAAGGACCCGATTAAATTCAATTTAATCATTCCTTCACTCCAATATTTAATTCCTAATTAAATATCTAAATGTGTGTGGATAGTGTGTGACTCTTTAGGTTCACCTTTCAGCTAGACTTGGTCGGATTCCTAGAATCCTTCCGTTACCATGGGTGGCCATCTAGCAACGGTCCATGGCACTAGAGACTAGGTGAAATATTCAGGGATGAACATTTAGGCTCTAACAGTACACTTGTCCTTCTGTCTTCGGTCTAATCACTTAGAGTCTAGGGCACGGATAATGCAGGTATCCATTTTGGACCTAAGTGTCGGTCTGTCCTCACTAAACGCCGCAAGGGAATCCTTCCCTTCTGTTCAGTTACTGTGGCCACAGATTTTAGGGACAAGACACAGAGCATACATGAGACTCAACTGTCAATACCTATTGACAGGAGACAGATCCTTTCTTGGAAACTACTGTCACTTTGTACACCAGAACTGCACTAGACATGGCTTATGACTACCAAAGAGAATTCTGCTAATCTCTCACCATATCTAAGATACAGCCCTAACGTACAGGTAAACTCAGCAATTCCTCAAGTCAAAGGACTTGGCCTGTACCGTTGGAACCGGGAATACACGTCATACCTTGCTGACCATACTCAAGGTCCTCCGTAAGACGGTTCCCGCGAGTCACCTCAGTCAGCTGCGTCCTAGCATGCTAACCCACTAACACTGCTTAGACGAACCTCGTCACCCGTCGATGAAACACGACAGCAGATGCTTAGTGCAAGTCTCAAATGGAATCCCGGTACCCATTTTCGGGATTCCTTGACTTGGAGATTTCCGGACTGATTCGGGAAGACTGATTCCATGGACCTACCTCCAAGCGTAGTCCCAGTCCCCGAAATTGATTCTCAGTCCGTGGGCTTTGTTTGCGTAGTGAACAGATATGGAAAACAAATATAAGTGAACACAAACAAAGTGATGCCAAATGAAATTCACTTCTTTATTCATTAATGATTTATCAAACACCTGAAATTGTCTAGACATAGGTTACATATTCCTGCCAAAATTGGCTTACATGGTCACCTATTCTAACAATCTCCCACTTGACCTTTAAAGCCAATCACCCATATGCCTAATCCCCATCTTCTCAAGATGTTGCGTATGAGCACTCTGCGACATAGGCTTTGTCAGCGGGTCTGCTGTGTTGTCTGCTGAGTTGACTCGGTCCATCCGAACGTCACCTCTTCCTACCATTTCTCTAAGAAGATGGTAGCGTCTAAGAATGTGTTTGGAACGGTGATGAGATCTCGGTTCCTTTGCTTGCGCTATTGCACCGTTGTTATCACTGAAGATGACAACAGGCTCGGCGATGCTAGGCACCACACCCAACTCTTGAATGTAGTTTCTCATCTAAACCGCTTCCTTAGCAGCTTCTGAAGCTGCTATGTATTCAGCCTCAGTGGTGGAGTCAGCAGTGGTTGCTTGTTTGGAACTTTTCCAAGCCACTACTCCTCCGTTGAGTTTGAATACATACCCCGATTGAGACTTGGCGTCATCGTCATCAGACTGGAAGCTAGCGTCGCTAAAACCTTCCAGAATTAGTTCTCCATTGCCATAGACCAAGAACATTTCCTTAGTCCTCCTAAGGTACTTAAGGATGCCCTTAACGGCATTCCAATGTGCCTCTCCTGCACAGGACTGATATCTGCTTGTCACGCTCAAAGCGTATGCAATGTCAGGCCTGGTGCAATGGACCGCATATTGGATGCTACCTACGGCAGAAGCATAGGGGATGACTTTCATCTTTTCAAGTTCCTCATCAGTCTGCGGGGACTGCTTCTTGGACAACTTGATCCCATGCCTCATTGGAAGGAATCCTCGTTTGGAGTTGTCCATTCGATATCTCTTTAGGACTTTCTCCATATACGAGTTTTGGGTGAGCCCTAACATCCTTTTAGATCTGTCCCTGACAATCTGGATGCCTAGGATGTAGGAGGCTTCACCCAAGTCCTTCATGGAAAACTTGGTTGACAACCATGCTTTTGTGTTTCCTAACATTCTGACGTCATTACCAATGAGCAGAATGTCATCCACGTAAAGCACTAGGAACACTATAGAGCTCCCACTGACCTTCTTGTATACACAAGGGTCGGATTCGTTTTTGATGAAGTCATATCCCCGTATTACTTCATCAAATCGAATGTTCCAACTTCGGGATGCTTGTTTGAGGCCATAGATGGACTTCTGGAGACGACAGACCTTCTGTTCTTCTCCAGTGACCGTGAAACCCTCCGGCTGATCCATATAGATCTCTTCTTCAACGAAACCGTTGAGGAAGGCCGTTTTCACGTCCATCTGCCATATTTCATAGTCATACCATGCTGCTATGGCAAGCAGGATCCGAATGGACTTAGCCATGGCTACTGGCGAGTAGGTATCCTCAAAATCGACCCCGGGTCGTTGAGTGTATCCCTTAGCTACAAGCCTAGCCTTAAAGGTTGTGACTTCTCCATCAACGCCGAGTTTGCGCTTGTAGACCCACTTACAGCCCACTGGCTTAACACCTTTCGGTGGATCTACAAGTCTCCAAACTTGGTTCTCGCTTATGGAGTCCATTTCGGTCTTTATGGCCTCAAGCCATTTCTCGGAGTCGATGTCAGACATCGCTTCCCCGTATGTCTTAGGATCGTTATCCAGAGGATCGGTCGCACCTAGAAACCCATATCTCACTGGAGGTCTGGATTCTCTAGTGGACCTACGGAGGACGGGAACGTCAGTGGTGACTGTGGGCGCTGACTGTATCGGAGCCGGCGGTTCAGGGGCCGGGACTGGCCTTTCTTGAGGTTGTCCTTCATGCCTAGCATGTTGGACTTCTCTAGGTTGGTCAGCCCTCCGTGCGTTAATCCTAAATCCTCTTGGTGAGGTTTCCGCGGCTATTTCTGATGGCTGAGTTCCATCACATGATTCCTCAAGGATCAGCTCATCAGGTTGGATATCCTCCGGGAAGCCTTGCTCCAAGAATACTGCATTCCTTGAAACAAATACCTTTTGTTCCAAAGGGTCATAAAAGTAATAACCCGCAGTTTCTCTAGGGTATCCAACGAACCTGCATAGGCTAGACCTGGATTCTAGCTTATCTCCCACTAACCTCTTGACATATGCGGGGCTACCCCACACTTTCAAGTAGTTGTAGGACGCAGGCTTGCCGTGCCATATCTCATATGGCGTTCACTGGTAGGCGCCAAATTCAACAACTTGGCTGCCGTTTCTAATGCATAACCCTAAAACGATAAGGGCAATTTGGTAAAACTCATCATGGACCGAACCATGTCCAACAGGGTTCGGTTCCTCCTGTCAGAGATGCCGTTTAACTGTGGTGTTCCGGGAGGTGTCCATTCTGATATTATACCATGTTCTTTTAGATAATCAAGGAATTCGGCACTAAGGTATTCACCACCTCGGTCTGACCGTAGGACTTTAATTTTGCAGTTGGTCTGGTTCTCCACTTCAAGTCTGAATTCTTTAAACCTCTCAAGAGCTTCAGACTTGTACCTCATTAGGTAAACATAACCATACCGTGAATGATCATCGGTGAAGGTTATGAAGTAGGAGAACCCACCTCGAGCCTGTGTCCTTAGTGGTCCACATACGTCTGTATGGACCAAGTCCAACAGACCCGTGGCAAGCCTGCTTTGACCTACAAAGGGCTTCTTGGTCATTTTCCCTCTTAGACAAGATTCACAAGTTGGTAGATCGCTCAAGTCCCAACCTCTAGGTTCTTTGAGTCTACCAACCTTTTCATCCTATCTTGGGATATGTGACCTAGCCTAGCGTGCCACAGACGTGTGTTCCGGTTATTATCTAATTTCCGTTTGTGTTGAGCGTTAAGAACGAAATTCGTTTGTTGCAAGATATAGAGCCCGTTGTGCAATGTACCAAGTAGATGAGCAATTCCACACCTCATCAAATAAAAGCAATTTTTATTGATTCTGAACTCATAACCACTATTGTCCAACAATGGAATGGAAATGATGTTCTTAATCATACTAGGTACAAAATAAACCTGCTCTAATTCTATGCTAATGGTATCACTAATCACTAAAGTGGCGGATCCTACTGCTTCTGCCGAGATGGCCTTGCCATTTTCAAGCTTCAGGATCATGTCCCCGCTACTTAGTTTTCTGCTTCTTTTCAGCACCTGCAAATCATTGCAAATGTGAGCTCCACAGCCGGTATCCAATACCCAAGAGGCAGAATTAGTGACCATATTAACCTCAATCACATATATACCTTGGTTTTAGAAGAGTTTGGGGCACTCTCTCTTCCAATGCCCTTTCTCACGGCAGTTGATACATATGTCATATGCCTTTGACTGTTGCTTGGAGACAACCTTTCCCTTTCCTTTGCCTTTCCCCTCTTTGGCAATGGGAACACTCTGAGTGTTCGTAGCTGCTATGACGGCTTTTCCCTTCCCCTTCTTCCTTTTCCAACGTCCGGCACCCTTGCCTTTCGTCTTGGAAGTTGAAGCACCTCCAAACAATACCGAAGGCGTGGACTTCTTAGTCGTTGCCTCGTATTGCACCAACATATTGATCAACTCATGAATGCCCTTCTCAAGTGCATTCATGTTATAGTTGACGATAAATTGGTCGAAGGAGGGTGGGAGTGACTGAAGGATCACATCTATGTACGTTTCGTTATCGAGACCTGCCTTTAGGTCCTCGAGCTTTTCCACTAGGGTAAGCATTTTAACCCCATGCTCTTGTACAGAGAATCCTTCTGTCATTTTAGTTCCAAAGAACGCCTTGGTCGCGACATACCTAGTATGCCGGTCCGGGACTGCATAGCAATCCTTAAGGCGAGCCATAATGGAAGGGACATCGTCTAGCCTTTCATATTGCTTCTGAATCTCATTGGTCATCGAAGCAAGTATGACGCTACGGACATTCCGGTTATCCTTATGCCAAGTCTCGAACGTCTCACGTTCTTCTGGCGTGGATCCTTCCGGTAAGGTCCTAGGGAGAGGCTCGTCCATGACGTAGCCTTGGTTCTCGTAATCTAGGACTATCCTGAGATTGCGCAACCAGTCGTTGTAATTTGTTCCATTGAATTTGTTTGTCTCAAGAATGGTTGATAGTGGGTTCTTAGACATTTTAAATCTACATTTAGAAAACAACGCGCGATCAGCAGAAAATAAAGACGGTGGTTTGATGAAATAATTAAATGCTTGGTCTTTAGTCATTTAATCCTCCCACTATTTATACGAAAACACGGTACTCTCAAACGTGATTTTCGGGAAATCCTTTCCTAGTGGGCTTGGGATCCACAGCGATTTTTCCCATACCCCGCTTTTACGATTCGCATGGAAAAAGATCCTGTGGGAGGTATTCCATACCATTCTCGTTCCACGAGATTCCCAAGATTATTGCCTCACCCTTTCGCATGATCCCGAGGACTCCAAGCGAATCATGCTAATTGGGCGTTAGACCCGACCCAATCGACCGAGCCACAGACCCACTGGTACCCCCACGACTCGTGAGACAGGTAACAGCAGCCCATTTTTCGTTCATGACATAGTGCAGCTTCTTTTAAGTACAATAACGTGCCACGACTCGTGAGACCACACTATTGACCTAAAACAGCTTCCTCACTGTGCCATGGATTGGAAGGCATGGACAAACTCCTAGAGTTCATGTCCACTTTATCTAGGGTCTAATATTTCAACATTGGTCCAACCAATGTGAGAGTAGTGAATGACCGAGATCTCATAATATATATGCATACATTCATCCATAATGCATAAATAAAATCCATCCATAGCAGTTATATGATAAATAAAAGCCATTCATCCATCATAATAACCACATGCAAAATTAAAGCCTAGCACGCCCCTGTTGGATGATCACGAGCCCAAATCCTATGCGACCCACTGAGCCCGCAGTGGATCTATGGTCAATCTAGGGTTGGTCCTATACTATTACAATAATAGTAACCCAATCATCACGCTGATGGGCCTTGGTCTCTTTTCCTCTTTCTTCACTTCATGGAAAACGCCAAGGGACATCCGGTCTGGGCTCTCCATGTGGTCCTTCCTTCTACTCCACCAATTACAAAAATGGAAACCTCACTCCTAGTTTACTCTCATTACATTATAAAAATAGAAACCCCAACGAAAACCCGGGGGGAGTACATAAGGAGGGAGGTAGAATGCCTTATTATTCCAAGGCAACTAGAAAGAGAGAAGGAGAAAGCAGTTAAAGAGGCACACAGGCCCAACAGAAAATTAAACCATACATCCGGTCTAGGGCTCGTGATCATCCATTTCCATCCAACTCACATAATCACATGATCCAATCACATAATTACAATAGACCAATAATTCATGATTTCCAATCATAATAATCCAAAACAGAAATAAATGATCATGTGCGCAACGTGTGAAAAATAAAACACAAATATTGGTAATAATATTTTTCTCGTTTTAGGAAACCTTTCCTCATTATTTTAAGTAAAATAACCCCGGGATTCCAAATCCAATTTATTTTACTCCTAAAATAACGTCTTTAGGAATTTAGGCAAAATTGAACCCAAAAAACAAATTTTCAGAATTAATTCAAAATTAAAACTGAAAAAGTAAATAAAAAATAAAATAATACTAGGGTTTCAAAAAACCCTAGCTGCAGCAGCCGCCGGCCGGCCGTGCGCGCAGGGCAGCAGGCCCAGCCTGCCGCCCCTGCGCGCGCGCAGGCACTGCCTGGCCGGGCGCGCGCGCGCAGGCCCCTTGCCTGCGTGCGCGCGCGCCTGGCCGGCAGCGCGCTGCGCGGCCTGGTGTTCCGGCAGGCCGTCGCGCGCGCAGGCTCCTCTGCCTCGCGCGCGCCGGCCTGCTGGTCGCCAGCCGCGTGACTGCGCTGTGCGCAGTGCGCGCGCGCAGACGCGCACTAGGCACGCCCGCCGGGCGCGCGCGCGCAGACGCCTCCGTCTGCGTGCGCGCGCCTGGCGGCGCGCCTGGTGCCCGTCCGCGCGCGGGCTCCCCGCCCGTCAGCCTTGCGCGCGCGCGCGCATGGGCGTGCCAGCCGGGCGCGCGCGCGCAGACTCCTTTGTCTACCCGCACGCGCGCCTGGAGGCGCTTCCATGCGCGCACGCCCGCGCGCAGCCATCCTGGCTGCGCGCTGCCCCTGCGCGGCCGGCAGTGCGCGCGCGCAGGCTTCCCATGCCTGCGCGCGTCCGCCCTACCGGCAGTGCTCGGCTGCGCGCGGCCAGCCTTCCCGGCTGGCCGGCTGTGGCGTTTTCTGTCGTTTTTCAGATTAATTTCCCATCCCGTTTCCCAAGAAAAACAGAAAAACACCAACATTCATAAATTCAAAATGCGAATAACATGCTTTAATAATCAAGAAACATGCTAAATCACGTTTCATGCTTAAAACGCACATAAACCCTAGGCCTATACACCGAACCGGGCTCTGATACCACTGAAAGAAATTGTGGATCGTCCCGGGAAAAACGCGAATGCGGAAGCGCGGTATAATTAAAAATTAAAACGGAATTTAAACATGCTTTTAAATTAAAACACGTTTCAGAGGGTGTGCCTTTGAAATTTCCCGGGCGTTCGGTGTATCTCATGAACGAATAACACAAAATAAATCATGGAGGCCATAGGGTTGGAAATTAAAGAGAGGACGAAAAATTAAAACGAGACCTACCCGTTGTCGTTTTCGTCTTCAGTGGCTACAAGCGTTGTTCCCCGTTTTGCACCAAGATCTCGTCTTTGAGACCCTCTAAATCGTGACACACGATCCACCCACGTATCTTGCACGTCGTGCTAGCAACGAACAAGTTTATGTTTTTGGAGTGGATGAATCAATAACACATTATTGATTAATGGTATTGATTCATCAAGTTCTTAATGTTCCAAGAACAAAAAGAACCAAGAAAATATTTCTTGGAGAGGGAGAGAGAATCGGACGAGAGAGAGGGAGAGAGAATCCGTGTGTGTGTGTTGTAGTGTGTGTGTTGGAGTTTCATCATCCTTCAACTTGTAGGATGCTAGGGGTTTATATAGAAGAGGAGTCTAATCCTCTTTAAACTCCTCTTTCAAGAACTCTATTTTGACTAGGATTTTGACCTAGTCAAAGTCCTAGTCAAAGTAGTGTTTTGACCTAGTCAAAACAATCCTAGCCATCCATCTCTCCCATTCATCTCACCGTTGATTTAATTTAATTTAATGGAATATTTAAAACCTATTTAAATATTTCCAAGAGGCTAAAATAAATATAAATATTATTTAAGCCCATTAAATAAATCCCTTTGATAAATCTAATTTATCAATTTAATTCCTTATATCTAATAGAAGGAATTATTTCTCCAAGAAAAATAAAGGACCCGATTAAATTCAATTTAATCATTCCTTCACTCCAATATTTAATTCCTAATTAAATATCTAAATGTGTGTGGATAGTGTGTGACTCTTTAGGTTCACCTTTCAGCTAGACTTGGTCGGATTCCTAGAATCCTTCCGTTACCATGGGTGGCCATCTAGCAACGGTCCATGGCACTAGAGACTAGGTGAAATATTCAGGGATGAACATTTAGGCTCTAACAGTACACTTGTCCTTCTGTCTTCGGTCTCATCACTTAGAGTCTAGGGCACGGATAATGCAGGTACCCATTTTGGACCTAAGTGTCGGTCTGTCCTCACTAAACGCCGCAAGGGAATCCTTCCCTTCTGTTCAGTTACTGTGGCCACAGATTTTAGGGACAAGACACAGAGCATACATGAGACTCAACTGTCAATACCTATTGACAGGAGACAGATCCTTTCTTGGAAACTATTTGTCACTTTGTACACCAGAACTGCACTAGACATGGCTTATGACTACCAAAGAGAATTCTGCTAATCTCTCACCATATCTAAGATACAGCCCTAACGTACAGGTAAACTCAGCAATTCTTCAAGTCAAAGGACTTGGCCTGTACCGTTGGAACCGGGAATACACGTCATACCTTGCTGACCATACTCAAGGTCCTCCGTAAGACGGTTCCCGCGAGTCACCTCAGTCAGCTGCGTCCTAGCATGCTAACCCACTAACACTGCTTAGACGAACCTCGTCACCCGTCGATGAAACACGACAGCAGATGCTTAGTGCAAGTCTCAAATGGAATCCCGGTACCCATTTTCGGGATTCCTTGACTTGGAGATTTCCGGACTGATTCGGGAAGACTGATTCCATGGACCTACCTCCAAGCGTAGTCCCAGTCCCCGAAATTGATTCTCAGTCCGTGGGCTTTGTTTGCGTAGTGAACAGATATGGAAAACAAATATAAGTGAACACAAACAAAGTGATGCCAAATGAAATTCACTTCTTTATTCATTAATGATTTATCAAACACCTGAAATTGTCTAGACATAGGTTACATATTCCTGACAAAATTGGCTTACATGGTCACCTATTCTAACAAGTATTTGATCGATTTTTTTATATATAATAATAATTGTGCCTTAATATATTTTTTCCTCAATTCCTTTCTCCCTTTCTCTCTGTCTGTCTGTCTCTTCCATTCTCCCCTACCTCGCCGCCTGTCTCCCTCTCTCCTTCTCCCTACATCGCTACTACTCTTGCTCTCTCTCGCTCTCCTTCGCCAATTCCCCCTGAACCATTATCCCCCCATTTCAAATTTGTTGCATGCAGGTTCCAATGCTATGCTATCGCCAGATTCCATTGTGCTTTGCTGGCAACTTTGATGTCCTGTATATATCTATTTCTTTTCCTTTATTGTCTATTTGTCCCTCAGTTGGTTTTTAATTGTCTCCTTCCCTATAAAATTTTAAAAGATAACTAATTAAATTTCAAATGTATTCAAAGAATTTTTTTCTGTATTTATGGTTCAAACAAATTTATTCAAAGAAATGTTTCTATAATTAGTCTTCAACAATCAGATTCTACTTCAATTATCTGAAAATTTTAAAAATAAATTTTCAAGGAACCATTGTGGTGACCATAGAAAGAAGGATAGCTACACACAACATCACGATGTTTTGGCTTTTCTAAGCATAGCAAAATGAAATTCCCCTAATATTTAGCCTACTCTTAAGAGGCCCAAACTTGATGTTGCTTTGTAGTAGTCATTCTTTCTATGGCCTCCAGAATATGTTCGTTATAAATTCATTTTTAAATTTATTAAATACTTGAAATAAAAACTCATTCTTGAACCCTGATTATAGAAACATTTCTCTGAATATCTCTGATGAACCCTAATTATAGGAAAAGAAATTCTATTAATACAACAAAAATTTAAATACTTATCTTCTAAAATTAGCTAGAAAAGCTAATAAATTAAAAACCAACTGGAGAGACAAATAGACAGTATACAAAAAGAATAGATATATACGGAAGGCTCTATCAAAGTTGTCGGTGAAGCACAAGAGATGGGAATTGGCGATAGCACATTATTGGAATCTTCACGCAACAAATTTCAACCGGGCTCAGATGAAATAATCCGACTGAAGTATTCAATGCACGCCTTGAAGAGTTGTATTGGCAGATTATACAACGAATTAACATATCAATTTCAGAAATCAGAATTAAAGGAGAAAAAAAAAACAAAGAATCAAATGATAGAGGAAAGAAAGGAGGGAGTTGTGTACATGCTACACTTCATCTTACATTTTGTGCATTTTCAGCCATTTCTTGAATCACTAAAGGAACCAGACAAAGCATTGTCCAGTGAGAGTGTGCATGTGTTTTGAAGAAGGAAAGAAAGTGTGAGTAAACATGAACTATGAGTGTGTGTTTAGTGAGACAGTATGGGTAAATGTGTGTGCATGTGTGAGTAGCATGCAGAAGCACTGGAAGTTACGTTCTGTCTTTTTCATGATATTTTTTTCTTTATATATATTAAAGAATAAATATCATGATTCTTTTTGAATAAATATCAATTCTATTAAATTAAAAGTGCTTTTGAAAAACTTATAAGAGTTACTTAACTAATTGATTTTATTTTGATAGTAATAGTTGTTAGAATAGGTGACCAAAAAGTCAATTAGATTGGCAATTCTGGGTACTATTTAGCAATCTTTATTTGACTTGATGAATATAGTAAGTATTCATCCGTGGCACTATGTATTTGTTGTGTTTACTGATTACGTTAAACGACGTTTTAATGTCACAACAAATGCCCACGGACCAATTGCATAACCCATGTAGTTGAGCTGCGCATTGGATGGCAGCTATGAAACCAACTTTTGAGGGTTGGTCTGGAATGTTCCAAGTTGAGGACCTCGAGACAAGGCATTGAGGGTCCTACAGAGACTTGCACTAAGGATTGCATTCATTGGATGAGTGCCGTGTTTCATCGGCGACAAACGTTGGACGTCTATGAAATATTAGTAGGTTAGTTGACAAGGGTGTTAGCTGACTGAACTGACTCGTGGGAATCGTCATACGGAAGCCTTGGAGGCTTGTTAGAATAGGTGACCAGAAAGCCAATAGGTTTGGCGATTTGTAACTTATTATACAACTCGATGTAAATGTAATATTATTATGTGATGAATAAAATGAGTCTTTGTCACTTCTGGTGTTTACTTTGTTGCGCTCATTTCACATTTGTTAAAATGGTGTTTAACTTATATCACAACAAAGCCCACACACAATGGATAACAACTCGTGCAGTTGGGCCACGCATTGGATGGTGGTCATGAAACCAACTGATTAAGAGTTGGGTCTGAAACGTTCCAAGTTGAGGACCTCGAGACAGGGCATCGAGAGTCCTATTGAGACTTGCGTCAAGAGTCGTGTTCATTGGATGAGTGCCATGTTTCATCGGCGACAGGCGTGGGACTCCTACACGATCTTGATGGGTTGGTCGACTGGGGTCGAGCCGACTGGACTGACTCGCGGGGATCATCATATGTAAGCCTTGGAGGCTTGGTCGGTATGATTGGTTTTCCCCGGTTCCGATAGTACAAGAGTAATCCTAAACTTGAGGAATCATGGCAGTCGTGTGCACAGGACGGCTGTATCTTGAATCTGGCGAGAGGTGATCATTTTGTAAGATGATCATCATAAGCCTTGTCCAGTGCAGTCAAAATGTGTAGTGAGGACGGTGGATTGTAAGAAGAGGATCCGTCCCCTGTCAGTATGTGACAGAGGTATCTCCTATGCACTCGGAGACACGTTCATGTTGTTTAAAGCTGTGGCCACAGTGGTTGGTTGAACAGGGAATGGTTTCCTGTGTCGACGCAATGAAGCATACATGATCTCGAGTATTAAGCATAGATGCCTAGTCAAGAATGGGAACCGATGCCCAATTCCATACCCTAGACTAAGGCCGGGAGACGGTAGAGGGAAGGATCGTACCCGTATGGAATCGGCGCCTAAATGTTCACGCTAATTCACCTAGTCTCTAGTGCCATGGACCGTTGCTAGACGGCCACCCATGGTAACGAGCCCTTGTGGGACACGGGTCCAAGTCTAGCTGAGGGTGAACCTAAAGGGTTACACACAAATCACCGAGGAGGTTAAGAGAGCGACTTGGAGTCAATCTCGCAGGATAAATAAGTAATTGGATTACTTAAGGGAAAGTCCATTGGATGGATGGGCCGATATTGTATCGGGCCTTCGTTTAATCGATAAATTAGATTTTTCGATTAAATATGGAAAGTTAAGACGTTGAGACGTTGGATCTTTTAATTGGATTAAAAGATCAACGGGAATAATTTAAATGGACATTAAATTGGATTTAATGTTGGGTTAATCGTAATTGGATTACGATAAAAACCCGGTCCGTTAAATTTTACCCGAGAGGAGAAATAATTCCTATTTTGGAATAGGAAGAAGTTGGACTTCTTCCCTTAATTAAACTTGGCCGAGATGCTCCCTTAGAGGAAGCAAAATCAGCCATGTTTCATGCTAGGTGGTATGTTGACTTGTCTCTTTTGGAAAGAGACAAATTAACTCCAATCAAGGTCTTCCCTTTTGGTATGATTTGATCATACTATAAATTTTGGTAGGCTTGATTCAAGAATTGATGGTGATTGATTGGAATGAATCTAGACATCCTTGGATGAACCTAGACACATTCCAATAATCACATTACTTATGTATATATATTAGAATATAAAACACCAAGCATAAGTGATTCATTATTCGTCTTTTTCTAGGAAAAAGAGAAGACAATTTTCGGATCTCCTCTCCCTCTCAAACTCACGGTTTTCCTCCCCCTTTTCACTTGTGTTCTTCACTTGGTTTTGAATCAAGAAGAAGAACAAAGTAAGTTTAAGAGAGAACTAATTCATAGTGTTCTTCTCTTAAACCGATTCTTTCTTAAGCCCGTGCTTTTCTAGCAAGAAGAACGTGTGTTTCTTCCGGTGTGGTGTGGATCACCTTTGGAGAATCCATACTTTTAGATTTCGTGAGCATTCCGGAGAAGGAACAACGCAAGTAGCCGGGATCATACGCTAAATAATCAAAAGTAACGGTTTATTACGCTTTGATTGTTTAATATTCATTTCCAATATTTACACATCCTACATCGAACGACCGGTTGAGCACCCAAGGGTACACCCCTTGGGATTCGTATATTTAAATTAGATTTAAATTTACGCATATTTCTCGCTTCCGCTCGTGCTCCCGGGCGGATCCGCTTGTCCTTCAAGTGGTATCAGAGCCCGTTTCGATGTAAGGGGCATAGATCTATGTGTTTGGCATGATCTACTTGCTTTTATGGCTTTATTGGTATGTTAGATTATATAAATATATGAACAATATGATGATTCAATTATTTGAATTTGATGGACTTTTGGCATGCTTATTTTTATTAGATTGGATCTAAAAATTGCATGCTTATTTTCAGAAAAAATGTTACTGTTATACGCGCGGACGCTGCGCACAGGCGCACGCGCTGTGCGCTGCCGGCCGAGGCCAGCGCGCGGCACAGAGCGCGCGCGCTGCCCTGTGCGTGCGGGTGGCTGTTTTGTGCTGTTTTTTCGACGTTTTCCGAAAATTTTGATTTTCTGTATTTTTCTGCACAATATTCTGAAAATTTGTTAATTTTGCATTTTGGTTTTGGAATTATTAGATTATTCTTGAATTAAATTTTGCTTTAATTCATGTTTTTTACGTTTCCGTTGCGTTCTTGGGCCGTACCCGATTCTTTCAGTGGTATCAAGAGCCCGGTTCAGTGTTGTGGCTATAGGATTTACATGTTATTATGTGTTGAGAGTGAAGAACATGTTTAAATCGCTTTTGGAAAGCATGATTTATGGCTTTAATGCATGATAATATGTGTAGAAAATATGTGTTGATTTTGCTTTTGAAATTATGGATATCCATGCATTTTTTTAGAATTGAATTTTCTGTAAATTCATGTTTATATTTCAGTTTTTATAGCAGAAGTTTTTTAAAAATGATAAAAGGTAAAAAAGGTGTCGGCCGCCCGGCAGGGGCGCCTGCGCGCGGGCGTCTGCCCGTGCGCGCTGTGCTAGGCGCTCGCGCGCGCAGGTAGGGGCCCTGTGTGCGCGCGCCCGCGGTCATCTGGGACGGCCGGCTGGCAGCGCTGTTTTGTGCCGTTTTTCTCGAAAATTGGATTTTTCTTATTTCTGCTAGTTTTCTGAAAATTATTAATTTTGGCATACGTTAATTTTAGTTAAATTGGATTTTTCTAAAATTATTTTTTATGCCTTAGATTTTTCTGGAAATGGTTTCCAAACCAAAAAAAAAGTTTGTACATTGGATGTATAGTTGATATCCATATTTTTAATTGCATTATTACTATGATATTTTCTGTATTTTATTATGCTTATTGTTTTAGATATTGGATATCTATTTATAAATGCATAGGATGTATTTATATGCTTGGCATGTATATATTTGATATAAATTTGTTTTGTTGTTGTTTATTTGATAAACAATAAGGATGATCACTAGCCCATTGGCCTATGTATGGTTTAATTTATTGTTGGGTGAGGTCTACGTGCCTCTTTATTTTTATTCCTTCTCTATCGTTTTTAGACTTGAAATAATAAGGCTTTCTTCCTTTCTATTAATGTACTCCCCCCGACTTATGATTGGGGTTTCTTTTAAGTTGTAATGAGAGTAGATTAGGTTGTGAGGATTTATTTTATTAAATGTAAGCTTCCAATGAGATGAAGGTCCGGTGGATGGAGCCCATGATGGAAGGTCAAGAAGAACAAAGGAAGATTTTACAAGGCCCCATTAGAATGATAATAGGATGTAAAAACTGTAATAGTGTAGGCTTACCCTAAATTGCCCATAGATCCACTGCGAGCTCAGTGAATCACTTAGGAACGGGCTTGTGATCATCCTACCGGGGCGTGCTAGGCTTCTTTTGCATATGTTTAATGTTTTAATGCTTTGATGTATAATGTGTTTGGAATGCATCTATTTACATTGAATGTTTAAAACTTCAGCATGCAAAATACTAATAATGATGAGGTCTCAGTCTTAATAACGTATAACTCTCACTTGGATGGTCCAAGTAAATATTAGGCCCAAAATGGAATTAAATCAAATGGTTTGATTATTCCAAACCTTCCATCCATAACAATGTAGTAAGGAAGCTACTTTCACCCATTCGTGGTCTCACGAGTCGTGGCACGTTTGGAATGGAAGCAAGTTCTGCTATTGTTATGAACAAAAAAATATTCTCCTGTTTTCCTGTCTCACGAGTCGTGGGGGGTGACTGTTGAGATATGATTTGGCTGATGGGTCGGGCCTAACGCTAAGTAACATGATTCGCTGGGAGTCCTCGGGATCATGTGAAGAAGCAAGGCAAAATATCTTGGGGATCTCATTCGATGAGAATAGTATTGGATACCTCCCACAAAGCCTTTCCCATATGAATCCTAAAAGCGGGGCATGAAGAATTGCCCGAAAACCCCACTTGAGAGTGGTGGGCCTTTTGAAGAAATAGTGGGAGGGGTTAATGACTAAAGACCAAGTCTTAACTTGAACTCAATATTATTATAATCTACTAAATTTCTGCTTTACATTTTGAATGTAGATGTCTAAGAATCCACTCGCTGTAATTCTTGAGACTAATAAATTTTGATGGAACAAACTATAGCGATTGGCTGTGAAATCTGAGGATTGCCCTGGATTTCGAAAACCAGGCTTACGTTTTGGATAAGCCTCTTCCTCGGGTCTTGCCGGAGGGGTCCTCGTCAGAAGAGTGTTTGACGTTCAATGACTGGCAAGAGGATAACCGCAAGGTCCGCAGCATCATACTGGCATCCATGACTAATGAGATCCAGAAACAGTATGAACGGCTGGATGATGTCAACTCGATAATGCTCCGCATGAAAGACGTTTATGAGATATTGGACCGGCATATTAGATATGCTGCAACGAAGGCATTTTTCAGAGCTAAGATAATAGAAGGGTCGTCTGTACACCAGCGTGGAGTGATGATGCTATCCCTAGTGGAGAAGCTCAAAGACCTCCGAGCTGATCTTGGAAAAGAGACGTACATCGACGTGATCCTTCAGTCTCTTCCTCCCTCCTTTGACCCGTTTATCGTTAACTATAACATGAATGGGCTTGAAAAAGACCTTCATGAGTTGATGACCATGTGTGTCCAATATGAGGCAATGATTGAGAAGTCTGCATCGTCGGTATTGGTGGGGGAGGCTTCAACCTCAAGAGCGAAAGGCAAAGGAGCCGGACGCTGGAGGAGGAAGAAAGGTAAGACAGAATCAGTCGTTGCAAGCGCTCAGAGTGCTCCTGTTGCCATTCTGGGCATGGGCAAAGGAAAGAGGAAGGCGGTTCAGCAGTCAAGGATTGCAAAAGATGTTTGCATATATTGCTGTGATAAGGGGCATTGGAAGAGGGACTGTCCTCAACTCCTCTCCAACCAAGGTACATTTGATTTTAGCTTTAACATGATTACTATTCTGCTTCTTAGGTATTTGATACCAGCTATAGAGCTCATACCTGCAAATGGTTTGCAGGTGATGGAAAGGAGTAGAAGGCTAAAACGGATATGGTTCTAAAGCTAGGCAATGGCTGGGCTATTGCCATAGAAGCTATAAGACTAGTAAGGCTTAGCTATTAGTGATCATGTTAGGATAGAGTTGATAGGCCACAATTATGTAACCTAGCATGATCAAATTATGTTTTTCTATTGTTGGACAATAAGGATTACATGTTTTTGATCAATGAAAGTTTCTTTTGTTTGACAAAGAATGATAATTCTTGTCTGCTAGGTTGTTTGCATAATTGTTTCAATACTATCCCATAATTACATTATGAATGCTCAAAATAAATGATGATCAAGATAAACTCACAGATTTGGCATGCAAAGCTAGGTTATATTTCTCTAGATAGGATAAGGAGGTTAGTAGATTCAAGGTGTCTAGAAATACATAATTTGAGCCTGCTAGCTTGAAAGTCCTTCCTAAGCAGGAAGATGCCCAAAAAGCTATTTGTAGGACAAAGCATGCTTGCTAGTGGTATGTTGGACTGGATCCAGTCAGACATATGTGGGTCACTGAATACACAAGACCAGTAAAGGGTTCACAAGTCTAAGGGCCTTTGGAGAGCTCAGGGAATTTGATTTGAAGTGGGAACCAAACTGGTTGCAAAATTAACCTTCGATTGGATCGAGTGGTGTGTATTTAGTGGGAGCTTTTGATGTATCTAAATGAGAATGGAATTCTCACTTAGTGGAATTCTCCCTGAAGCACCATAATTGAACAGCATCTCTGATAAGGGAGGAATCGAACCTTGTTGGACATGGTTCGATCGGTGTTTCACTGAACTACCTTGGCCCATCTGGGCATGTTATTAAGACAGTGGCCAAGTTGTAAAACATGGCACTTTCTAAAGATCGTAGCCCAGACACCATATTGGATATGACATGGAAAGCCTGTATCCTACAAAGTACTTGTGTATGTAGGATGGTCTTGCATACGTCAAGGGACTAGTGGGAGGCAAACTAGGTTTGCACAAGTTTATGTGTTGTCCTAAGAGAAATTGGATTTCAGAGGATAACCGGTGTAAGGAGTAGCTCCTTGAGGAATTAAGTAGAGTGATACCTCAGTACGATATAGCAAACATCATTTGTAATCAAGTTTTCCTACTAACTATATTCCAGTTCTTCTAAGAATATCCTAGAAACCTAAAAGGTACAGGTTTCTGGGTCAGTTTGATCAGTTGGATTATAATCCAAAAGACATAAGGAGAAGAAATGTTGGACATTGGATTGAATCAATGGCTTGGAGCCATGTAATTCGACATGGAATTCAAACTAGGTTTGAAACTCTATGTAACTGGAATATTCGTTTTGATAACTTAATGCGGGGTATGACTCGATCAGTAACGAGCTTTGAGGGTCAATGGGAGTTTAGTTGTGTTCCTAGTGTTTAAGTGTGTAACGTCTTATTCATTTGGAATGACTTTAAGATGTTAGGAAACATTGAAACACGAGCATTGTTCACGCAATTCTCCATGAAAGGAATTGGATTCCTATATATAGGGTTAAGCTGTCCAAGACTCAGTTAGGGTTGGCTGATGAGGAAGCTCAGATGTTTGACATCCCCTACGTCTTTGCCGTAGGCAACATGGGTATGTTATTTGGTGCATTCGACCTAATGTTGTGTATGCTTTGGGCGTAACGACAGAAATCGAGTGTGTACCGAGAAGGCAGTAGACTGCTGTTGAGAACAGTCTTTAATACCTGAATAAGGATTAAAGAAGTGTTCTTGATGCAAGTTCTATGGAGAGTTGATTCTAGAAGGCTATAGCGATACTAGCATCCAGGATCATGTGAATAATATCTAGTCTAAGTATGAACATATATTCAGGCTTAATGGTAAGGTGGTGGCTTGGAAAGGTTTCCAGCAGGACACCACGACGGACCATGAAAGTTGAATGTATGGCGACTTTAGAAGTTGCTCCGGGGAGTGGTTTGGATGAAAAACCACATCCAATGGTTGGGTGTGGTGCCTAGCACGGGCTAGCCAATAGTTACCTTGGAGGATAACAACATGGTTGCAGCGCAAGCTATAGGACCGAGATCTCATCACGGATCCAGGAAAATTCTTAGACAGTACCATCTGCTTGGAGCAAGGGTATGAAGAGGTGACGTGCGGTTGGACCGCATCATCTTGGCAGAAATAAGATAGACCCGTGAGACCGAGCTAGATATCGCAGATTACTCATGCTCAGATAAGTCCTGTGCAACATGGGTGATTGGCTTTAGGTCAAGTGGAGATTGTTAGAATATGTGACCAGAAAGCCAATTAGATTGGGCAATTTTGGGTACTATTTAGCAATCTTTATTGACTTGATGAATAGAGTAAGTATTTATCCGTGGCACTATGTGTTTGTTGTGCTTACTGATTACGTTAAACGATGTTTTAACGTCACAACAAATGCCCACAGACCAATTGGATTACCCATGTAGTTGAGCTGCGCATTGGATGACAGCTATGAAACCAACTTCTGAGGGTTGGTCTGGAATGTTCCAAGTCGAGGACCTCAAGACAGGGCAATCGAGGGTCCTATAGAGACTTGCACTAAGGATTGTATTCATTGGATGAGTGCCGTGTTTCATCGGCGACAGACATTGGACGTCTATGCAATATTAGTGGTTAGTTGACAAGGGTGTTACCTGACTGAACTGACTCACGGGAATCGTTATATGGAAGCCTTGGAGGCTTGGTCAGTATGACTGGAATTCCCTGCTCCGATAGTACGAGATTAGTTCTCGAACTTGAGGAATCATGGCAGTCACATGCATATGAAGGCTGTATCTAGGGTCTGGCAAGAGATGTCCATATTTGGGATACGTTCATCATAAGCTTTATCCAGTGCAGTCGGAATATGTATTGAGGACGGTGGATTCCAAGATAGGATCCATCACCTGTCAGTATATGACAACCGAGTGTCCTATTCACTCTAAGACGGTTTAAGCTCTTTAAGTCTATGGCCACAGCGATTGGTCGAGTAGGGAATGGGTTCCTACGTCGATCAATAGAGCAGATGTGTCTCGAGTTATTGAGCATAGTTGTCTAGTCCTGGAAGGGAACCGACGCTCAATTCCATGCCCAAGACTAAGACTGGGAGATGGATGATGGAAGGACCGGTCCACATGTGAGGCATATGTGACCAGCCTTTACAAGGTTTGGTGGGTGGTTTTATTTGCTATAATGGTGCATGGTTATGTAGATAATGGTGTGTGTATGTAGGTTACTTTGGAAGTTGACAAGAGAAGTTGAATTTTTAATTCAACAACTCTACATACACAAAATCATTCACATAACTTGGTGGTCTTGGTCTTGCACGTTTTTTCCCTCAAAAACTCTCCAAAAATCTCAGAAAATCTCTCCTTCTTGTGTTCATACCTTTTGGAAAGATTTGAACTAAAACATTCCAAAAGCACTAATCAATAGTGTTATTTTGGAAGTGTTTCTTCTTCACCTCTCTATTTCTATAAGCAATAGATTAGAGATCCATTCTATATTATGGTGTGGACAAATTAGAGGAGTTCTACGTTGAATTCTCAAGTGAACGGAAGAAGAAACGAAAAGGAAACAACGCACGTACCGGTTATACGTGTAGTAAAGAAAAAGGTAGGTTTTCTTTACATTTTCATGTATCAGTTTGTTTTCTTCCTTTAGCCACTTGTCCAGCATCTTCTCCTTCTTTTATTTATGCTTTGACAAACACCGAACGCCTGGGAACTTCAAAAAGAACACCCCTTTGAACCCGTTTTATATTATGCTTTTAATTCACATTTTTTACGCTTTCGTTGCATTCCCGAGCCGTACCCAATTCTTTCAATAGTAAATTATATTGAGATTGTACTTTAACATACTTTTAGTTTTTATCATAATATACTAGAAGTAAGATAATACTAAAATGTACAACTTATGATCAAATATATAAAAGCAAGAATCTCTTAAGGGTATGCTTGGATTGAAGGATTTTGGAGAAATGATTTTAGATTACTTTGTATTAGAGAAAAATCTAGAGATGTTCAAGAAAACATAGTTTGAATTTAGAATTAAAGAATTCAATATGCTTTGAATCTAGAATTATTCAAAACAAATCCAAAGAATTTGTTATAAAGATTTAAAATCCATACTTCCAATGCATCGATCCATCTAATTATTTATTTCTATTGTGGAAAGATGGTGCGCTTGGGATACTCTTTTCAGTAATAAATAAGTAATAGTTATAAGACGAAAACTCTATCAAAGAAGAAAACTATTTGTTATTCCTATTTCCTCTGAACTATATAGAGAAGGAATAATATATTCATAAAAATTAATAGGCAAATAAATTTTAACGTGGTTAATTTTCTAGGAAAAAATTAAATATTTCTTTTTTAAGAAAAATGATTTACCTAGGCAAAGTAAAATCAAAATGAATAGCGTATGAGTAAGATCTACATACAAATTGAAACTTCAAAAATAACAATAAAAATTAGATAATTCAAAACAAAAATCCTCAATTTTATTAAATTAGAAGTATCGTTGAAAATTTCAAAATGAGTGAGTAGTGAATAATTAATTTAATTTTAATATTAATATTAGATGATTCTTTAGAGATTGTCTTTTACTTTTTTTTTTGTTCCCATAATATAATGGAGGTAAAGCAATACTAAAGAGTGCAATTTAGTTTAAATTCCATGAAAAATATATGCTAGTTAAAAGAAAAAATAAACTAATATAAGAAGATACTAAAGAATATGAAATACAAATTTGCAATTTGAAACCAAAAAAAGCATGTAAATAACCCCGAAAGAAATAACATGGTCTATAACAATGTGCTAGAAATGAATTGAAGAAGAGCATACGTAGTATTATAATAAATAATCAAATTTAGAGTTGTATAAAGTAGTAAGTACAATTAACATAATTATAGGCCTTCTTTATATAGAATTATTTTGATACTTTAAAAGGGTTTAGCAATTTAAATTAATCTTTATCAAAAATAACTAATTAACAACTATTATAATATCATGAATCAATTTAAAAAGGGCCAAAAATGCGGGATTTGGAATGGCCACAATCCATTCAAAATTGGAATGGTTATTGTAAATAGTTTGGAATGAATACCCGTTGATGACGCCATGAAGGTGATAAACTGAAACTTGGTATTTTTGTAACAGCGGAAGGGTTACAAAGGCCGTTCCGAATGCCTTTTAATGGGTGGTGTTCACAAACGCGTTACAATTATAGGCCGTTACACATTTGGAACGGCTCACTTTGGATTGTAACGGCTACGCGAACTTTGAAAACAACCGTTCCAAAATCGTGTAAAATGTTGTTACAACTTTGTAGTACGGCAAGTGCCTTACAAATGCTGGTACAAATTGGAGGTCGTTGCACATTTGCAATTGTTCTTGGAACGATCGAGTTTGGACGGCAACGGCAACATGACATATGAAAGTATCCGTTCCAATTCAGTGTAAAACACTGGTACAAATTTGTAATACGATGCGGTCGCTACAAATGCCGGTTCTATGGGAGCGGCCTTTCCAAGAAAGCAATATTGATTTACAAAGGTCATTCCGATAATGAGCTCTTAGCAACAGTTATATTTTAACGACTATTTTAGCCGCTCCAACGGTCATTCCACCGATTGTTTCAAATATACTTATATATATGTGTTGCATGTTGTTGTCATTTTATTTCTTCTAGAATTGATAAACCACACACACTCTCAATCTCTCTATGATTTTTGAGCATATATAGTTGATCAACTACAATTGCGTCATTTTATTATGCACCATTGATCTCTTTAGGCGGTTGATCAAGTAACAACTTGAACCCATTTTTGTTAATTAAAATGCAGGTTGAAATATAATTATATATATGTGTATTTGTAGTGATCATTATGTTAAGATAATTGAGAAGATAGATATATGGGAAAAACCTCCAGGGAGGGCGGGTCTTACGTTGGAGTTTGAGAATGGTGTTAATACTTTCACAGAATAAGCCAACTGTTAGCATGGACATATGGGCAGAGACAAAAATAGGTGCCCGTGTTGAAAGTTCAAAAACAAAAGGTTGAAAACACCTGACGAGGTCAAATTTGACTTATGTATGCGAGGATTTATGCAAGAATATTATAATTGAATTTTTTATGGCGAAGAGATGGTGTAGGAGTACTTTGATGCAGTGACCACCACTCCAGTGCAGGAGGAGCAAACCCCAACTGCTCAAGGGAGGGTAGTACGCACTGGGGTGATGACCACTAGATGGATTGGGCGTAGAGGATGGTGTTTTTTGCAACTGGACAAGTTTTTTTTTTTTTTTTGTCTTACCATGAGGGTGTGTCTGATGATGGTACGAGGTCTTGTCCTACTAATACCATTCCTAGTTTTGTGGTACGACATGGAGCCCTATGATTAAGTGTTTTGGTTGTCAGACCATTTTTTCAATATAGTTCACGTTGCCGACCAACCGTTATGAAGCGGTTGTACCCAATCTCAATTGGCGTTGGTTGCTAGACTGGTGAACATCGAGGCTAAGAACAATTTTCCTCAGTGATGCTACGATCATGTGTCCCAGTAGGCTAATAATACTGCGATCATAACCTGCCCACTGATTACTACAGTATGAAGAAGTCACTACAAGAAAAAAGGCTTTTCGCTACCATGCAGTAATCGTAGCGAAAGGCCAAAATTTTTAACAAAAACATTTTTGCTACAAATTTCCTCCGTAGTACTATACGGGCATAGCAAATGCTTCGCTACAGACAATATTCATAGCAAATACCCTTTTGCTACGAAAAATTACTTTTGCAACGATATCATTTTCTTAGCAAGTAACGACTTTTTGTTACGATTGTCGGCTTGTAGATTACTTGGCATTTGCTATGAGTAATGTAGCTTTCCTTACAACGGCAAATTCATAGCAAAAAGTTCAACCAAAATCATCATCTTTTCCTGATGTTGTATACAATATTTATTATTTTAATATTTTGATAATCTTATTTATATTAATAATTGTAAGGATTATTAAATTATCGATATATCTAAAAATTAAATTACATTAGAACAACTTTTATAATTAACTAAAGTAGTATCATAAAATAACTTGCAGATGATATAGAACTAATATTTGTACCAATATTGAATAACATAATTAGTCAATTAGTTGCATAGCACATATTACATATCTAATAAGTTGACAAAAAGTACAATCTCGTGATTCCAACATGTCCAAATTATGCAGTCATTAGCCAAAAAAATTAGAGTTGCATATATTGTAGAACCCATTGCCAGCCAATACATGCATTTGACAAAAAAGTAACTCCTCAGCTTGTTCAAATTCCCATGACCTAATATGTTTTAGCCATTTTATTTATTGGACTAAAATGGTCTTGCAGCCTCTTCCACCATCTTTTTAACTCCATCATCTTCCTACCTCCATAAGAACCTATTCAAGACAAAGGCATAAGTAAATTTTTGGGTGCCCGTAGAAATTCCAAATAAGGATTCTTTTCAAGGTTCAACTAGAATCACCTCCATACACAAATCCTCTGAAGTCAGGGCATCCAGTTCATCATAACCCAATTGAGAAGCTACTTCTGCTCCGACACATGAGGGGGGAGAGAGAGAGAGAGAGAGAGAGAGACCATCAAAACAAAGAGGACAGACACTAGTGTATGAGGTGAAAAAGAGAAAACGGACAAACTAACTTTAGAATGAAATGGTTGTATCAGCTGTAGAATATCCACTTCGCACACTATTATATAATCCAGTCAGTTGAGCCAAAACCTGCCACACATCACAGTGAAATTCTCATGAAACAACAAGAAATTACGAAAGATGATGCATACAGTATGATATTAACAGTTCTGATAATGTATATAGATAATCAACAGCAACTCAAGACACAATTGAATGAACCTCCAAAGAAGAATTGCATATTAGCGTATCAGAAGCAGAAAGTTGAATTCTATCTTCCATTAGCTCTCTTGCCACCAAATCTAACGACACATCAATCCATATTGAAATTACATGCCTCAGTAGTGCCCTAAATAATAGTAATTAATTGGTTATCACATGGAGCATATAATGCATAACAAACTAAAGGCATCCCCAAATTACACATACAAATTCGTTGCACTTTTAACAGCTCCATTCCCAGCACAAACAACCACCCGACCCATCGATGAAAATTGCTTCAGCACTTCCATGTACAATTCATTTTAGGAGTACTTCTATCAACCATAAACTTATGGTGCATACAAGCAAGACATGATATGTTATAAACAGAAGAATACTCAAAGAACATCGGATGCAAGATATCCCTCCTCATTTCTCTCTATGTATGATATAGCAGTAGTTTTTCCTCCACAGGCTTCCTTCACCAGACTGTCACTGCAGAATGACACCACACTTATTGAAGCCAACTGCTCTAGCATGTACAAAAACAATTATTTCATAAACAGATGCTTATAGAGTTACCTGTCAAAATAATAGTACCATAATCATCGACAAGAATCCTTCCCAAACTGAATTTATAAGAGTTGTTTATACCTTTAGTAACAGAAAATTACGATATTATAGATCAAGCTAGAGATAATTAAGTCTAAAATATGTGCAAAGAAAAGAAAGATATCCAAGTAGTGTAGTAACTAGCAAATAATCTCACCAACTAGAAATATGAAAGTTCCCTTTAAATCAGCGGATATCTCTGAGGCTTGCTTTTGAAATAAACTGAACATTTAAATGAGTTCTTTAAAATAGACTCAAACTGGATGAAGGATTTCAAGCATTCCAAGAATAAGAAACCTGAGACTCACTTTGATTGCTAGAGGTTAATCATCCTCAACAGTCTTTGTCGCGGCTGAATATAATAAGAAGGAAGTGCAAAAGCATAAATCAGCATCGTCTTTATTTATTCATCTCTTCTGTTCTATAAATGAGAACATAAATATCAGTCAATGTTCATAAAACTTAATTAAACTTCAGAACAAATTTAAGGCGATTCTAAGATCAATGAGCACGGTTCAAACACAATGCAACAGAATTTGGTATCAAATTAAGGGACTATACCATGTAATGTAAGCTCTAAGATAAATATATATTGTTTTTTCTAATTCATTCTCTTGTATAGCAGTCGTAGAATTTCAGTTGTTAGAGGCAGGTAACATCACATAGGATTTATCTTCACTTACACTTGAAATTTGTTAACACTGCAAATTCATCAGTTCTTGGTAAAAACTTTACAGGAGTTTGACAGAACTAACAAGTTTTAAATGAATAATAGTAGGAAATTCGATGCTAATCATTTAAAACCAGCAGCCTACAAAACAATCAATCATAATGACATTAATAATGAGATTATACTTTGACACAAATGCTAATCACAATCACAAGTGACCTCTCTAAATCAGCTGAATTATTCATGCATTGAATATGGTTCGCGTTTGGCAACATACTCCGAGTTTTTCCTTTTATTTTTGTCAATCGGCATTTGTTTTACTTTAATAACTACTACACAACATATCAGGAATCTACAAACTCTATATACACACATAACAAATTAAGTGAAGAAATTTATGGCCTCAATAACGTTTATGATTTCCACATAGAAATGGGTTTGAACACCGATTCCCCCCAACACTCACAAGAGTTGATAAGAAAATCGCAGGAACGACTCACCTCAATTTTCGAAGATGGCTTACTGATTTCTTCAAAGAATTGGATTTCTAATTTCTTCTAAGGTTTCGCTGCCCAAACGACGAAGAATGCAATGGCCACACCCATGCTTTAATTCAAATAATGGAGATTTTATTCAGCCAAGAAAATACTAAAATCCAAATACTTCAACTAAATATGTCGATCTATAATTTTACCACGAAAACAGAAACCAAATCAAACAAGCAACCAAAATTAAATAGTATTGCAGAAAAATTAACTAATTTTTTTTACCTTTTCTGGATCTTCACCCTTATCACGATGCTTTTTAATGGTGGATTTACGATAAGCATTCTTTAGATCGTCCCGCGACGCATGCTTCACTACTCCCATGATGATTTCTTCGAAGAATGGAGGACGATTTCTTCAAAAAAGAAAAATGGAGATGGAGGGTTTTATGATGAAGTGGGGTTTTTTTATTGAAGATGAAGATGGAGGATGATTCAAAAACTGGAGGCGCCAGAGAAACTGGTGGACAAGCAGACGATGAGGAGGCGAAACTGGCAGCGCCTGTGAGAATTTCATGGCAGCAACGAAGAATTTCACGGCGGCGGCAAAGAGTTCCTCTCTTGTCTGAGAAAGAGAGAAAATTTCAACGGGGGTTTTGGATTTTCTGAAAATTTCAACGGGGGTTTAGGGTTTTGTGAAGGGGGTAAGTGGTTTTAATTCTACAAATTTTAATTTTATTTGCTAAATATGTGTAGTGATTTTTCATTTTTCAGTTTGAAATATTTTTTGACAAAAATAAATTTGGAGGGAATGAATTTCAGTTTGGAGCCAATTTTTTCCCTACTATTAGCAAATATTTATTGTAAAAAGTCACAAAACGACGTCGTTTTATGTACTTCTTTTTATTATAAAATATGATTGCTTTAACAAAAAAATAGAATCATAGAAAAAGCTCAAAATGATGTCGTTTTATATGGAATAATAGCTACAAGCTAAATTTTATAGTAAAAAAGCAACATTTGTTACGGGGTTTTTATTGTAGCAAAAAGCATATTTCTTGTAGTGCAAGCATGAACAGAGACAAGGCAGATTGGATGGTTGCTTGCAGAACTAAGACTCAAAGAGTAGTTGATAACTCTTGATGGACCGATTTCGCATATCAGCTAGAGAAAGTCATACCTGTCCCGAAGTTGCTACGGACAATCAAATGTACGACTGCATGATCCAGATGGTATACAACTAGTCGTTGATCTTTCTGTGGCATTTCAACGGGAGCAGGAACACCCCATTCGCCCCATGGTCATGTTAGAATAGGTGACCAGAAAGTCAATTAGATTGGCTGTTATGGGAGACCTTTATCAAATTAATATTATACTGATGGATAAAGTAAGTATTCATCACTGGCAAAATGTGTTTGTTGTGCTTACTACTTACATTGAATGGCGTTTTAATGTCACAACAAATGCCCATAGACTGATTGGTTAAACCCATTGAGTTGAGCGGCGCATAGGCTGGCGGCTATGAAACCAACTCCTTGAGGGTCGGTCTGAAACGTTCCAAGTCGAGGACCTTGAGACTGGGCCTCGAGTGCCCTATAGAGACTTGCACTAAGCATTGCATTCACTAGGTGAGTGCCGAGTTTCATCGGTGCCAGATGTAGGTCGTCTATGCAATTTTAGTGGGTTAGTTGGCAAGGTAGTCGACTGACTGAACTGACTCGCGGGAATCGTAATATGAAAGCCTTGGAGGCTTGGTCGGTATGACTGGAATTCCCGGTTCCGATAGTACGGGATTAGTCCTCGGACTTGAGGAATCATAGCAGTCGCATGCATATGAAGGTTGTATCTTGGATCTGGCGAGAGGTGACCGTGTGTTTGATATGGTCATTATAAGACCTTGTCCAGTGCAGTCGGAGTATGTAGTGAGGACGGTGGATTCCAAGATAGAATCTGTCCCCGGTCAGTATTTGACAGCTATGTCTCCTATGCGCTCTGAGATGGTTTCGACTCGTTAAGTCTACGGCCGTAGCGATTGGTCGAGTAGGGAATGGTTCCCTAGGTCGATCAATAGAGTAAACGTGTCTCGAGTTTGTAGCATAGTTGCCTAGTTCAGGATGGGAACCGACACCTAATTCCATGTCCTAGACTAAGGCCGGGAGATGGTTGACGAAGGACTGTACCTGTATGGAATTCGGAGCCTAAATGTTCATGCCAACATTCACCTAGTCTCTAGTGCCATGGACCGTTGGTACACGGCCACCCATGGTAACTGGCATTTCTAATTAATAGTTAATCAGAAATAATTAATTAAATTGGATTTAATTAGTCAATTGTGTTGGACACAAGCCCAAGTCTAGCTGAGGGTGAACCTAAAGAGTCACACACAAATCACTATGGAAGTAGTGGAATTAATTTGAAATTAATTCTGGAAGAAAAGAATTAATTTAATTGGATTAAATTAATTCAAGGAGAATATAAATAATTGGATCATTTATTGGAAAAATCCATTGGATGGATGGCCCAAGAATTAATTAATTGGATTAATTAGTTTTGGGTTTAATACCTTTAAATTAATTGGATTAATTTATTGGGTTTCGTTTAATTAATTGATTGGATCAATTAATTAGTGTTTGAGCTTATGTTTATTTAATTGGATTAAATAAACTTTTGGATTTCAATAAGGTTTAAAATTAATTGGATTAATTTAAAACCCATGGATCACTTGATTTAATTTGATTAAATCAAGACCGGTCAAAACCGGTCCATGACTTGAAATCAAAGCTCAAAGCTTTGATGCAAGTTTAAGAGGAGTTGAAAGTCCTCCATGTAAGCAATGATGTGGCTCCATTGTAAGCAATGATGTGGCTTGCCATGATGGCTAGGTGGTCCACATATTGAGCTAACATGGTTGGAGGTTGAGCACAAGTTGTGCATTAGTGTTTTTAGATGGTTTTGGAAACTACCTACAACTACACAACACATGTATACACTTTTCAACTCCCTAACTTGAACTCTCCTCACACAAGCCACGAGATTTCCTCCATTTTTGAGTTCTCTTTGAATTGGATTCAAGATGAGAACATGAGAAATACGTATACACCAATAAATAGTGTAATACGTATTTCATTTCTTCCTTGATCTAGCTTCTACCTAGCAGTAGATGTAGATTTGCTTCCATTGCTGTGGTGTGGACAGATTAGAGGGGGTCTAATTTGAATCCTAAGGTGAACGGAAAAGGAATGAAAAGAGAATCAAAGCTTGTTGCCGTTGTACATGTGAAACGAAAAAGGTATGTTTCTATTTAAATTATTGTACCTTTTTGTTTCCTCCTCTAGCCACATGTTCAAGCATTTTTTCTGTATGTTATGATGCTTTTGTATACACCGAACGCCCGGGAATTTAAAGAGAATACCCCTTTGAAATCGTTTTAAATTTCTTTTATTTTACGCTTTCGCCGCGTTCCCGGGCCGTACCGATTCTTTCAGGTTACACCAATATTGAAGAGGACGGGGTTGAAGGAGATAGCTTCAAGGACTAAGATACTGAAGAGGATGACGGTTGAGTGATATTTTCGGGTTTTTGTACAGACATATTCAAGTTTTTATATTATTTTATGAATAATTTGTTAAAAAAAAATTAAAAAGTACATTTTGGAACAATTATGTTTAAAGAAACCATTCCAAAGACTATTCCAGACTAACATATATTTTGCGAAGTACCCAAAACTTGTTGGGAGTTTCAAATTTCAGAACAGTTATTATAACACAACCGTTTAAAATTACGTTACAAACAAAAATTTTAACTGGCCACGACTTCAAAATTTGGGGAGAAATTCAAATTTTGGAACGGTTGGCCATAAAAACCGTTCCAAATACTGGCTCAAGTTATTTGTTTGCGCAAAAATTTGAAAATTTGGGGGGAGTTCGATTTTTAAATGCCCATTCCACGATTTGAACCGAAGCATTTCCGAAATATTAATTTTCATTACTGTTTTAAAAGGTCGTTACAAATGAGTAAAAAATGTCAAACTTATGTTCCGAGTACAATATCTCAAAATCCATCGGCCCAATTCATACTAAACTTGAAAACGCATAAGACACTGACTCTTTGATCAAATCTGACAATCTGATTTAAAATCACACGGCCTAATTGAACGATGCACCAATTTAATAGACTAACCTTATGCTCCGGATACGATATCTCGACATCTGTGTATCAAATTAGTCCTGAACTTCATCAAATGTATTCTTTTGTCAGTTTTATCATATCTAATGGTCTGATCTAAATTTTGATGATCTGATTAAGCGATTCAGTACAACGATATAAAATGATAGTCACATCGTGTAATACTAACAATTATGAATATACAAATTTATCTCATATTATGAACATATATCAATCTCAGTTCCAAATATTTTATGTTTTTAATTGTGTTATACCATACATTGTGTACTACTTTTCTTCAACATTAATGTGTCCGGTACAGGTTTTTTAATTTTTATAAATTTTCTTGAAAAGTAATTTCTTATTTGGAACAGTCCTTGGAACGGTTTACTAATAATTTGGAACGGCTTTCTCATATAGACTACAAATACGATGTTGTTTAGATTTAGAAAAAATATTACATAGAAGTTTTGGAACTCTATCTAGAATGATTTTTATATACGATATCTATAACCATTAGTTTATACGACATCGTTTGGGCATCAGGACATCGTCATTTTGCAGTATAATCGACATTTGTTATGGGATTTGTAATTTTCTGTAATTTTTTTTTTTGCAAATTTTGAAATTGTTATGATTGTTTTTTTTTTTGTAATTTTTTTAAAAAAATTATAAATTTTGAAATTTCTAAAAATATGACTATGTTCTGTAATTTTTGAATTTTGTTCTGTAATTTCTGAGAAAAAGTTTTTAACTTTTTTAAATTTCCAAAAAATATTTATAAATTTTTAAATTATTACGATGAATAAAAATAGTTTTCATTTTTTAAGTCGTTTTTGTATTTATTGTGTTTTTACGTCATATTTAATAATTAGGGACTTTTTAGAAATCTGGAAAAGTAGAAAAATTGTTTGAATTTAGTAAACATTTTATGAAAATTATTGGATTTAGTACACATTTTATGAAAAATATTTGATTTTGTACACATTTTGGAAAAAAAATTGGTTTTAGTTTGATTTTAGAAAAATTATTTCAATTTAAATAACTTAATGATAATGTAGTTTGTAATGAATTATAATATTCTTTCAGACAATTTATAAGATAAGTAATTTAATATACTTTATAGTAATAAAATTATAATAATATATTTTTTATATCATTATAGTAAAGTTTACACATAATATATTATTTATTATATATGATTATAATAAAATTATACAATTAGATATATATTTATATGATGAGATTATAATCAATAGAATATATATATATATATAAAATACTGAAAAATATTATAATCTATATGATATACTTCAAAATGCTTATGATATACTTTAATATATTATACAGAAAACTATTATTATGGCATACATTATATACACATTACTATTATATATATATTATAATATAGTTTTCAATATTATAATTTTTCAATATTTTTATAATTGTAATTTTTCATTTCACGTTATAGATCCATGACGATTGGTGGTCCGCCCCTCCGGGACGTGGACGAGGCCGTGATCGTGGCCCGCCCACTCCTACTCCCACCGTTTGATGCGGAAGCACCATTCTGACCACCCCCACCACCGGATCCTCCATCGGTGGCACAGACCCCGCCAGTGGACCCGGCCACAGCAGGGTCATCAAACCCTGGGGCCAGCAGGTTATAGACCCCCCATCGCCCGTGGCTTGAACCACCACCACTACCAGTGCTACCATCTTCTGCCCATCACTATATTAACCTCCGCAACATGAGTTAACATAATGTTTTTTGGTTAAATTATTTACATTATATTTTTCTACTCGTACTTTTAATAGTTAAATATTTTTCAGGTATGATCTGGATTTCTACGACGCAATCAATGCTATGGTGCACGGCCATTATCTTCATTCCTGAGGATGTATAACATAGATTCCACTGGAGCACTAGCTTTTCTCGTTCAATAATATGAAGGTAAGAATTCTAAAAAATAATAATTAAGTTTTCAAATGTAAACCTGTATTTTATCGATTACTTAGAATTTTATTTTTTTCTATGTGAATTTGCATCTTACTTACTGGTGGGATTGCGACGACAAATCAATGTTCAAGGTGTTGAAGATGTTCGCCGGTAAATTCTTGCGGAAGCGGTTTCTAACATCAGGGCTCAACTCGCCCGGCCGCTGTGATTAGCCCACGAGATTTGGCGAAAACTGCTAGAGTACTGGGCGAGCCCAGACTTCAAGAAGTAGGCAGGCAAGAATAAGACAACTGGGCAGCCAACCTGGCGGCAGAAGCTACCGTCTACCACAGAGGATCAACCTCCATTGGCATGCACAAAGGGAAGATTGTAAGTGTCTTGTTTTCAATTCTAGTTAATCTAAATTTTTGAATTAATTACACTTAGACCCCCTTGGGAAATACAAAATTATACTTTCCCTCGAAAAAGTTTTAAAATTATACTTACACCCCTTCCGAAGATTCATCGTTTACACTTGATCTCCTTTCGGATTTTGACTAAAAAAATTGATGTTACCAAAAAAAGTTACATTAATTTTTTTATTTTATCCCTCATTTAACAATCCAATTTAATAATTTTGTACTTACAAGGGGAAAATATAATAAATGTTAACCTCACTATCTATATATACATTACATTTACTCCCTTATAAGTACAAAATATATACATAAGAATGTTAGATGAGGAGGAAAATTGATAATTTATTTATTTATTTTTTTTGCCAACATAAATATTTTTTGTCCAAACTCTAAATGAAGGGGGTTAGGTATAAACAGAAAATTTTTGGAGGGAGTGTAAGTATAATTTCAATTTTTTTTGGGGAAAAGTATGATTTTACATTTTCAAAGGGGGTCGAAGTAATAATTAACACTAAATTTGTTCTACTAATCAGGTAATCCATTTCGTAAGATCTTTCAAAAAATGCTGGAGGACCAACAGACCCAGGCATTGATCAATTGCGCAATATATTTCAGCCTCTTCTCAAGGCTTGGTGGCCATGATCGAGTAACAAATGTGGATGTTTTGGCAGCGGGCGACCAGAAGGAGGGTTGTGTCTTCGGTCTGGCTTCTGAGGCCCACAATACGCTTGTTGGACCATCACAGCCCAATTGCTCACATACACCGACACTGCCTTCGCCATTGCGATAGGGACGCTTGCTAGACCATCAGAACCCAGATCTTGATTATTGGGTCACGAGGATCAAGGAGATGTTGGAGCATATTGTGAGCACTCTACCTGTCCCACTGTTGTCCAAACCATCCAGGCTCCAGCTGATCCTCGGAACCCCGACGATGATGCACAAGGCGATGCGGATGCTGCCGATGGGGAGGCCGACCTAGATTAATGATCTTCATTCATTTTTTTAAGTTTTATATAAATATGATTTTTAAAGTATTTTTATTCTGTTAATTATATTATTGATATTTACTTGCTCGAAAGTTTATTTAAAATATTTCATATTTAAGAAATTCAACAAAATATTTATAACTTAAAATTCAAAGAAAATATTATAATAATTAATATGTAAAAAATTATTTAAAGGTTATAAAATATTTTTTTGAAAAAATTTATATTTGTAACGGTTTTTTGTAACGGGTATTAGGATTCGCTTTACCAGCACAAAACCTGAAAATAATTACAAAATCGTTCCAATAAAATTACAGAACCGTTTAAAACACGATAACAATACCCAGTCCAAAGTGAGATACAAATCGTCTAAGCCAAGCATTACAACAAATGTTTCTAAAAGAGGAACAAGAACCATTCCAAAATGAGTTACAATGACTATTATGACATGAAGTATAAAAAGCATACATAAAAGAGCCATAATATCCATTATAGTATGTGTTACAAAGAATGTTACAATATGAGGTACAAAAATCGGTGCGCATAATAGGTATATTATAGTTCTAGAAAAGGTACAGAAGACCGTTCCAAAAATGACGTACATTTAAAACTGTTAGTGTTCCAACAACCGTTACAACATGTGGTCCAATTTTATTAATGAATGTCATCCCAAGAGAAGTTATAACGTCAATTTCGTTTACTGGTAAAAAATTGTAGGGGTTTGCTATACTGACAATATCTAATTCAAATAAGTCAAAAACCGTTGCAAATTATTTGTAACTCCTGTATAAACAACGGAAAGCATGTCGTCACAGAAGCCGTTACAAATTTTAAAAACCATTTTCCAATTTAGTAATGCATGTTCCAATTTCAGTTAAAAAAATGTTTTGTCTTTTTTGGTAGTGGCTTAAATGCAATTTTGATCTCGTAACTTAGGACCTTTAGCATTTCGTCTTTTAACTTTATACGGTAGTATTTTTGTCTTACATCATTTTTATTTTCACAATTTTAGTCTTTTCAGTGTCATTCACCTCCAGTGGCGAGAAGGGTGATCTCCAGCAAAAAATAAAAGGACTGACATCATGAAAGTTAAAAAGATACGGGACCATAATGCTACAATAAAAAGTTAAAGTACATAAAAAATTGGCAAAAATGAGTTAATAGGAATGTGGCCCAAATAAGGTCAAATGAGATGCACATGCATTTTTTGGGGATAAGGGTGAGCTCTGGGGAAAAAAGACTGAAACTGCAAAAATTAAAAAGATGTAGAACAAAAATGCTAACATAAAAAGTTAAAGGAGAAAAAATCCAAATGGCCTAAGTTATAAGACCAAAAATGAGTTTAAACCATTTAAAATACCTAGAATAAAAAGATACTGATGAAAAGTAATAAGAAGAAAAATATAATGTTGTATAATTAATGTTACAACAATAGGCAATACGTTCATAATTAGCAAATAATAATATAAAAAAAGTAGGATTTTAAAATAATTGCAAATTAACATGTTAGTTATATTTTAAACTTCAGTTGTACAAGTATATTCTTAATAAGTAAGGTTTTTCCAATCCTTATAATAGATTTGAAATTTTCGTAAAACATTGATATGCTTATAGATCATAGGAGTTTGTAGCATTTTCTCATATTCTTTTTACTTTATAGTTACGTTATTACATTTTTTATTTTAATTTATGAACTTTTGGGGGTTCGGTATTGTTTTAAAATTAATATATGTAGTTTGTTATGTACATATAAATGGGCTGGTCCAAAGAGGCCTAAACGACCCAAATTAGAAAGAAAGAGACCGCACAAGCCCAAAGGAATACCAGACGCCAAATACTCCCCAAAGGGACCCAATTCGTGCCCTCGAGAGGCCCAGTCCAAGTAGAGCCCACAGGGAGTCTGGCAGACCCCCCAAAAAATAAATTAGCCAAAAGAAGTCCAATCGGCTCAAATATGAGAGGGCCCCGATCGAAGAAGGCCCCAGCCAAAGTCAAAGATCCTCTCACATGGCGTCCACAGGTCACCTAGGTGGCATCCGCGTAGGATCTCTGGAGGCACCCCTCACATAATCGAAAATGAACCAACAGCCCCCTAGGGGACACGTGGCGCCTCCAGAGAGAAGTACTATAAATCCTAAAAGTTTGAACTCCAGCTGGGAGAACACATCTCCTCACCTACCTCCAACAAGGGTCCGTGTTCAATCGCCTTGGAGATGGCCATACTCAATATTCTAAGAACAAAAGTCGCCTTGATGAGACAAAAGAGCCAAAAGAGAGTGACGTAGGTGAAACACTTCATCTGTCTCAATCCGAGAAGGTAAGACTTCACTGCTAGTCATCTCTTCAAGAGGACCGATTAGAATAAAGTAACATATCACTAGGGGATCACATGATTCATCCAACGCCTAACAAGGAAGAGATACAAGTCATCACTGGTTCCAACCATGCTAGCATTGATGAAGGTTCCGACTCAGATTCTTCCGAAGATGAAATACAAAATGCTCCCCCACAACTTGAAGATGGCGGAAAAGCAATTGTTGATGAGCTCAAGGAATTGGATCTTGGCACAATTGAGGAGCTGGCACCCCGTATTTGTCAGTACACTCCTAAGCTCGGAAGTAGAGGAGCAATACTTTAAAACCTTGAGCGAGTATAAGGATGTTTTGGCTTTGACATACAAAGATAAGCCGGGGTTAGATCCAAAGGTTGCTAGTCATCATCTCGGCATAAAGCATGGAGTGAACCCGGTAAAGTAGTCGCAAAGGGTTTTTCGTCCGGACCTTGTCCCTTGCATCGAGATAGAAGTGAACAAGCTTACCGGCGCTAGGTTCATCAAAGAAGTTCAATACCCGACGTGGATTTCTAGCATCATACCTGTCAACAAAAAGAAAGGCCAAATTCGTACTGTGCTGACTTTCGAGACTTGAACAAAGTGTGTCCGAAAGATGATTTTTTCATTGCCTATCATTGAACTCATGGTCGATTCAACTACCAAACACAAAGCCTTGTCTTTCATGGATGGGTTTTCTGGGTACAACCAAATCAGAACGTCGCCTAAAGACGAGGAGTGCCCAACCTTCCATACTCGCAAGAGAATCTATTGCTACTAGGTAATTCCCACCAGATTGAAGAATGCAGGTGCCACCTCCCAACATGCTATGTAGAACATCTTTGATGATATGTTGCACAACATGGTGGGATGCTACATACACGACCTAGTTGTCAAAAACAAGAAGAGAGAAGAACACTTTCCAGACCTTCGAGTAGTATTCGGCCGCTTGAGGAAGTGCAACCTAAGATGAATCATCTTAAGTGTGCCTTTGGCGTCACGTTTGGAAAATTCTTCGGCTTCATTGTTCGCGACCGTGGTATTGAAGTCGACCCTGCCAAAGTAGACGCCATTCAAAAGATGCCGCCACCAAGAAAATTAAAGGAGTTGTGAATTCTTCAAGGCAATCTCGCATTCATAAGAAGATCATATCAAACCTTGCTGGAAGATGTCAGCCCTTCAACCACCTCATGAAGAAGGATGCCCATTTCCAGTGGGATGAAGGATGTCAAAATACTTTCAAAATCACCAAGAAGCTTTTGTTAAATCCGCCAGTCTTGGGAGCTCTGACACCCGGGAAGCCGCTTATACTATACACAGAAGCGCAAGAACAGTCTGTGGGCACGCTCATGGCAGAAGGGAATGAAGAGGGAAAGGAGAAAGCCCTATACTACTTGAGTAGAACCTTGAGGGAGAACGAATCGAAATACTCACCCATGGAGGAAATCTGCGTGGCACGGTTCTATGCCATCAAGAAGTTGAGGTATTATTTTGAGGCGTACTCCATAAGACTCATGGACCTATGCTCTCCGGGAGATTGGCAAAGTCGTCTATTGTGTTCAACCAGTATGAGATAGAGTATGTGATCCTGGAGATTGAAGTCTACGGCGACTCGAAATTGATCATCAACCAACTTCTCTGCATAGACGAACTCAAGAAATATGACTTGCTCCCCTTCTTCCGGCAAGCGTCACACCTACTCAAAGGATTCAAGAGTGTGACCCCTAATCACATCCTTAGGAAAGAGAACAGAATGGCAAATGCACTAGCCAGCCTAGCAAGCGACCTTAGCCCTATATAAAGGTAAAATGACCAACGTCCCCGTGGTGCAACCGATGGGTAATTCCTTCACTCGCTACATCCGAGCATGAGGATTGTTACGCCATCTCAACTACTACCAATAATGACGAAGATTGGAGAAACCCATTGATTTAGTATTTGAAATATGGGAAGCTACCAGACGATGTTCGCCATAAAATAGAGGTGTGGCGAACATCATCCCGTTTCATCCTGCACAAAGACATCTTGTATCGACAGTTTTTCTAAGGTACTTACCAGTGTTGCTTGAGCGGTGAGGAAAAAGTCGAAGCCATGACAGAAGCTCACTCTGGAGTTTGTGGTACCCATCAATCCGGCCCGAAGCTCCACTTCAGAACCAAAAGGATGGGTTACTATTGGCCCACAATGGTCAAGGATTGCTTAGAATACGCAAAAAAGTGCGAGTCTTGCCAACTACACGCCAACTTCATCCATCAATCTTTGGAGCCTCTACATCCTATAGTCGTTTCCTTTCCATTTAACATGTGGGGACTTATGTAATGGGCCCTATCACTTCTAAGTCGTCTGTCGGACATATCTACATACTTGCAGCCACCGACTACTTTTCAAAATGGGCTGAAGCGGTTCTACTCAGAGAAGTGAAGAAGGAAACTGCAGTAGACTTCATCCGCGTGAACATCATCTTTTGGTATGGGGTGCCTTGGTACATCATCACCGATAATGGAAGACCTTTCTACAACAAGTCGATGGAGAAGCTATGCACACAATTAGACTTCAAACAACACAACTCTTCAATGTACAACGCTGTGACGAATGGCTTGGCAGAAGCTTTCAATAAAACTCTTTGCAACCTCTTCAAGAAGGTAGTGTCGAAGTCAAAGAGGGACTGGAACAAAAGGATAGGCGAAGCACTATAGGCATGCCGAACAACACATCGAAAAGCTACTCCAGCTACTCAATATTCCTTATTCTATAGCATTGAAGTCGTGCTTCCCTTGGAGAGTCAAATACCTTCACTCCACATCGCGATACAAGAAGGATACACCGCAGAAGACAATGCTCGTCCGAGGTTGGAGGAGTTAGAAGTGTTGGATGAGAAAACACTTGAGGCTCACCAACAGCTTCACTTCTATGAAGCCCACATGACGAGAGCATTCAACAAGAAAGTTCAACCTCGGATATTTCAAGTTGGAGATTTGGTCCTCGCAGTAAACTGATCACACTTACACAACGAATGGGAAAAAAATTCGTGTCAAAATGGGATGGCTCTTACGTGGTGAAAAAATCCTACACGAATAGTGCCTACATGTTGGTCGACAAAGATGTTAGAATAGGTGACCAGAAAGCCAATAGGTTTGGCAATTTGTAACCTATTTGACAAGTCGATGTAAATATAACATTATTATGTGATGAATAAAAATGAGTGTTCGTCACTTCGATCAGACCGGCAGTGGCCGCGCGCGGCACAGAGCGCGCGCGCGCAGGGCGCGCAGGCTTGCTGGCTGCGGGCACGGCCGGCCGGCCAGCACAACGGCTGGGCCGTTTTGTGCCGTTTTTCGACTTTTTTCAGAAAATTTGATTTTCTGTATTTTCTGCACAATATTCTGAAAATATATTAATTTTGCATTTTTAATTTTGGAATAATTGAATTATTCGTTGAATTAAATTTGCTTTATTAATTTGGGATTAAAACATGCATTGGATGCATTGTTTAAAATGTCCATTAAATTTGAAATTTGAATTTTGCATATTATTTGTATGTTTATACTTTTGTGATGTTGGACATCACTTGGGTATTTGGAATATCCATTGGTTATTTATGCATGATTATTTGAAATAATTGTGTTATGTGAGTTGATGGAATCAACATGGGATGATCACAAAAGCCCTAGACCTTATGTATGGATGAATGAATGATCATTTATTTTTCTGTTGGGTGGGGCCTGCGTGTTAGAATAGGTGACCAAAAAGTCAATGGTATTGGCTGTTCTGAAAACCATTCGTCAATCTGTGAACGAGTAATATTATGTTAATGAATGTAGTAAGGATTCATAGGCATGAGTTTGTTATACTTACTACTTGCATCGTTACGATATCACAACAAACGCCCACAAACTGAAATAACATTTCGGAAAATTGAAACTACGCTTGGAGGTAGGTTCATCAAATCAGTTTCGCCGAATCAGTCTGAAATACTCCAAGTCAAAGGAATCTTGAGACAGGGCATCGAGAATCCATTTGAGACTTGCACTAAGCATCTGCTGTCGCGTTTCATCGACGGGTGACGAGGATCGTCTAAGCAGTGTTAGTGGGTCGCCCTGCTGGGGAGCGGCCGACTGAGGTGACTCGTGGGAATCATCATATGGAAGCTACTCGGGCTTGGTCGGTATGACTCCTATTCCCGGTTCTGATAGTACGGGATTAGTCCTCGGACTTGAGGATCACGACAGTCCCCTACATACTAAGGCTGTATCTTGGATATGGTGAAATTTTACCGGTTATATTACATGGTCATCATAAGCCTCGTCCAGTGCAGTCGGAGTATGTAAGAACGGTGAATTCCAAGATAGGATCTGTCCCCTGTCAAAGGATATTACAGCAAGATCTCCTATGTGCTCGGAGATGGTTCAGACTCACAAAGTCTATGGGCATAGCACTTGATGTAGTGGGAAAGGATTTCCTACGTCGAGTTAAACCTATCTCGAGCATTATGCATAGTTGCCTAGTCAAGGATGGGAACCGACCCCTAGACTAAAGGCCGGGAGACAGGCGACAGTAGGACCGTACCCATACGTATCGAGCGTCGGTAGGACCCCACCTGCGTATAACTCGGAGCCTAAATGTTCACACCATAAATTCACCTAGTCTCTAGTGCCATGGACCGTTGCTAGATGGCCACCCATGGTAACGGACTACTTTGGTTATGAAATAACAAGAAGTAGGTCCAAGTCTAGCTGAAAGGTGAACCTAAAGAGTCACACCCGCTACACCAAATGAAAGGGAATTAATTTGAAATTAATTCTGGGAGAAGGTTTAATTTAATGGAATTAAATTATACTTCTTGGAGATTCAAGCCTCGATGATTATTTGGGATAATCGGGCTTGAGTTCATAAGAGATTTATGAATGTTATAAAGCATGGGCTTTCCTTTTAATTAGATTAAAAGGGTGAATTAATTAATTAGTGGGCTTGGTATATTAAATATGATTAAATATAAAGTCCATGGGACTATTTAATTTAGAATTAAATAATCCCATTATATGAAATTAATTAATGGGCTTGGTATATTAAATAGGATTTAATATAAAGTCCATGGGACTATTTAATTTAGAATTAAATAAGTCCTTTCCATTAATTAATTAATGGGCTTAGTATATTAAATATGATTTAATATAAAGTCCATGGGAATATTTAATTTAGAATTAAATAGGCCCATTCCATAAAGCCCATCAAAATGGATGGACAAGATTTGATCTAGAGAATGATGAGATGAAGGGTCATGATTAATTTGACTTAATCAAAGCCTAATTTGACTAGGATTTGACTAGGTCAAAATCCTAGTCAAAGTGTGTCTCTTTGGAAGAGTTTGAGAAGGAATAGGAAATTCCATCTTCTATAAATACTCAAAAAACACACACTCAGACCTACTATTCTCTACAACTCTCATCTCTCATCTCCCTCAAGATTTTCGTCCATCCCCTCTTCTTTTCTCCAAGATTTCTACTTTGTTCTTCTTGATTTATTCAAGTTAAGAATATAAGAGACATTGATTGCGTTAATTCATAGCGTGTATCGATGTCTCTTCTCCCCAAATAATTTCTTGCTAGCACAAGGGTTGTTTGCTTTCCGGTGGAGCGAGTGAGATGATTTAGAGGGTCTCTTCTTTGAGATCTTGGTGCAAAACGGGGAACAATGCATGTAGCCGAAACGAAGACAAAACTACAACCGGGTAGGTTCTTTAATTTCGTTTTTTCGGTTTCAATTCTATGGCCTCCATGTTGTGTTTTATTGAACATGAGATACAGCGAACGCCCGGGAGATCAAGGGCACACCCCTTGATTCGTTTATGTATGTTATCCATGATTTAAATTCTGTTTAATTATGCTTTGTAATTTTTATTACGCATTCTTTCGCGCTTCCGCTATACGCGCTCATCTCCCGGGATGATCCACATATCCTTTCACTGTGTGCCTCTTGTTTTTGGGACTATCATTTCTCGTATTTTCAGCCTCATGATGTTAAGGCTTGTTTCCTTTATTACCAATGTATTACTTTCAATTGTAATGAGAGTAGATAGGATTGGTGAGGTTTTAATTTTAACAAGCAATTGGAGTCGGAGACCCCAAGGAGAAGCATCAAGGCGTGAAACAAGAAGCACTTCAAGGCCCATTGGAATGACAATGGGTTTATTATTATTGTAATAATTTAGGACCACCCTAGACAGACCATAGACTCACTGCGGGCTAAGTGGGTCGCATAGGTTGGGCTTGTGATCATCCTAACAGGGGTATGCTATGTTTTATACATGCGACGTTTTTTATTTATCGCTTTAAATATTGGATATTTATGCATGCTAAAACACCATAATATGATGAGGTCTCGGTCACACTTAAACTCTCATTTGGTTGGACCAAATTAAATATTAGGCCCAGAACGGACTTGGCTCAAAATGGTGTTTATGATCTGTCCGAGTTTTCCATCCACAGCAATGTGGTGAGGAAGCTACCACTATCCAAGTGTGGTCTCACGAGTCGTGGCACACTTGGACTAGGGGAAAGCTGCACCATTGTTGTGAACAAAAAGACTGCGCTCGCTGTTTTCCTGTCTCACGAGTGGTGGGAGGCGACAGCTTGAGGTATGATTTGGTTGATGGGTCGGGCCTAACACTGAGTAACATGGTTCGCTTGGAGTCCACGGAACCATGCGAATAGGTGAGGCAAAATATCTTGGGAATCTCATTGGATGAGAATGATATTGGATATCTCCCACGAGATCTTCTTCATGTGAATCGTAAAAGCGGGGCATGGAGATTACGCTTGTGGATCCCAAGCCCACTAGGAAATGGTTTCCCGAAACTCTGCTTGAGAGTGGCGGACTTTCTTATAAATAATGGGAGGGTTAAAGACTAAAAGACCAAGTCTTCAACTTGAACAAAAATATTACCATCATCTGCTAATTTCTGCTTTACATTTTTCATTAATGTAGATATGTCTAAGAACCCATTAACCATGATTCTCGAGACTAACAAATTCAACGGAACGAACTACTCGGACTAGCTAAGAAACCTGAGGATTGTCCTCGGTTTCGAGAACCAACGCTATGTCTTGGACGAGCCGCCACCGAGCGACTTACCGGAGGGGTCCACGCCTGAAGAACATTTGACGTTCGAGAAATGGCATGAGGACAACCGGAAAGTACGCAGTATCATACTGGCTTCGATGTCTAACGACATCCAGAAGCAGTATGAGAGACTGGACAACGTCTCCGCCATAATGCTCCGCATGAACGAGGTTTATGCGGTTCTGGATAGGCATATTAGATATGCCGCCACAAAAGCATTCTTTGGCACCAAGCTCGCTGAAGGAGCATCTGTACAGAGTCATGGGGTCAAGATGCTCTCCCTAGTGGAGAAACTCGAGGACCTTAAAGTTGGGCTTAACAATGACACGTACATTGACGTGATCCTCCAGTCGCTTCCTCCATCCTATGACCCGTTTGTTGTAAACTACAACATGAACGGACTTGAGAAGTCTATTCATGAGTTGATCAAAATGCTGGTCCAATACGAGGCAACGACCCACAATTCGGCACCGGCGATATTGATAGGAGAGGCTTCGACCTCCAAGGCGAATGGCAAGAGGGCCGGATGCTGGAAGAGGAAGAAGGGCAAAGGGAAGACGGTTGCGGCCCCTGCTCGCGCTCCGGGCGTCCCTGTTGCTCGAGTTAGACCGAGCAAAGGGAAAGGGAAGGCCCGTGGTTCTCAGCGGTCCAAGGCAAATAATGTCTGCATGCATTGCCAAGGGAAAGGGCATTGGAAGAGGGAGTGCCCACAACTCCTCTCCAACCCAGGTGTGTTTGTGGTTGAAGTTAATATGATTACTAATTCTGCTTCATGGGTATTGGATACCGGGTGTGGTGCTCACATCTGCAATGATTTGCAGGTACTGCAAAGAAGCAGAAGGCTAACTAAGGATGAGATGATCCTGAGGCTAGGCGATGGCAAGGCCGTTGCTGCGGAGATCGTAGGATCACTAGAGTTAGCCATTAGTAGTCATGTTAGGATTGTACTGAACAACTGTTTCAATGTACCTAGCATGATTAAAAAAAAGCATTGTTTCCATCCCGGTCCTTGATAAGGAGGGATATGAATTTACCATCAATAAAAATGATTTTTTCATTATCAAAGATGGTATTTCTCATTTGCTTGGTACATTGGTCAACGGTCTGTACATACTTCAACAGTCTAATTGGATTATGACTGCAAAACACAAATGAGAACGTGATGATCATAATAACACACAGATGTGGCATGCGAGGTTAGGTCATATCTCTAAAGATAGGATAAGAAGGTTGGTGGACTCACAGAGTCTAGAAATAGACGATTTGGACAACCTACCGACCTGCGAATCCTGTCTAAAGGGAAAGATCACCAAGAAACCCTTTGTTGGACAAAGTACGCTAGCCAGTGGTCTATTGGATTTGATCTATACAGATGTCTGTGGTCCACTAAATACTCAGGCTAGAGGTGGGTATTCGTACTTCATAACCTTTACCGATGATCACTCACGGTATGGTTATGTTTACCTAATGGGTACAAGTCTGAAGCCTTTGGAAGGTTTAAGGCATACAGACTTGAAGTAGAGAACCAAACTGGTCGAAAGATCAAAGCCCTTTGGTCGGACCGAGGTGGAGAGTACTTGAGTGGTGAGTTTACTGATTATCTAAAAGAGAATGAGATTCTCTCTCAGTGGACCCCTCCTGGAACACCGCAGCTTAATGGTGTGTCTGAAAGGAGGAATCGGACCTTGTTGGACATGGTCCGATCCATGATGAGTTTTACCGAACTCCCCCTTTCCTTGTGGGGATACGCCCTTGAGACGGCGACCAAAGTTTTGAACTTGGCACCATCTAAAAAAAGGTATCCCAGACGCTATATGAGATATGGCACGGCAAGCCCGCCTCCTACAAATACTTGAAAGTGTGGGGTTGCCCCGCATATGTCAAGAGATTAGGGGCAGATAAACTGGACTCGAGGTCTAGTTTATGCAGATTCATCGGCTATCCAAAAGAAACTGCGGGGTATGATTTCTATGATCCCTCCGAGCAAAAGGTTTTTGTCTCGCGAAACACAGTGTTCTTGGAAAAAGGGTTTCCATCGGATAGTCGACGCGATGAGGTGCTCCTTGAGGAATCAAGTGAGGCACCCCAAGAGGCGGCAGTGACATCTGAGCCAGTAGTTCCCACTGATATTATTCCAGTCCTCCGTAGGTCGGCCAGAGTATCCCATGCACCTAATAGGTATTGATTTCTGGGCCTGACCGGTCAGTTGGATAATGATCCAAAGACATACGGAGAAGCGATGTCGGACATCAATTCGGACAAGTGGCTTGAGGCCATGAAATCTGAAATGGACTCGATGGGTACAAACAAGGTTTGGACCCTAGTAGATCTACCCAAAAGGGTTAAACCCGTAGGGTGTAAATGGGTCTACAAACATAAGCTTGGAGCTGACGGGAAGGTTACAACCTTCAAAGCTAGGCTTGTGGCGAAAGGTTACACTCAGCGACCCGGGGTCGATTTTGAGGAAACCTACTCGCCCGTAGCAATGGCCAAGTCCATTCGGATACTGCTTGCCATAGCAGCATGGTATGACTATGAAATATGGCAGATGGACGTGAAAATGGCTTTCCTCAACGGTTTCGTAGAGGAAGAGATCTATATGCATCAGCCGGAAGGTTTCACAACTATTGGAGAAGAGCAGAAGGTCTGCCGTCTCCAAAGGTCCATCTATGGCCTCAAACAAGCTTCCCGAAGCTGGAACATACATTTTGATGAAGTCATACGGGGATATGATTTCATCAAGAACTGTTAGAATAGGTGACCATGTAAGCCAATTTTGGCGGGTATATGTAACCTATGTCTAGACAATTATAGGTGTTTTGATAAATCATTAATGAATAAAGAAGTGAATTTTCATTTGGCATTACTTTGTTTGTGTTTCACTTGCACCTATTTTTCCATATCTGTTCACTACGCAAACAGAGCCCACGGACTGAGATTCGATTTCGGGGACTGGGACTACGCTTGGAGGTAGGTCCATGAAATCAGTCTTCCCGAATCAGTCCGGAAATCTCCAAGTCAAGGAATCCCGAAAATGGGTACCGGGATTCCATTTGAGACTTGCACTAAGCATCTGCTGTCGTGTTTCATCGACGGGTGACGAGGATCGTCTAAGCAGTGTTAGTGGGTTAGCCTGCTAGGACGCAGCTGACTGAGGTGACTCGTGGGAACCGTCTTACGGAGGACCTTGAGTATGGTCTGCAAGGTATGACGAGTATTCCCGGTTCCAACGGTACAGGTCAAGTCCTTTGACTTGAGGAATTACTGAGTTTACCTGTACATCAGAACTGTATCTTAGATATGGTGAGAGATTGCCAGAATTCTCTTTGGTAGTCATAAGCCATGTCTAGTGCAGTCCTGGTGTGCAAAGTGACAGTAGTTTCCAAGAAAGGATCTGTCTCCTGTCAATAGGTTTTGACAGTTGAGTCTCATGTATGCTCTAGGTCTTGTCCCTAAAACTGTGGCCACAGTGACTGAACAGAAGGGAAGGTTTCCCTTGCGGCGTTTAGTGAGGACAGACCGACACTTAGGTCCAAGATGGGTACCTGCGTTATCCGTGCCCTAGACACTAAGTGATGAGACCGAAGACAGAAGGACAAGCGTACTGTTAGAACCTAAATGTTCATCCCTGAATATTTCACCTAGTCTCTAGTGCCATGGACCGTTGCTAGATGGCCACCCATGGTAACGGACGGATTCTAGGAATCCGACCAAGTCTAGCTGAATGGTGAACCTAAAGAGTCACACACTATCCACACACAATTAAATATTTAATTTGGAATTAAATATTGGAGTGAAGGAATGATTAAATTAGATTTAATCGGAACCTTTATTTTTCTTGGAGAAATAATTCTTTCTATTTGATAGAAGGAATTAAATTGATAAATTGGATTTATCAAAAGGATTTATTTAATGGGCTTAAATAATATTTATATTTATTTTAGCCTCTTGGAAATATTTAAATAGGTTTTAAATATTTCCATTAAATTAAATTAAATCAACGGTTGAGATTAATGGGAGAGATGGATGGCTAGGATCGTTTTGACTAGGTCAAAACATTAGTTTGACTAGGACTTTGACTAGGTCAAAATCCTAATCAAATTAGAGTTCTTAAAAGAGGAGTTTAAAGAGGATTAAACTCCTCTTCTATATAAACCCCTAGCATCCTACAATTTACATGATGATGAAACTCCAACACACACACACAACACACACACACGGTTTCTCTCTCTCTCCCATCTCTCTCGTCCGCCCCTCTCTCTCTCAAGAAAATAGTTTTTCTTGATTCTTTTGTTCTTGGAACATTAGAATCTTGATGAATCAATACCATTAATTGATAATGTGTTATTGATTCATCCACTCCAAAATTATACACTTGTTCGTTGCTAGCACGACGTGCAAGATACGTGGGTGGACGTGTGTCACGAATTAGAGGGTCTCAAAGACGGGATCTTGGTGCAAAACGGGGAACAACGCGTGTAGCCGTTGAAGACGAAAACGACAACGGGTAGGTCTCGTTTTAAATTTTCGTCCCTCTTTAATTTTCAACCCTATGGCCTCCATGATTTATTTTATGTTATACGTTCATGAGATACACCGAATGCCCGGGAAAATTTCAAAGGCACACCCTTTGAAACGTGTTTTTAATTTAAAAGCATGTTTAAATTCCGTTTTAATTTTTCATTATACCGCGCTTCCGCATTCGCGCTTTTCCCGGGACGATCCACATAATCTTTCAAGAACGAGTCCGATCCTTGTGTATACAAGAAGATCAGTGGGAGTTCAGTTGCATTTCTGGTGCTTTTACGTGGATGACATCTTGCTCATGGAATGATGCTAAGATGTTGGGTACTACTAAAGCTTGGTTGTCAACGCAATTCTCCATGAAGGATATGGGCGAGGCATCCTACATCCTTGGCATCAAGATCTACAGGGATAGATCTAAAAGGATGTTAGGAATGGCCCAGTCCTCGTACATTGAGAAAGTCATGAAGAGGTTCAAGATGGAGAACTCAAAACGAGGATTCCTTCTTATGAGGCATGGAATTAAGTTATCCAAGAAGCAGTCTCCTAAGACTGATGAGGAGCTTAAACGGATGTTGGACATCCCCTGTGCTTCAGCCGTAGGCAGCATACAGTATGCTGTTCAGTGCACTAGACCTGATGTGGCTTTCGCTTTGAGCGTAACAAGTTGATATCAGTCGTGTGCTGGGAGGCACACTGGAGTGCAGTCAAGACTATCCTGAAGAACCTGAAAAGGACTACGGACATGTTCTTGATCTACGGTGGTGGAGAGTTGATACTGGAAGGCTATAGCGACACTAGCTTCCAGTTGGATGACGATGATGCCAAGTCTCAGTATGGTTTTGTATTTAGGCTAAATGGTGGCGTGGTTACTTGGAAGGGTTCCAAGCAGGCTACCACGGCGGACTCCACCATAGAGGTTTCGAATACATAGCGGCTTTGGAAGCTGCTAAGGAGTGGTTTGGTTGATGAGCTACATCCAAGGGTTGGATGTAGTACCTAGCATTGCTAAGCCTGTAATTATCTTTTATGATAACAACGGGGCGATACCGCTAGCAAAGGAACCGAGATCTCATCACGATCCAAGCGTATTCTTAGACGCTACCATCTACTTAGAGAGATGGATAACAGGAATGACGTTCGGTTGGACCGAGTCAGCTCCGCAGAAAACATAGCAGATCCACTTGCTAAGCCCATGTCGCAAGTTACCCATACTCACCATCTGAATAAGAGGTTTGAGACCAATGGGTGATTGGCTTTAGGTCAAGTGGGAGATTGTTAGAATAGGTGACCAGAAAGCCAATAGGTTTGGCGATTTGTAATCTATCTGAAAACTTGATGTAAATATAATAATATTATGTGATGAATAAGATGAGTGTTCGTCACCAATGGTACCTTTCTTTGTTGCGCTCATCTTACATTTGTTAAAAACGGTGTTTAACTTATATCGCAACAAAGCCCACCGACCATGGATAACAACTCGTGCAGTTGGGCCACGCATTGGATGGTGGTCATGAAACCAACTGATTAAGAGTTGGGTCTGAAACATTCAAGTCGAGGACCTCGAGACAGGGCATCGAGAGTCCTATTGAGACTTGCGTCAAGAGTCGTGTTCATTGGATGAGTGCCGTGTTTCATCGGCGACAGGCGTGGGACGCCTACACGATCTTGATGGGTTGGTCAAGCCGACTGGACTGACTCGCAGGTATCATAATATGGAAGCCTTGGAGGCTTGGTCGATATGATTGGTTTTCCCCGGTTCCGATAGTACGGGAGTAATCCTCAGACTTGAGGAATCATGGCAGTCGCCTGCACAGGACGGCTGTATTCTGGATCTGGCGAGAGGTAATCATTCTGTAAGATGATTATCATAAGCCTTGTCCAGTGCAGTCGGAATGTGTAGCGAGGACGGTGGATTCCAAGAAGAGGATCCGTTCCCTGTCAGTATGTGACAGAGGTATCTCCTATGCACTCGGAGACACGTTTATGCTGTTTAAAGCTGTGGCCACAGTGGTTGGTCGAACAGGGAACGATTTCCTGTGTCCACGCAATGAAGCATACGTGGTCTCGAGTATTAAGCATAGATGCCTAGTCCAGGATGGGAATCGAAGCCCAATTCCATACCCTAGACTAAGGCCGGGAGACGGTAGACGGAAGGATCGTACCCGTACGGAATCGTCACCTAAATGTTCACGCCAATTCACCTAGTCTCTAGTGCCATGGACCGTTGCTAGACGGCCACCCATGGTAACGGGCCCTTGTCGGACTCAAGCCTAAGTCTTGCTGAGGGTGAACCTAAAGGGTCACACACAAATCACCAAGGAGGTTGAGAGATCGACTTGGAGTCAATCTCGAAGGATAAATAAGTAATTGGATTTTTGATTAAATATGGAAAGTTGAGACGTTGGATCTTTTAATTGGATTAAAAGATCAACGGGAATAATTTAAATGGACATTAAATTGGATTTAATGTTGGATTCGTCGTAATTGGATTACGATAAAACCCGGTCCGTTAAATTATACCCGAGAGGAGAAATAATTCCTATTTTGGAATAGGAAGAAGTTGGACTTCTTCCCTTAATTAAACATGGCCGACATGCTACTTTGGAGGAAGCAAAACAACCATGTTTCATGCTAGGTGGTATGTTGACTTATCTCTTTTGGAAAGAGACAAATCAACTCCAATCAAGCTCTTCCCTTTTGGTATGATTTGATCATACCATAAATTTTGGTAGGCTTGATTGAAGAATTGATGGTGATTGATTGGAATGAATCTAGACATCATTGGATGAACCTAGACACATTCCAATAATCACATTAATTATGTATATATATTAGAATATACAACACCAAGCATACGTGATTCATTATTCATCTTTTTCTAGGAAAAAGAGAATACAGAAATCCTCTCCTCTCTCTCAAACTCTCGGCCTCTCTCCCTCTCTTACACTTGTGTTCTTCACTTGATTTTGAATCAAGAAGAAGAACAAAGTAAGTTTAAGAGAGCACTAATTTATAGTGTTCTTCTCTTAAACCGATTCCTTCTTAAACCCGTTCTTTTCTAGCAAGAAGAACATGTGTTTCTTCCGGTGTGGTGTGGATCACCTTTGGAGAATCCATACGTTTGGATTTCGTGAGCATTCCGGAGAAGGAACAACGCAAGTAGCCGGGAGCATACGCTAAATAATCAAAGGTAACGGTTTATTACGCTTTGATTGATTTAATATACATCTATACCCTATGTGTTTAAATATATGTTTCTAATGTTTACACATCCTACATCGAACGCCTGGTTGAGCACCCAAGGGTACACCCCTTGGGATTCGTATTTTAAATTAGATTTGATTTAATTTACGTTATTTCCTCGCTTCCGCTCGCGCTCCCGGGCGGATCCGCTCGTCCTTCAGGGGCAACTTCTCTACGATAGCCGGTAGCACGATGTTTGGATGCTTGGTAGGAGTTCCGATGGAGGGACGCTCGTCTCTTAAAATAGGTTGCAACTTACCATGCAAAGTGACGGTTGCATCAGGCAAGCCAAATGCATCAACCCCTTCTTCAAGACCGACAAGTTGAAACAAAAACAAAAAAAAAAAAAGATACAAGAAAAATATAAGAGAGAAGGATTAAGGAAAAAAGAGGACAATAAAAGAAAATATAGTAAAAGTGATGTGGTGATATATTAACGTAGAGCGCCAAATTGTCTAAAGGCATGAAAGAACTTGGAACATCCACAAAGTATGAAGAATTCACACTAATAGTGTCTAAGTCAAGAAACCTTCTAAAGTGATTAAGGATTGCTAAGTTGCTCGTTCGAGATGGACATCGCAGAAATCACATCATTTTCACCAAACAAAGCACCAATAGGCGTTTCTACAAGTACATTGAGCCTCTTCTTGGGAGCAGCAATGGTGGGCTTCATCCCATCAACATTGATGGCAAAGACGGCTTGATTGTCTTTAGGCTCCTTCTTCAAACCGGCGGGATGATTGAGTTTAAGAACGACCCTCGTATTCTTCTCGGGATGAGTTCTAATGTACTTGGCCCACAAATTCATATACTCTTTCATGACTAAGGGAGATGAAAAATTATTTCGGGGAATGAAGAGTTTAGATGAGGCACCCGATAAAGTGCAAGATTGCCAAGTCCACCCAAGTTTCAAGTTGCAAGTCTAGATCTCCTTCTTCAAAAGCCCTAAAATGTCTTTGCAGAAACCAAATTGACGACTAAAGTGGTGAGCACTGTAAGATTCAACAATGGAGTCCTCCCCAATTTCGAGTGTCATGTAGCTTGAACGCAACACCACGAAAAGGTCTTTGTAGGTGTTCGATAGACTCATATCATCTACTAACAAAGTGAGGCCTTGATGATGAAAGTGAACACTCAGGAGCCTCAAAAGGTTGATATGATGAAATAAATCACGCGCCTTGGTAGGATTGAAGTGTCGAGCCATGTTCTCCCCTGTGTATTTCACCATTTGGGCTCCAATAGGTTCAAGCTTGGGAGGAAAATAAGTCTGAAGATATAGTCCAATCGAGCCGTACATGTAGTGAATGGGAAAGATGGCGGAAGACTCAAACAAATTCTTGGAAGTAGACATGTACCTAAAGCCTCTATAGATGCTCGCAAAGACAGGGATAGCCAAAGAAAAAACATTCACCAAAAGCCATTCCACTTGCAACCTTGAAAGCAGAAGCACGTACCTTGCCAACTTTTCCGTGTGGAAGGACAAAGCTACATAGCCAACATGAGAGAAAAGCCGCCACATAAGTCTCATCTCGTATGTCCTCGGGAATCTGCAGTACAACAAAAGGCTCGTCATAGTCCTTGCTCCGAGGTAGATTGGAAACATCAATATTAGGGCTGGGATTATGAGAAAGCCTGGGCTCGTTGGATAAGAACGAAGAAGAGGTCCCTTGAACCAAAAGCCAACCCAATCGGAAACAAGTACTCCGTTCTAGTCTTTGGGAAGACGGTGGTATGCCAAAAGCAAGCACTTGCAGCTTCTTGGAATGGAGGGCTTACACACTTCATCGCCTTGCAAGTCCTTGGAAGAAAGGACGACCTCGTCATAAAACTCTCCACACACGGGTAACCCACAAAGTCTACAATGTCTCACAAGGAAATGGATATCTCTCCAACGTCGGTGTGCAAGGTCTTCGTAGAAGGGCCCCAGAGTTCAAGGAAGGCTTGAAGGACATGCTTATTGCAGACGTACATGAGAAGAGATGTGTGCACGACTGCGTGAATCTTGGCGGAGTGAAGAATGGACACGTGGTGGTCGAGCACGTCTTCATTTTAGTCCCAATAGTTAGGGTAGAAGGATATTTGGCCATACTTGGACTGAGGAGTCCTCTATGATGTCCCGTTGGTTGGAAGGTGGTAATTCAGAAGATTGAATTCAGAATCGGACTTGACTTCATGAAGTGAAGACTTGAGCAACAACACTTTGGTTTGAGAAGAAATGTTGGAATGAAGATCAAGCGTGTCTTGAATCGCCTTTTCGGACCACTCATGAAAGTGCATGGACTTGGACAAAGAACGAGACATGGAGGGAAGGGTGATATTGGTTGGCACACGAACGCATAGGGTGGTGCATTTCACCTAGAGATTGTCCTTGCCGCTTCGGATGACGATGCGTGGGAATGGCTCGGTACGGTCTTCGAATCTATCTCCGAAAATTACACAAGAAATAAAAATAAATTAGAAACCAAGGGCATGTTTATTTGTGTATGGGCATGAAAATGTGTTCCATGAGCTAAAGAGCAAAGAACAACTCTCATAGACAATTTCACGAACACGTGGCGGGTCGAGTTGTTCACAAGGCTTGTGTGAGAAATTGGAATGATGTACTGACCAATTCAAGACAAAAACAGCAAAAACACCAAGCAATTATGGCAAAGAAAGTGATGGTGTCGCAGAAAATTCACCTAAGCTCGTCTAGTTGGTGAAAATCAATAGCCAACTTTTTTTATAGAGGTTCTCACAAATATGACTTGGGAAATTGCCATATTTTTCCAAAAGCTTGCAGAAGAAAGAATTTTTTGAGAATGGAAGTTTAGTAACAAATTTTTATAGCTATTGATGTTATTACATGCATGATGCCTTGCAAAGCAAAAAAAAAAAGGGCTAAAAAAAAAGGGCTCTATTTCCTTGCTTCCGAAAAATCCACTGGTGATTGCAAATTTGCAAATCCAAGGGGCAAATTTTGTGCGAAGTGGTGAACATAAGCTTGGATCTTGTGGGCCCCTTGCAAATAAAAAAAAGAGAAAGAAAGATAGAGGAGTTATTTTGATGAAGAGATGCGCTAGGCAACCAAAGTCCAAAATGGAAAGGAAAGTTATTTTTCCTTTTGGCCTTTCTTCAGAAGTATAAAATTGCAAGAATAAAGGAGTAATACATTGGATTTTAATGGGCCTAGAAAAATGTATATATATATATATATATGCGTGTATACATATATGGAGAAGCAAAAAATATTGGATAGAGAAAATGGTTCCCACATGATAAAGGAGATGTCTACAAGCTCACCAAATAAACAAGAAGGAAATACTTCAAGTCTCGCCTTCGACAACGAATGGTATGTTTTTCGTCAAGCCCTGAAGCAGGGGTATTTGATGACATCGAAATATTTTGGAGTAAATTACCAATTAAAACCCAAATGAATCGGCTAATAATTGGGTTCCCAAATAAAGTCCATAATAAATTTTGTCTTGTCGTAAAAAAATAAATTCATAAGCCCATATTAAATTTGGGTCTTATGTATTTATATGGGTCAGTCAAAAATAAATATAGATTTATTATTTTTGATTGGCTAAATTGGGCCAGATACATGTTCAAAATGCAGTCCATCAGAAGACTAGTCCATGTCAAAGCCCACGGTGATCGAGCCCAATGGAAGTAAGCCGAAGCTGCTGAAGCTCAACTCACACCTAGACACCACAACCTCACAAAGACATGCATACACAAAACACATAGCAAAAATCTAGAAAGAGCAAGTCCAAAAGTTTTTTGCAAACGACGAAGCTCTACAACCACAAGGCCTTTATACGATATTTTAAAGTAGCACGTGATCCGCCTTCTACAAATCAAAGGGAGATTGCACATCCGATTCAAGAACAAGCTCCAAGCCTTTGAATACATATCCGCAGAGAAGAATCAGGGGGTTAATTTGAATTCAGAGATTGTAAACCGCTTTTATTCAAATTTATAGGTCTTACTTTGGTCCATATTTTCTTGTCTTGTAATCTTTTTTTGCTGACACGAAATTTGTGTGAACACATATCCAAATCGAGAGATGATAGTCCCAAAACAAGAGGCATGCAGGCTCCACCCGACGAAAATATAAAATCCATACATATAATCAAGGGCTTAGTGATCATCGCTGCCGATCTAATAAACGCCAACTCATAACTATTCAATATAATCATGCTTCCAAAGATATATATACAATATCTCAAGGTGATATCCAATATCACAATACATGAATACATATAGAGAACACAAGTTCAATTTTAATCTAATGGATATCCTTCCAAAAGCATCCAATACACAAAAATACCAAATTAATCAAGCAATTTAATTATAGAAAAAATTCAATTAATCCCAAATTAAATGTGAAAATTAATTCATTAATAAAACATACAGAAAACACTAGAAAAATCCAATTTTTAGAAAACGATGAAAACAACACAGAACAACCCAGCCGTCTTGCTGACCCAACCGTCCGCGCCATGATGTGCGCGCGTGTTGACGCTCTTCCTGTGCAATGCGCGTGCACTATCCAATGCATGTGCATGTGTGGTGTTTTAGCAGGCAGCGCGCGTCCACCCGTGCGCAGTGCCAGCTGCAGCGTGCGGTGCAGTATGCGCGACCACCTTTGCCAGCACGCACCCCTGCTGGAACGCTGGCCAAGATGCGCGCAAGCTTGCATGCGCCTGCCAGCTAGTACTGGCTAGCATGGGCAACAGCCGTCTGCTGCCGCTTCCGTCTAACTATAATATATATTTTTTTTGTTTCTGGACATTTAATTTCTAAAATCAAACATGTAATTTATGAAATTAAATCCTCAAGATCACAGCACAATGTCCATCAAATTCACAAATTTAAACAAGTTACTTCTACAGATATTCATGCAATATAAGAACACTAATCATGCTATAAAAGCCATTAAAGCACATTGCTCATGCTCATAGATCTATGGCCCCTTACATCGAATTGGGTTTGATGCCATATGAAGAAAGTGGACCCGCTCGGGAGCACGAAAGATTGTGTCATAAATGTAAATCGCATAATACATAAAAAATTCAATCTAAGGGTGTACCCGTGAATCTCTCCGAGGTGTTCGATGTAGGATACAAAACACTAACACATAGGACATATAGTGAAGGGTAAACTAAAGTTACATGAACACAAATGTAATCGTTTACCTTGTAGTTTTCTTGATTACCGGCTAAACGCTTTGTTCCCTTTATTATTGACCCATACGCGTCCGCGAGATCTCAACAACGTCCACACCACTCTGGGAGAACTTTTTATTTTATTGCTAGAAGAAATCAAGCCTTGGAAGAAATTGAAAGGACTATACTATGAGATTTGTATATCTTCTTCAATTAAGCATTGTTCTTCAATTAATTCTAGATCAATAAGAACAAAGCCTAGGAATAGGGTGAGTGAGAGAGGGTCGGCCGAGACTATAGAGGAAGATGGCAAGAATGTGTTATCAGAGTTTTGAGTGGTTTAGACATATAAATATATAATTAATGCAATGATAGAATTGTGTATTCATACATTAAGACGTGTCTATCTGCATTCTAACCATCCCACCAATCAAACCACAACTCAGAAGGTATGATCAAATCATACCAAGTTAGGAAACCACAATCAAGGGGTGATTTGGGCTTTGTATAAGCACAAGTCTATTACCTTCTAAAGGTCATGGCCGATTTTCATGCTCTCCAAGATCATGAAAATTGGCACTGTCATTTTGGCAAGAGTCGAACTCTTCCCACTTCCAAAAGTGAAAGTCAACTCGACCGTTGAGCCATAATTTAATGGGTAGGGCCTAATTTTAATCAAATTAAAATAAGCCCAACAAATTCAATGAAATAAATCTAATTTAATTCAAGGTCCAAATAAATTATGTGCAAAGTCTTTCAATCAAATTAAAGACTCTAGCCCAAGAAAATTATCTTAATTAATAAATCCCATTTATTAATTAGTGTAAGCCCAATACAATATTTGGCCATTTATCCAATGGATTATCCCATGTATACATAATCCAATTATTTATCTCCTCAGTGATTTGTGTGTGACTCTTTAGATTCATCCTTACCTAAACATGGGCTAGTATCCAACACAAGCCCGTTACCGTGGTGACCGTCTAGCAACATTCCATCGCACTAGAGACTAGGTGAATATTGACATGAATATTTAGGCTCCCAATTGCCGTACGAGTATGGTCCTTCCGTCTACGGTCTCCCGAGCTAAGTCTAGGGCATGGAATTGGGTGTTTGTTCCCATCCTGGACTAGGCAGCTATGCTCGAAGCTCGAGACTGCATTTGCTTTATTGCATCGATGCAGGAAATCATTTCCTACTCAATCAATCACTGTGACCACAGTTTTAGAGAGCATGAACGCATTTTCGAGTGCATAGGATATACCACTACCACATTCTAATAGGGGACGGATCCTCTTCTTGAAACACACCGTGCTACACACTTTGACTTCACTGGATAATGCTTATGATGGACATGTCCATGACATGAATACCTCTCGCCAAATTCAAGATACAACCATCGTCTGTATGTGACTATCATGGTTTCTCAAGTCCGAGGACCACTCCCGCATTATCAAAGTCGGGGAACTCCAGACATACCGATCTAGCCTCTAAGGCTTCCATATGACGATTCCAGTCAGTTCAGTTAGCTTGATCCCAGCTCGACCAACCTACGAAGATCGTATAGATGTCCAATGTCTCTGGCCGATGAAACGCGACGCTCAATTAATGAATAGGATGCATAGTGCAAGTCTCAATAGGATAGTGGATGCCCTATCTCGAGGTCCTAGACTTAAAACGTTTCAGACCCAACCCTTATCAGTTGCGATGTTGATAACAATACAAACATAATAAAATGGGCACAACAAAGGTAAGGCCAAATAACGAATATTCATTTTATTCATTAGATATAATATTACATTACATTGAGTTTGTCCAATAGATTACATAAAGGCCAGTCTACTTGGCCTTTTGATCACCTATTCTAACAATAACTACATCTTATTTGAGTTCTTATAGATGTTCTATAACTATTGAGATGTTGACAATTTTTATTATGGTCAATTATTTTCTTCCTTCTAAGGAATTCAATACTTTGTTTTGTTGTTCTCTATTTTGTTTCTGTTGTAAAATTTTCTTTTCAACTTGTCAACTAGATTGCAATATGCATAAGTTCAACTTCCACTTGACCATTAATTTTGATTCTTTGCATGTTTGAGTGCTCGAGAATAAATCTCAATAATTTTGTTTGTCGTTTCTAAATAATAATATTGTATCAAAAGGTCTACTAATTTAACTACATTAAAATTATAGTTTTACATAATCAAATTAGAGTGTCTGAGCGTAATTAAGGAGTACTATTTTTGTATGATTATATCGATTACCCATAAACTGATGACATAATAAATTTAGTTAGTGGTTGTTTCCCCTAAATATTAGAGAATATTATTACTTGTGATATACTCACATAAAACAATTATCATTTATACAAAAAGAAATATATTTTATCCATAATTTAAGACAAATGAAGATAATTCATATATACGTCGACATTCATTATTGTAAGATTTTATCCTACACTACTTTACACATACATATACATTTTTTAAATAAACAAAATGTGCAAAATATTTAGTTATATCAAATAAATTAACTATGTAATCGAACAACTATCTTACGCATATATATGAAATATTACTTTCTTCTCGTTCCTATTGTTGCTATCCTGACTAACAATTTTAGGGAATTGTTCTAAAAACTTAATAAATGACCTAGTTCAACAATAAATAATAAAACCAATTCGTCAAATACGATAATAAAAAAATACATGTTATATGCTAATAACGGTGATGGTATCATATATTATTATATCGAATACGAAGAAGATAATGTTAGAATAGGTGACCATGTAGCCAATCTTGGCAGGCAAAATGTAACCTATGTCTAGACAATTTCAGTGTTTTGATAAATTATTAATGAATAAAGAAGTGAAATTCATTTGGCATTACTTTGTTTGTGTTCACTTTATCTGCATTACATATCTGTTCACTACGCAAACAGAGCCCACGGACTGAAAACGTATTTCGGGGACTGGGACTACACTTGGAGGTAGGTCCATGAAATCAGTCCCGCCGAATCAGTCCGAAAATTTCTAAGTCAAGGAATCTGGAAAATGGGTACCTAGATTCCCCTTGAGACTTGCAGTAAGCATCTGCTGTCGTATTTCATCAACGGGTGATGAAGGTCGTCTAAGCAGTGTTAGTGGGTTAGCCTGCTAGGGAGCAGCTGATTGAGGTGACTCGCAGGAACCGTCTTACGGAGGACCTTGAGTAGGGTCGGCAAGGAATGACGTGTGTTCTCGGTTCCAACGGTACAGGTCAAGTTCTTTGACTTGAGGAACTGCTGAGTTTACCTGTATATCAGGTCTGTATCTTAGATATGGTGAGAGATTGCCAAGAAGCACTTGAGTGCAGCTCTGGTGTACAGAGTGACAGTAGGTTTCAAGAAAGGATCTGTCTCTTGTCAAAAGGCATTGACAGTTGAGTCTCACATATGCTCTATTGTTACAATAGGTGACCAGAAAGTCAATTAGATTGGCTGTTCTGGGAACTATTCGTCGATCTTTATCAAAGTAATATTATACTGATAGATAAATTAAGTACTCATCATTGACAAAATGTGTTTGTTGTGTGCTTACTACTTACATTGAATGGTGTTTCAATGTCACAACAAATGCCCACAGACCAATTGGTTAAACCCATTGAGTTGAGTTGCGCATAGGTTGGCGGCTATGAAACCAACTCCTTAAGGGTCGGTCTGAAACGTTCCAAGTCGAGGACCTCGAGACTGGGCCTCGAGTGTCCTATTGAGACTTGGACTAAGTATTGCATTCACTGGGTGAGTGCCGAGTTTTATCGGTGCCAGACGTAGGTTGTCTATGCAATTTTAGTGGGTTAGTTGGCAAGATAGTCGACTGACTGAACTGACTCGCGGGAATCGTCATATGGAAGCCTTGAAGGCTTGGTCGGTATGACTGGAATTCCCGGTTCCGATAGTACGGGATTAGTCCTCGAACTTGAGGAATCATGGCAGTCGCATACATATGAAGGTTGTATCTTGGATTTTGCGAGAGGTGACTGTGTCTTTGATATGGTCATTATAAGCCTTGTCCAGTGCAGTCGGAGTATGTAGTGAGGACGGTGGATTCCAATAGAGAATCTGTCCCCTGTCAGTATTTGACAGCTATATCTCCTATGCGCTTTGAGATGGTTTCGACTCATTAAGTCTACAGCCGTAGCGATTGGTCGAGTAGGGAATGGTTCCCTAGGTCGATCAATAGAGTAAACGCGTCTCGAGTTTGTACCATAGTTGCCTAGTCCAGGATGAGAACCGACACCCAATTCAATGCCCTAGACTAAGGCCAGGAGATGGTTGACAAAGCACTGTCCCTGTATGGAATTCGGACCCTAAATGTTCACGCCAACATTCACCTAGTCTCTGGTGCCATGGACCGTTGCTAGACGGTCACCCATGGTAACCGGCATTTCTGATTAATGATTAATCATAAATAATTAATTAAATTGGATTTAATTAATCAATTGTGTTGAACACAAACCCAAGTCTAGCTGAGGGTGAACCTAAAGAGTCACACACAAATCACTATGAAAGTAGTGGAATTAATTTGGAATTAATTCTGGAAGAAGTGAATTAATTTAATTAGATAAAATTAATTCAAGGAGAATATAAATGATTGGATCATTTATTGAGAAAATCCATTGTATGGATGGCCCAAAAATTAATTAATTGGATTAATTAATTTTGGGCTTAATACCTTTAAATTAATTGAATTAATTTATTGGGGTTCATTTAATTAATTGATTGGATCAATTAATTAGTGTTTGAGCTGATGTTTATTTAATTGGATTAAATAAACTTTTGGATTTCAATAAGATTTAAAATTAATTGGATTAATTTAAAACCCATGGATCACTTGATTTTATTTGATTAAATCAAGACCGGTCAAAACCGGTCCATGACTTGAAATCAAAGCTCAAAGGTTTGATGCAAGTTTAAGAGGAATTGAAAGTCCTCCATGTAAGCAATGATGTGGCTCCATGTAAGCAATGATGTGGCTTGCCATGATGGCTAGGTGGTCCACATATTGTGCTAACATGGCCGGAGGTTGAGCACAAGTTGTGCATTAGTGTGTAGGTGGTTTTGGAAACTACCTACAACTACACAACACATGTATACACTTTTGATCTTCCTAACTTGCACTCCCTAGCGCACAAGCCACGAAAATTTCCAGCTTTTTCTCCTTCTTTTGATTTCTCTTTGAATTGGATTCAAGATGAGAACTTGAGAAAGACGTATACACTAATTAATAGTGTAATACGTTTTTTGTTTCTTTCTTGATCTAGCTTCTACCTAGCAGTAGATGTAGATTTGCTTCCATTGCTGTTGTGTGGACAAATTAGAGGGGTTCTAATTTGAATCCTAAGGTGAACGAAAAAGGAACAAAGAGAGAATCAAAGCTTGTTGCCGTTGTATATGTGAAACGAAAAAGGTATGTTTCTATTTAAATTATTGAACCTTTTTGTTTCCTCCTCTAGCCACATGTTCAAACATATTTTTCTGTATGTTATGATGCTTTTGAATACACCGAATGCCCGAGAATTCAAAGGGAACACCCCTTTGAAATCGTTTTTAAATTTCTTTTATTTTATGCTTCCGCCGCGTTCCCGGGCCGTACCGATTCTTTCAGTGGTATCAGAGCCCGGTTCAGTGTTGTGGCTTTAGGAATAACATGTTTTTATGTGATGATCATGTTCAACATGTTTAATTTGCTTTTGGAAAGCATGTTTTACGGTTTTAAGCATGATTATGCGTTTAGAAGATATGTGTTAATTTTGCTTTTAATTATGGATATCCATGCATTTTTTGAAAATTGGATTTTCTGTAAATGCATGTTTTAGTTTCAGTTTTAATGCAGATATTTTTTGAAAAAAAAAAAGATTTGGATTCAAAACTGTGCAGCCGGCAGCAGCTGCCGGCCGCACAGTGCTAGCGCACAGGCCCCCCTGCCTGCGCGCCGCGCTAGCACGCGCATGCACGGCTGCTGGCGCGTGCCCCGCGCGTAGCGCCATCACGCGCACAGCGCGCGCGCCCTGCCGGCCAGCCGGTTTCGAACGGCTGGGCCGTTTTTGCCGTTTTTACCTTGAAAAATGGATTTTTCACATTTCTACATATTTTATGAAATGCTTAATTTTGGCTAATTTTAATTTTATTTAAATTGGATTTTTCTAAAATTTAATTGTGCCTTAGATTAATTTGGAAATGGTTTCCAAAAAAAAAAAAAAAAATTTTTGGTACATTGGATGTATGATACTTGATATCCATTTATAATTGCATTATTAATATATATATTTCTGCATATAATTATGTTGTTGTTTATGATATTGAATATCAATTTTATAAATGCATTGGATGTATTTATTTGTTGGGCATATTTATATTTCATATAAATGTGTATTAATTGTTTATTGGATAAACAATGGGGATGATCACAAAGCCCTTGGCCCTTGTGTATGGTTTAATTTTTGTTGGGCGAGGCATGCGTGCCTCTTTGTTTTATTATTCTCTTTCTCTCTCTCGTTTCTAGCCTTGAAATAATAAGGCTTGCTTTCTCCCTCCTTTTGTACTCCCCCCAACTTCTAATTGGGGTTTCTTATTTAAGTTGTAATGAGTGTAGTTAGGTTGGTGAGGATTTATTTTTTTTTGTAATAAATTGTAAGGAAGCATTTCCATGGCGATGGAGGCCCAAGAAGAGGCCCGTTGGACGGAGCCCACGATGGAGAGTCCAAAAGAATGAAGAGGCGTTACAAGGCCCATTAGAATGATAATGGGTTATAATTTTTGTAATAGTGTAAGCTACCCTAGATTGACCATAGATCCACTGCGGGCTTAGTGGATCACATAGGATTGGGCTTGTGATCATCCAACAGGGGCGTGCTAGGCTTATTTTGCATGTGGTATATGTTATAATATTTGATGTATGATGTGTTTGGAATGCATCCTTTATATTCAATGCTAGAACTCAAGCATGCAAAACTTTCTTAATGATGAGGTCTCGGTCACTAATAAACTTAACTCTAACTTGGATGGTCCAAGTAAATATTAGGCCCATTAATGGATTAAAAAGTCAAATGGTTTAATTTAAATCCAAGCCTTCCATCCACAATAATGTAGTGAGGAAGCTACTTTCACCCATTCGTGGTCTCACGAGTCGTGGCACGTTTGGGATGGAAGAAAAGTTGTGCTATTGTTATGAACAAAGGAATATGCTCCTATTTCCCTGTCTCACGAGTCGTGGGGGGCGATAGTTGAGATATTCATTTGGTTTATGGGTCGGGCCTAACGCTGAGTAAAATGATTCGCTTGGAGTCCTCGAGATCATGTGAAGAGGCGAGGCAAAATAACTTGGGGATCTCATTGGATGAGAATGGTATAGGTTACCTCCACAAAGCCTTTTTCTGTGTGAATCGTAAAAGCGGGGCATGGATGAAGGACAAGCGGATCCGCCCGGGAGCGCGAGCGGAAGCGAGAAAAGTGAGAAAGTGCGTAAATTTAAATCAAATTCAAAAATACGCGAATCCCAAGGGGTGTACCCTTGGGTGCTCAACCGGGCGTTCGATGTAGGATGTGTAAATATTAAAACATACATTTAAGCACATAGGGCATAGATATATATAAATGAAATCAATCAAAGCGTAATAAACCGTTACCTTTGATTGTTTAGGGTATGCTCCCGGCTACTTGCGTTGTTCCTTCTCCGGAATGCTCACGAAATCAAAGCGTATGGATTCTCCAAAGGTGATCCACACCACACCGGAAGAAACACACGTTCTTCTTGCTAGAAAAGAACGGGTTTAGGAAGGAATCGGTTTAAGAGAAGAACACTATGAATTAGTGTTCTCTTAAACTTACTTTGTTCTTCTTCTTGATTCAAAATCAAGTGAAGAACACAAGTGTAAGAGAAGGAGGGAGCACGAAATTTTGAGAGAGAGGAGAGGATTTTTTGTCTTCTCTTTTTCCTAGAAAAAGATGAATAATGAATCACTTATGCTTGGTGTTTTATATTCTAATATATATACATAATTAATGTGATTATTGGAATGTGTCTAGGTTCATCCAAGGATGTCTAGATTCATTCCAATCAATCACCATCAATTCTTCAATCAAGCCTACCAAAATTTATGGTAGGATGAAATCATACCAAAAGGGAAGAGCTTGATTGGAGTTGATTTGTCTTTTTCCAAAAGAGATAAGTCAAAATACCACCTAGCATGAAACATGGCTGATTTTGCTTCCTCCAAGGGAGCGTGTCGGCCATATTTAATTAAGGAAAGAAGTCCAACTTCTTCCCATTCCAAAATTGGGAATTATTTCTCCTCTCGGGTATAATTTAACGGACCGGGTTTTATCGTAATCCAATTACGACGAACCTGATATTAAATCTAATTTAATGTCCACTTAAATTATTCCCGTTGATCTTTTAATCCAATTAAAAGATGCAACGTCTCAACATCTCAACTTTCCATATTTAATCGAAAATCCAATTTACCGATTAAATGAAAGCCCGATACAATATCGGCCCGTCCATCCAATGGACTTTCCCTTAAGTAATCCAATTACTTATTTTTATCCTTCGAGATTGACTCCAAGTCGATCTCTCAACCTCCTTGGTGATTTGTGTGTGACCCTTTAGGTTCACCCTCAGCTAGACTTGGGCCCGTGTCCCACAAGGGCCCGTTACCATGGGTGGCCGTCTAGCAACGGTCCATGGCACTAGAGACTAGGTGAATTGGCGTGAACATTTAGGCGCCGATTCCGTACGGGTACGATCCTTCCGTCTACCGTCTCCCGGCCTTAGTCTAAGGTACGGAATTGGGCGTCGGTTCCCATCCTTGACTAGGCATCTATGCTTAATACTCGAGACCATGTATGCTTCATTGCGTCGACACAGGAAACCATTCCCTGTTCGACCAACCACTGTGGCCACAGCTTCAAACAGCATGAACGTGTCTCCGAGTGTATAGGAGATACCTCTATCACATACTGACAGGGGACGGATCCTCTTCTTGGAATCCACCGTCCTCGCTACACATTCTGACTCCACTGGACAAGGCTTATGATAATCATCTTACAGAATGATTACCTCTCGCCAGATCCAAGATACAACCGTCCTGTGCACGCGACTGCCATGATCCCTCAAGTCTGAGGATTACTCCCGTACTATCGGAACCGGGGAAAACCAATCATACCGACCAAGCCTCCAAGGCTTCCATATGATGATCCCCGCGAGTCAGTCCAGTCGGCTCGACCCCAGTCGACCAACCCATCAAGATCGTGTAGGCGTCCCACGCCTGTCGTCGATGAAACACGGCACTCATCCAATGAACACGACTCTTGATGCAAGTCTCAATAGGACTCTCGATGCCCTGTCTCGAGGTCCTCGACTTGGAACGTTTCAGACCCAACTCTTAATCAGTTGGTTTCATGACCACCATCCAATGCGTGGCCCAACTGCACGAGTTGTTATCCATGGTATGTGGGCTTTGTTGCGATATAAGTTAAACACCGTTTTAACAAATGTAAGATGAGTGCAACAAAGAAGGTACCATTGGTGACGAACACTCATCTTATTCATCACATAATAATATTACATTCACATCAAGTTGTCGGATAGGTTACAAATTGCCAAACCTATTGGCTTTCTGGTCACCTATTCCAACAATCTCCCACTTGACCTAAAGCCAATCACCCATTGACCTGGAACCTCTTATTCAGATGGTGAGTAAGGGCAACTTGCGACATGGGCTTAGCAAGTGGATCTGCTATGTTTTCTGCGAAGCTGAATCGGTCCAACCGAACGTCACTCCTGCTATCCATCTCTCTACGTAGATGGTAGCGTCTAAGAATATGCTTGGATCGTGATGAGATCTCGGTTCCTTTGCTAGCGCTATCGCCCCGTTGTTATCATGAAAGATAATTTCAGGCTTAGCAATGCTAGGTACTACATCCAACCCTTAGATGTAGCTCATCAACCAAACCACTCCTTAGCAGCTTCCAAAGCCGCTATGTATTCAAAACTCTATGGTGGAGTCCGTCATGGTAGCCTATTTGGAACTCTTCCAAGTAACCACGCCACCATTTAGTCTAAATACAAAACCATACTGAGACTTGGCATCATCGTCATTCGACTGGAAAGCTAGCGTCGCTATAGCCTTCCAATATCAACCCTCCACCGCCGTAGATCAAGAACATGTGCTTAGTCCTTTTCAGGTACTTTTGGATAGTCTTGACTGCACTCCAGTGATATCGGCTAGTTACGCTCAAAGCGAAAGCCACATCACGTCTAGTGCACTGAACAACATACTGTATGCTGCCTACGGCTGAAGCATAGGGGATGTCCAACTGAAGGACAAGCGGATCCGCCCGGGAACGCGAGCGGAAGCGAGAAAAGCGAGAAAGTGCGTAAATTTAAATCAAATTCAAAAATACGCGAATCCCAAGGGGTGTACCCTTGGGTGCTCAACCGAGCGTTCGATGTAGGATGTGTAAATATTAAAACATACATTTAAGCACATAGGGCATAGATATATATAAATGAAATCAATCAAAGCGTAATAAACCGTTACCTTTGATTGTTTAGCGTATGCTCCCGGCTACTTGCGTTGTTGCTTCTCCGTAATGCTCACGAAATCCAAACGTATGGATTCTCCAAAGGTGATCCACACCACACTGGAAGAAACACACGTTCTTCTTGCTAGAAAAGAACGGGTTTAGGAAGGAATCGGTTTAAGAGAAGAACACTATGAATTAGTGTTCTCTTAAACTTACTTTGTTCTTCTTCTTGATTCAAAATCAAGTGAAGAACACAAGTGTAAGAGAAGGAGGGAGCACGAAATTTTGAGAGAGAGGGGAGGATTTTTGTCTTCTCTTTTTCCTAGAAAAAGATGAATAATGAATCACTTATGCTTGGTGTTTTATATTCTAATATATATACATAATTAATGTGATTATTGGAATGTGTCTAGGTTCATCCAAGGATGTCTAGATTCATTCCAATCAATCACCATCATAAAATTGGGAATTATTTCTCCTCTCGGGTATAATTTAACGGACCGGGTTTTATCGTAATCCAATTACGACGAACCTGATATTAAATCCAATTTAATGTCCACTTAAATTATTCCCGTTGATCTTTTAATCCAATTAAATGATCCAACGTCTCAACATCTCAACTTTCCATATTTAATCGAAAATCCAATTTACCGATTAAATGAAAACCCGATACAATATCGGCCCGTCCATCCAATGGACTTTCCCTTAAGTAATCCAATTACTTATTTTTATCCTTCGAGATTGACTCCAAGTCGATCTCTCAACCTCCTCGGTGATTTGTGTGTGACCCTTTAGGTTCACCCTCAGCTAGACTTGGGCCCGTGTCCCACAAGCGCCCGTTACCATAGGTGGCCGTCTAGCAACGGTCCATGGCACTAGAGACTAGGTGAATTGGCGTGAACATTTAGGCGTCGAATCCGTACGGGTACGATCCTTCCGTCTACCGTCTCCCGGCCTTAGTCTAGGGTATGGAATTCGGCGTCGGTTCCCATCCTTGACTAGGCATCTATGCTTAATACTCGAGACCACGTATGCTTCATTGCGTCGACACAGGAAACCATTCCCTGTTCGACCAACCACTGTGGCCACAACTTCAAACAGCATGAACGTGTCTCCGAGTGTATAGGAGATACCTCTGTCACATACTGACAGGGGACGGATCCTCTTCTTGGAATCCACCGTCCTCGCTACACATTCTGACTGCACTGGACAAGGCTTATGATAATCATCTTACAGAATGATTACCTCTCGCCAGGTCCAAGATACAACCGTCCTGTGCACGCGACTGCCATGATCCCTCAAGTCTGAGGATTACTCCCGTACTATCGGAACCGGGGAAAACCAATCATACCGACCAAGCCTCCGAGGCTTCCATATGATGATCCCCGCGAGTCAGTCCAGTCGGCTCGACCCCAGTCGACCAACCCATCAAGATCGTGTAGGCGTCCCACGCCTGTCGTCGATGAAACACGACACTCATCCAATTAACACGACTCGTGACGATAGTCTCAATAGGACTCTTGATGCCCTGTCTCGAGGTCCTCGACTTGGAACGTTTCAGACCCAACTCTTAATCAGTTGGTTTTTCATGACCACCATCCAATGCGTGGCCCAACTGCACGAGTTGTTATCCATGGTCTGTGGGCTTTGTTGCGATATAAGTTAAACACCGTTTAACAAATGTAAGATGACCGCAACAAAGAAGGTACCATTGGTGACGAACACTCATCTTATTCATCACATAATAATATTACATTCACATCAAGTTGTCGGATAGGTTACAAATTGCCAAACCTATTGGCTTTCTGGTCACCTATTCCAACAATCTCCCACTTGACCTAAAGCCAATCACCCATTGACCTGGAACCTCTTATTCAGATGGTGAGTAAGGGCAACTTGCGACATGGGCTTAGCAAGTGGATCTGCTATGTTTTCTGCGGAGCTGACTCGGTCCAACCGAACGTCACTCCTGCTATCCATCTCTCTACATCGATGGTAGCGTCTAAGAATATGCTTGGATCGTGATGAGATCTCGGTTCCTTTGCTAGCGCTATCGCCCCGTTGTTATCATGAAAGATAATTACAGGCTTAGCAATGCTAGGTACTACATCCAACCCTTAGATGTAGCTCATCAACCAAACCACTCCTTAGCAGCTTCCAAAGCCGCTATGTATTCAAAAACTCTATGGTGGAGTCTGTCGTGGTAGCCTATTTGGAACTCTTCCAAGTAACCACGCCACCATTTAGTCTAAATACAAAAACCATACTGAGACTTGGCATCAATCGTCATTCGACTGGAAGCTAGCGTCGCTATAGCCTTCCAGTATCAACCCTCCACCGCCGTAGATCAAGAACATGTCCTTAGTCCTTTTCAGGTACTTTTGGATAGTCTTGACTGCACTCCAGTGATATCGGCTAGTTACGCTCAAAGCAAAAGCCACATCACGTCTAGTGCAGCTGAACAACATACTGTATGCTGCCTACGGCTGAAGCATAGGGGATGTCCAACTGAAGGACAAGCGGATCCGCCCGGGAGCGCGAGCGGAAGCGAGAAAAGCGAGAAAGTGCGTAAATTTAAATCAAATTCAAAAATACGCGAATCCCAAGGGGTGTACCCTTGGGTGCTCAACCGGGCGTTCGATGTAGGATGTGTAAATATTAAAACATACATTTAAGCACATAGGGCATAGATATATATAAAATGAAATCAATCAAAGCGTAATAAACCGTCACCTTTGATTGTTTAGCGTATGCTCCCGGCTACTTGCGTTGTTCCTTCTCCGGAATGCTCACGAAATCGAAACGTATGGATTCTCCAAAGGTGATCCACACCACATCGGAAGAAACACACGTTCTTCTTGAAAGGAATTGTGGATCGTCCCGGAAAAAGCGCGAATGCGGAAGCGCGGTATAATTAAAAATAAATGCGGAATTTAAACATGCTTTTAAATTAAAACACGTTTCAAAGGGTGTGCCTTTGAAATTTCCCGGGCGTTCGGTGTATCTCATGAACGAATAACATAAAATAAATCATGGAGGCCATAGGGTTGAAAATTAAAAGGGACGAAAAATTAAGACGGGACCTACCCGTTGTCGTTTTCTCCATATAATGAGTTTTGGGTGAGCCCTAACATCCTTTAAGACTTTCTCCATATATGAGTTTTGGGTGAGCCCTAACATCCTTTTTAGATCTGTCCTGACAATCTGGATGCCTAGGATGTAGGAGGCTTTCACCCAAGTCCTTCATGGAAAACTTGGTTGACAACCATGCTTTTGTGTTTCCTAACATTCTGACGTCATTACCAAATGAGCAGAATGTCATCCACGTAAAGCACTAGGAACACTATAGAGCTCCCACTGACCTTCTTGTATACACAAGGGTCGGATTCGTTTTTGATGAAGTCATATCCCCGTATTACTTCATCAAATCGAATGTTCCAACTTCGGATGCTTGTTTGAGGCCATAGATGGACTTCTGGAGACGACAGACCTTCTGTTCTTCTCCAGTGACCGTGAAACCCTCCGGCTGATCCATATAGATCTCTTCTTCAACGAAACCCGTTGAGGAAGGCCGTTTCACGTCCATCTGCCATATTTCATAGTCATACCATGCTGCTATGGTAAGCAGGATCCGAATGGACTTAGCCATGGCTACTGGCGAGTAGGTATCCTCAAAATCGACCCCGGGTCGTTGAGTGTATCCCTTAGCTACAAGCCTAGCCTTAAAGGTTGTGACTTCTCCATCAACGCCGAGTTTGCGCTTGTAGACCCACTTACAGCCCACTGGCTTAATACCTTTCGGTGGATCTACAAGTCTCCAAACTTGGTTCTCGCTCATGGAGTCCATTTCGGTCTTCATGGCCTCAAGCCATTTTCCCGGAGTCGATGTCAGACATCGCTTCCCCGTATGTCTTAGGATCTTTATCCAAAAGATCGGTCGCACCTAGAAACCCATATCTTACTGGAGGTCTGGATTTCTAGTGGACCTACGGAGGACGGGAACGTCAGTGGTTGACTGTGGGCGCTGACTGTATCGGAGCCGGCGGTTCAGGGGCCGGGACTGGCCTTTCCTTGAGGTTGTCCTTCATTGCCTAGCATGTTGGACTTCTCTAGGTTGGTCAGCCCTCCGTGCGTTAATCCTAAATCCTCTTGGTGAGGTTTCCGCGGCTATTTCTGATGGCTGAGTTCCATCACTTGAATCCTCAAGGATCAGCTCATCAGGTTGGATATCCTCCGGGAAGCCTTGCTCCAAAGAATACTGCATTCCTTGAAACAAATACCTTTTGTTCCAAAAGGGTCATAAAAAGTAATAACCCGCAGTTTCTTTAGGTATCCAACGAACCTGCATAGGCTAGACTGGATTCCTAGCTTATCTCCCACTAACCTCTTGACGTATGCGGGGCTACCCCACACTTTCAAGTAGTTGTAGACGCAGGCTTGCCGTGCCATATCTCATATGGCGTTTGGGTCAATGCACTGGTAGGGCGCCAAGTTCAACAACTTGGCTTTGCCGTTTCTAATGCATAACCCCAAAAACGATAAGGGCAATTTGGTAAAACTCATCATGGACCGAACCATGTCCAAACAGGGTTCGCGTTCCTCCTTTCAGAGACGCCATTTAACTGTGGTGTTCCGGGAGGTGTCCATTCTGATATTATACCATTTTCCTTTAGATAATCTAGGAATTCGGCACTAAGGTATTCACCGCCTCGGTCTGACCGTAGGACTTTAATTTTGCAGTTGGTCTGGTTCTCCACTTCAAGCCTGAATTCTTTAAACCTCTCAAGAGCTTCAGACTTGTACCTCATCAGGTAAACATAACCGTACCGTGAATTGGTCATCGGTGAAGGTTTATGAAGTAGGAGAACCCACCTCGGGCCTGCGTCCTTATGTGGTCCACCACAACGTCTGTATGGACCAAGTCCAACAGACCTGTGGCAAGCCTGCTTTGTCCTACAAAGGGCTTCTTGGTCATTTTCCCTCTTAGACAAGACTCACAAGTTGGTAGATCACTCAAGTCCCCAACCTCTAGGTTCTTTGAGTCTACCAACCTTTTCATCCTATCTTGGGATATGTGGACCTAGCCTAGCGTGCCACAGACGTGCGTTCCCCTTATTATCTAATTTCCGTTTTGTGTTGAGCGTTAAGAACGAAAATTGGTTTGTTGCAAGATATAGAGCCCGTTATGCAATGTACCGAGTAGATGAGCAATTCCACACCTCATCAAATAAAAGCAATTTTTAATTGATTCTGAACTCATAACCACTATTGTCCAACAATGGAATGGAAAATGATGCTCTTAATCATACTAGGTACAAAATAAATCTGCTCTAATTCTTATGCTAAATGGTATCACTAATTACTAAAGTGGCGGATCCTACTGCTTCTGCCGAGATGGCCTTGCCATTTCCAAACTTCAAGGATCATGTCCCCGCTACTTAGTTTTCTGCTTCTTTTCAGCACCTGCAAATTATTGCAAATGTGAGCTCCACAGCCGGTATCCAATACCCAAGAGGCAGAATTAGTGACCATGTTAACCTCAATCACAAATATACCTTGGTTTTGAGAAGAGTTTGGGGCACTCTCTCTTCCAATGCCCTTTCTCACGCAGTTGAACATATGTCATATGCCTTTGACTGTTGCTTGGAGACAACCTTTCCCTTTCCTTTGGCCTTTCCCCTCTTTTGGCAATGGGAACACTCTGAGTGTTCGTAGCTGCATATGACGGCTTTTCCCTTCCCTTTCTTCTTTTTCCAACGTCCGGCACCCTTGCCCTTTCGTCTTGGAAGTTGAAGCACCTCCCAACAATACCGAAGGCGTGGACTTCTTAGTCGTTGCCTCGTATTGCAGCACAACATATTGAATCAACTCATGAATGCCCCTTCTCAAGTGCATTCATGTTAATAGTTGACGATAAATTGGTCGAAAGGAGCGGGTGGGAAAGTGACTGAAGGAATTCACATCTATGTACGTTTCGTTATCGAGACCTGCCTTTAGGTTCCTCGAGCTTTTCCACTAGGGTAAGCATTTTAACCCCATGCTTTTGTACAGAGGATCCTTCTGTCATTTTAGTTCCAAAGAACGCCTTGGGTCGCGACATACCTAGTATGCCGGTTCCGGGACTGCATAGCAGTCCTTAAGGCGAGCCATAATGGAAGGGACATCGTCTAGCCTTTCATATTGCTTCTGAATCTCATTGGTCATCGAAGCAAGTATGATGCTACGGACCTTCCGGTTATCCTTATGCCAAGTCTCGAACGTCTCACGTTCTTCTGGCGTGGATCCTTCCGGCAAGGTCCTAGGGAGAGGCTCGTCCATGACGTAGCCTTGGTTCTCGTAATCTAGGACTATCCTGAGATTGCGCAACCAGTCGTTTGTAATTTGTTCCATTGAATTTGTTTGTCTCAAAGATATGGTTGATAGTGGGTTCTTAGACATTTTAAAATCTATATGTAGGAAAAACAACGCCTGCGATCAGCAGAAAGTAAAGACGGTGGTTTGATAAAAATAATTAAATGCTTGGTCTTTAGTCATTTAATCCTCCCACTAATTTTATACGAAAACAACGGTACTCTTCAAACGTGATTTTCGGGAAATCCTTTCCTAGTGGGCTTGGGATCCACAGCGATTTTCCCCATACCCCGCTTTTACGATTCGCATGGAAAAGATCCTGTGGGAGGTATTCCATACCATTCTCGTTCCACGAGATTCCCAAGATTATTGCCCTTCACCCTTTTGCATGATCCCGAGGACTCCAAGCGAATCATGCTAATTGGGCGTTAGACCCGACCCAATCGACCGAGCCATGGACCCACTAGTACCCCCACGACTCGTGAGAACAGTAACAGCAGCCCATTTTTTTCGTTCATGACACAGTGCAGCTTTCTTTTAAGTACAAATAACGTGCCACGACTCGTGAGACCACGCTATGACCTAAAAACAGCTTCCTCACTGTGCCATGGATTGGAAAGCATGGACAAACTCCTAGAGTTCATGTCCACTTTATCTAGGGTCTAATATTTCAACATTGGTCCAACCAATGTGAGAGTAGTGAATGACCGAGATCTCATAATATATCCATACATTCATCCATAATGCATAAATAAAATCCATCCATAGCAGTTATATGATAAATAAAAGCCATTCATCCATCATAATAACCACATGCAAAATTAAAGCCTAGCACGCCCCTGTTGGATGATCACGAGCCCGAATCCTATGCGATCCACTGAGCCCGCAGTGGATCTATGGTCAATCTAGGGTTGGTCCTATACTATTACAATAATAGTAACCCAATCATCATGCTGATGGGCCTTGGTCTCTTTTTCTCTTTCTTCACTTCATGGAAAACGCCAAGGGACCTCCGGTCTGGGCTCTCCATGTGGTCCTTCCTTCTTCTCCATCAATTACAAAAAATGGAAACCTCACTCCTAGTCTTACTCTCATTACATATTTAAAAAAATAGAAACCCCAGCGAAAACCCGGGGGGAGTACATAAGGAGGGAGGTAGAAAGCCTTATTATTCCAAGGCACTAGAAAGAGAGAAGGAGAAAGCAGTTAAAGAGGCACACAGGCCCAACAGAAAATTAAACCATACATCCGGTCTAGGGCTCGTGATCATCCATTTCCATCCAACACAACATAATCACATGATCCAATCACATAATTACAATATACCAATAATTCATGATTTCCAATCATAATAATCCAAAACAGAAATAAATGATCATGTGCGCAACGTGTGAAAAATAAAACACAAATATTGGTAATAATATTTTTCTCGTTTTAGGAAAACCTTTCCTCATTATTTTAAGTAAAATAACCCCGGGATTCCAAATCCAATTTATTTTACTCCTAAAATAATGTCTTTAAGGAATTTAAGCAAATTGAACCCAAAAATGAATTTTTTCAGAATTAATTTCAAAATTAAAACTGAAAAGTAAATAAAAAATAGAAAAAAATAAACTAGGGTTTCAAGAAACCCTAGCTGCAGCAGCCACCGGTTGCCGCCACCGGCAGCAGCCGGCAGGCCGTGCGCGCAGGGCAGCAGGCCCAGCCTGCCGCCCCTGCGCGCGCGCAAGGCACTGCCTGGCCGGGCGCGCGCGCGCAGGCCCCTTGCCTGCGTGCGCGCGCGCCTGGCCGGCAGCGCGCTGCGCGGCCTGGTGTTCCGGCAGGCCGTCGCGCGCGCGCAGGCTCCTCTGCCTTGCGCGCGCCGGCCTGCTGGTCACCAGCCGCGTGCCTGCGTTGCGCGCAGTGCGCGCGCGCAGACGCGCACTGGGCACGCCCGCCGGCGCGCGCGCGAAGACGCCTCCGTCTGCGTGCGCGCGCGCCTGGCAGCGCGCCTGGTGCCGTCCGCGCGCGGGCTCTCCACCCGACAGCCTTGCGCGCGCGCGCGCGCAGACACCTCTCGTCTGCTCGCGCGCGCGGCTGGAGGCGCCCCCTTGCGCGCGCGCCCGCGCGCAGCCATCTTGGCTGCGCGCTGCCCCTGCGCGGCCGGCTGGGCGGGCGCGCGCAGGCTACCCTTGCCTGCCGCGCGTCTGCCCTGCCGGCAGCGCTCGGCTGCGCGCGGCCAGCCTTTCCCGGCTGGCCGGCTGTGGCGTTTCTCGTTTTCAGTTCAAAATTTTCCCCCGTTTCCCAAGAAAAACAGAAAATACCAACATTTAGAATTTTCACACGAATTAAAAGCAATAAAACAACATGCTTTAATAATCAAGAAAATCAAGATTCAATTAAAACATGCTCAAAACACGTTCCATGCTTAAAACGCACATAAACCCTAGGCCTATACACCGAACCGGGCTCTGATACCACTGAAAGGAATTGTGGATCGTCCGGGAAAAGCGCGAATGCGGAAAGCGCGGTATAATTAAAAATAAATGCGGAATTTAAACATGCTTTTAAATTAAAACACGTTTCAAAGGGTGTGCCTTTGAAATTTCCCGGGCGGTTCGGTGTATCTCATGAACGAATAACATAAAATAAATCATGGAGGCCATAGGGTTGAAAATTAAAAAGGGACGAAAAAATTAAGACGGGACCTACCCGTTGTCGTTTTCGTCTTCAACGGCTACACGCGTTGTTCCCCGTTTTGCACCAAGATCTCGTTCTTGAGACCCTCCAAATCGTGACACACGATCCACCCACGTATCTTTTGCACGTCGTGCTAGCAACGAACAAGTTTATATTTTTGGAGTGGATGAATCAACAACACGTTATGAATTAACGGTATTTATTCATCAAGTTCTAATGTTCCAAGAACAAGAGAACAAAGAAAAATAATTTTCTTGGAGTGTGTGAGAGAAGAGAGGGCGGACGAGATAGAGGGAGAGAGAGCCGAGTGTGTGTGTGTGTTTGTGTGTGTGTTGGAGATTCATCATCCTTCAACTTGTAGGATGCTAGGGTTTATATAGAAGAGGAGTTTAATCCTCTTTAAACTCCTCTTTTAAGAACTCTAATTTGACTAGGATTTTGACCTAGTCAAAGTCCTAGTCAAAGTAGTGTTTTGACCTAGTCAAAAACAATCCTAGCCATCCATATCTCCCATTGATCTCAACCGTTGATTTAATTTAATTTAATGGAATATTTAAAACCTATTTAAATATTTCCAAGAGGCTAAAATAAATATAAATATTATTTAAGCCCATTAAATAAATCCCTTTGATAAATCTAATTTATCAATTTAATTCCTTATATCTAATAGAAGGAAGTATTTCTCCAAGAAAAATAGAGGACCCGATTAAATCCAATTTAATCATTCCTTCACTCCAATATTTAATTCCTAATTAAATATCTAAATGTGTGTGGATAGTGTGTGACTCTTTAGGTTCACCTTCAGCTAGACTTGGTCGGATTCCTAGAATCCTTCCGTTACCATGGGTGGCCATCTAGCAACGGTCCATGGCACTAGAGACTAGGTGAAATATTCAGGGATGAACATTTAGGCTCTAACAGTACACTTGTCCTTCTGTCTTCGGTCTCATCACTTAGAGTCTAGGGCACGGAAAATGCAGGTACCCATTTTGGACCTAAGTGTTGGTCTATCCTTACTAAACGCCGCAAGGGAATCCTTCCTTCTGTTCAGTCACTGTGGCCACAATTTTAGGGACAAGACCTAGAGTATACATGAGACTCAAACTGCCAAAACCTATTGACAGGAGACAGATCCTTTCTTGGAAAACTACTGTCACTTTGCACACAAGAACTGCACTAGAACATGGCTTATGACTACCAAAGAGAATTCTGGCAATCTCTCACCATATCTAAGATACAACCCTGATGTACAGGTAAACTCAGCAATTCCTCAAGTCAAAGGACTTGACCTGTACCGTTGGAACCCGGGAATACACGTCATAACCTTGCCCTGACCATACTCAAGTCCTCCGTAAGACGGTTCTCGCGAGTCACCTCAGTCAGCTGCGTCCTCGCATGCTAACCCACCTAACACTGCTTAGACGACCCTCGTCACCCGTCGATGAAACACGACAGCAGGTGCTTAGTGCAAGTCTCAAATGGAATCCCGGTACCCCATTTTCGGGATTCCTTGACTTGGAGATTTCCGGACTGATTCGGGAAGACTGATTCCATGGACCTACCTCCAAGCGTAGTCCCAGTCCCCGAAATTGATTCTCAGTCCGTGGGCTTTTGTTTGCGTAGTGAACAGATATGGAAAACAAATATAATTGAACACAAACAAAAGTAATGCCAAATGAAATTCACTTCTTTATTCATTAATGATTTATCAAACACCTATAATTGTCTAGACATAGGTTACATATACCCGCCAAAATTGGCTTACATGGTCACCTATTCTAACACTTCTTGCTAGAAAAGAACGGGTTTTTAGGAAGGAATCGGTTTTAGAGAAAGAACACTATGAATTAGTGTTCTCTTAAACTTACTTTGTTCTTCTTCTTGATTCAAAATCAAGTGAAGAAACACAAGTGTAAGAGAGGGAGGGAGCACGAAATTCTGAGAGAGAGGAGAGGAATTTTTGTCTTCTCATTTTTCCTAGAAAAAGATGAATAATGAAATCCCTTATGCTAGGTGTTGTATATTCTAATATATATACATAATTAATGTGATTATTGGAATGTGTCTAGGTTCATCCAAGGATGTCTAGATTCATTCCAATCAATCACCATCAATTCTTTCAATCAAGCCTACCAAAAATTTATGGTATGATCAAATCATACGAAAAGGGAAGAGCTTGATTGGAGTTGATTTGTCTCTTTCCAAAAGAGACAAGTCAACATACCACCTAGCATGCAACATGGCTGATTTTGCTTCCTCCAAGGGAGCATGTCGGCTATGTTTAATTAAGGAAGAAGTCCAACTTCTTCCTATTCCAAATTAGGAATTATTTTTCCTCTCGGGTATAATTTAACGGACCGGGTTTATCGTAATCCAATTACGACGAACACAACATTAAATCCAATTTAATGGTCCACTTAAATTATTCCCGTTGATCTTTTAATCCAATTAAAAGATCCAACGTCTCCAACATCTCAACTTTCCATATTTAATCGAAAATCCAATTTACCGATTAAATGAAAAGCCCGATACAATATCGGCCCGTCCATCCAATGGACTTTCCCTTAAGTAATCCAATTACTTATTTTATCCTTCGAGATTTGACTCCAAGTCGATCTCTCAACCTCCTCGGTGATTTGTGTGTGACCTTTAGGTTCACCCTCAGCTAGACTTGGGCCCGTGTCCCACAAAGGCCCGTTACCAAGGGTGGTCGTCTAGCAACGGTCCATGGCACTAGAGACTAGCGTGAATTGGCGTGAACATTTAGGCGCCGATTCCGTATGGGTACGATCCTTCTGTCTACCGTCTCCCGGCCTTAGTCTAGGGTATGGAATTAGGCGTCGGTTCCCATCCTTGACTAGGCATCTATGCTTAATACTCGAGACCACGTATGCTTCATTGTGTTGACAGAGGAAAACCATTCCCTGTTCGACCAACGACTATGGCCACAGCTTCAAACAGCATGAACGTGTCTCCGAGTGCATAGGAACCTCTGTCACATACTGACAGGGGACGGATCCTCTTCTTGGAATCCACCGTCCTCGCTACACATTCTGACTGCACTGGATTCCATTTGAGACTTGCACTAAGCACCTGCACTAAACCTTGTTTGTACCATCGAGTCCATCTCGGATTTCTTGGCCTCAAGCCACTTGTCCGAATCGATGTCCGACATCGCTTCTCCGTACGTCTTTGGATCATTATCCAACTGACCCGGTCAGGCCCAGAAATCTATACCTATCAGGTGCATGGGATACTCTGGCCGACCTACGGAGGACTGGAACAATATCAGTGGGAACCACTGGCTCAGATGTCACTGCCGCCTCATGGGGTGCTTCACTTGATTCCTCAAGGAGCACCTCATCGCTTCGACTATCCGATGGAAAACCTTTTTCCAAGAACACTGCGTTTCGCGAGACAAAAACCTTTTGTTCGGAGGGATCATAGAAATAATACCCCGCAGTTTCTTTTGGATAGCCGATGAACCTGCATAAACTAGACCTCGAGTCCAGTTTATCTCCCACTAATCTCTTGACATATGCGGGGCAACCCCACACTTTCAAGTATTTGTAGGAGCAGGCTTGCCATGCCATATCTCATATGGCGTCTGGGATACCCTTTTAGATGGCGCCAAAGTTCAAAACTTGGGCCGCCGTCTCAAGAGCGTATCCCCAGAAGGAAAGGGGTAGTTCGGTAAAACTCATCATGGATCGAACCATGTCCAACAAGGTCCGATTCCTCCTTTCAGACACACCATTAAGCTGCGGCGTTCCAGGAGGGGTCCACTGAGCGAGAATCCCATTCTCTTTTAGATAATCAGTAAACTCACCACTCAAATACTCTCCACCTCGGTCCGACCCAAGGGCTTTCATCTTTCGACCGGTTTGGTTCTCTACTTCAAGTCTGTATTCCTTAAACCTTCCAAAGGCTTCAGACTTGTACCTCATCAGGTAAACATAACCATACCATGAGTGATTATCGGTAAAGGTTATGAAGTACGAGTACCATCTCTAGCCTGAGTATTTAGTGGACCACAGACATCTGTATGGATCAAATCCAACAGACCACTGGCTAGCGTACTTTGTCCAACAAAGGGTTTCTTGGTCATCTTTCCCTTTAGACAGGATTCGCAGGTCGGTAGGTTGCCCAAATCGTCTATTTCTAGACTCTTTGAGTCCACCAACCTTCTTATCCTATCTTTAGAGATATGACCTATCCTCGCATGCCATATCTGTGCGTTATTATGATCATCCGTTTTCGTTTGTGTTCTGCAGTCATAATCCATTTAGACTGTTGAAGTATGTACAGACTGTTGACCAATGTACCAAGCAGATGAGAAATACCATCTTTGATAATGAAAAAACCGTTTTTGTTGATGGTAAATTCATATCCCTCCTTATCAAGGACCGGGATGGAAACAATGTTTTTAATCATGCTAGGTACATTGAAACAGTCGTTCAGTACAATCCTAACATGACTACTAATGGCTAACTCTAGTGATCCTACGGCCTCCGCAGCAACGGCCTTGCCATCGCCTAGCCTCAGGATCATCTCATCCTTGGTTAGCCTTCTACTTCTTTGCAGTGCCTGCAGATTACTGCAGATGTGAGCACCACACCCGGTATCCAATACCCATGAAGCAAAATTAGTAATCATATTAACTTCAACCACAAACACACCTGGGTTGGAGAGGAGTTGCGGGCACTCCCTCTTCCAATGCCCTTTCCCTTGGCAATGCATGCAGACATCATTTGCCTTGGACCGCTGAGAACCACGGGCCTTCCCTTTCCCTTTGCTCAGTCCAACCGGGGCAACAGGGACGCCCGGAGCGTGAGCAGGGGCCACAACCGTCTTCCCTTTGCCCTTCTTCCTCTTCCAGCGTCCGGCCCTCTTGCCATTCGCCTTGGAGGTCGAAGCCTCTCCTATCAATACCGCCGGCGCCGACTTGTGGGTCGTTGCCTCGTATTGGACCAGCATGTTGATCAACTCATGAATAGACTTCTCAAGTCCGTTCATGTTGTAGTTTAAAACAAACGGGTCATAGGATGGAGGAAGCGACTGGAGGATCACGTCAATGTACGTGTCATTGTTAAGCCCAGCTTTAAGGTCTCGAGTTTCTCCACTAGGGAGAGCATCTTGACCCCATGACTCTGTACAGACGCTCCTTCAGCGAGCTTGGTGCCAAAGAATGCTTTGTGGCGGCATATCGAATATGCCTATCCGGAACCGCATAAACCTCGTTCATGCGGAGCATTATGGCGGAGACGTTGTCCAGCCTCTCATACTGCTTCTGGATGTCGTTAGACATCGAAGCCAGTATGATACTGCGTACTTTTCGGTTGTCCTCATGCCATTTCTCGAACGTCAAACGTTCTTCAGGCGTGGACCCCTCCGGTAAGTTGCTCGGTGGCGGCTCGTCCAAGACGTTGCCTTGGTTCTCGAAACCGAGGACAATCCTCAAGTTTCTCAGCCAGTCCGAGTAGTTCGTTCCGTTGAATTTGTTAGTCTCAAGAATCATAGTTAACGAGTTCTTAGACATATCTACATTAATGAAAATGTAAAGCAGAAATTAGCAGATGATGGTAATATTATTGTTCAAGTTGAAGACTTGGTCTTTTAGTCTTTAACCCTCCCACTATTTATACGAAAAGTCCGCCACTCTCAAGCGGAGTTTCGGAAAACCATTTCCTAGTGGGCTTGGGATCCACAAGCGTAATCTCCATGCCTCGCTTTTACGATTCACATGAAGAAGACCTTGTGGGAGATATCCAATATCATTCTCATCCAATGAGATTCCCAAGATATTTTGCCTCACCTATTCGCATGGTTCAGAGGACTCCGAGCGAACCACGTTACTCAGTGTTAGGCCCGACCCATCAACCAAATCATACCTCAAACTGTCGCCCCCCACGACTCGTGAGACAGGGAAACAGCGAGCGCAGTCTTTTTGTTCACAACAATAGTGCAGCTTTCCCCTAGTCCAAGTGTGGCACGACTCGTGAGACCACACTTGGGTAGTGGTAGCTTCCTCACCACATTGCTATGGATGGAAGGCTCGGACAGACCAAAATACCATTTTGATCCAAGTCCGTTCTGGGCCTAATATTTAATTTGGTCCAACCAAATGAGAGTTTGTGTATGACCGCGACCTCATCACATTATTGTGTTTTAGCATGCATAAATATCCAATATTTAAAGCGATAAATAAATACGCCGCATGCAGAAAACATAGCATACCCCTTTAGGATGATCACAAGCCCAACCTATGCGACCCACTGAGCCCGCAGTGAGTCTATGGTCTGTCTAGGGTGGTCCTAAATTATTACAATAATGATAAACCTATTGTCATTCCAATGGGCCTTGAAGTGCTTCTTGTTTCACGCCTTGATGCTCCTCCTTGGGGTCTCCGACTCCAATTGCTTGTTAAAATTGAAACCTCACCAATCCTATCTACTCTCATTACAACTGAAAGTAATACATCGATTATAAAGAAAACAAGCCTTAACATCATGAGGCTGAAAATACGGGAGATGATAGTCCAAAAACAAGAGGCACGCAGGCCCCACCCAACAGAAAATAAATAAACATTCATTCATCCATACACAAGGTCTAGGACTATGTGATCATCCCATGTTGATTCCATCAACTCACATAACATAATTATTCCAAATAATCATGCATAAATAACCAATGGATATTCCAAATACCCAAGTGATGTCCACCATCACAAAAGCATAAATATACAAATAATATGCAAAATTCAAATTTGAAATTTAATGGATATTTTAAACAATGCATCCAATGCATGTATTAATCCCAAATTAACTAAGCAAATTTAATTCAAGGAATAATCCAATTATCCTAAAATCAAAAATGCAAAATTAACATATTTTCAGAATATTGTGCAGAAAATACAGAAAATCGAATTTTCCGAAAAAAGTCGAAAAAAAACGGCACAAAACGGCCCAGCCGTTGTGCTAGCCGGCCGCCCGCGCGCACAGGGCAACGCGCGCTGGCCTCGGCCAGTAGCGGCTGGCTGCGCACAATAACAATAATATTATTCTGAAAATAAGCATGCAATTTTAGATCCAATCTAACAAAATTAAGCATGCCAAAAGTCCATTAAATCCAAACAATTGAATCATCATATTATTCATATATTTGTGTAATCTAACATGCCAATAAAGCTATTTAAAAATGAAGGACAAGCGGATCCGCCCGGAGCGCGAGCGGAAGCGAGAAAGGCGAGAAAAGTGCGTAAATTTAAATCAAATTCAAAATACGCAAATCCCAAGGGGTGTACCCTTGGGTGCTCAACCGGGCGTTCGATGTAGGATGTGTAAATATTAAAACATATATTTAAACACATAGGGCATAGATATACAAATGAAATCAATCAAAGCGTAATAAAACCGTTACCTTTGATTGTTTAGCGTATGCTCCCGGCTACTAGCGTTGTTCCTTCTCCGGAATGCTCACGAAATCCAAACGTATGGATTCTCCAAAGGTGATCCACACCACACCGGAAGAAACACACGTTCTTCTTGCTAGAAAAGAACGGGTTTAGGAAGGAATCGGTTTAAGAGAAGAACACTATGAATTAGTGTTCTCTTAAACTTACTTTGTTCTTCTTCTTGATTCAAAATCAAGTGAAGAACACAAGTGTAAGAGAGAGAGGGAGCACGAAAATTGAGAGAGAGGAGAGGATTTTTGTCTTCTCTTTTTCCTAGAAAAAGATGAATAATGAATCACTTATGCTAGGTGTTGTATATTCTAATATATATACATAATTAATGTGATTATTGGAATGTGTCTAGGTTCATCCAATGATGTCTAGATTCATTCCAATCAATCACCATCAATTCTTCAATCAAGCCTACCAAAATTTATGGTATGATCAAATCATACCAAAAGGGAAGAGCTTGATTGGAGTTGATTTGTCTCTTTCCAAAAAGAGACAAGTCAACATACCACCTAGCATGCAACATGGCTGATTTTGCTTCCTCCAAGGGAGCATGTCGGCTATGTTTAATTAAGGGAAGAAGTCCAACTTCTTCCTATTCCAAATTAGGAATTATTTCTCCTCTCGTGTATAATTTAACGGACCGGGTTTTATCGTAATCCAATTACGACGAACACAACATTAAATCCAATTTAATGTCCACTTAAATTATTCCCGTTGATCTTTTAATCCAATTAAAAGATCCAACGTCTCAACATCTCAACTTTTCATATTTAATCGAAAATCCAATTTACCGATTAAATGAAAGCCCGATACAATATCGGCCCGTCCATCCAATGGACTTTCCCTTAAGTAATCCAATTACTTATTTTATCCTTCGAGATTGACTCCAAGTCGATCTCTCAACCTTCTCGGTGATTTGTGTGTGACCCTTTAGGTTCACCCTCAGCTAGACTTGGGCCCGTGTCCCACAAGGGCCCGTTACCATGGGTGGCCGTCTAGCAACGGTCCATGGCACTAGAGACTAGGTGAATTGGCGTGAACATTTAGGCGCCGATTCCGTACGGGTACGATCCTTCCGTCTACCGTCTCCCGGCCTTAGTCTAGGGTATGGAATTGGGCGTCGGTTCCCATCCTTGACTAGGCATCTATGCTTAATACTCGAGACTACGTATGCTTCATTGCATCGACACAGGAAACCATTCCCTGTTCGACCAACCACTGTGGCCACAGCTTCAAACAGCATGTACGTGTCTCCGAGTGCATAGGAGATACCTCTATCACATACTGACAGGGGACGGATCCTCTTCTTGGAATCCACCGTCCTCGCTACACATTCTGACTGCACTGGACAAGGCTTATAATGATCATCTTACAGAATGATCACCTCTCGCCAGATCCAAGATACAGCCGTCCTGTGCACGTGACTGCCATGATTCCTCAAGTCTGAGGATTACTCCCATACTATCGGAACCGGGGAATCCAATCATACCGACCAAGCCTCCAAGGCTTCCATATGATGATCCCCGCGAGTCAGTCCAGTCGGCTCGACCCCAGTCGACCAACCCATCAAGATCGTGTAGGCGTCCCACGCCTGTCGCCGATGAAACACGGCACTCATCCAATGAACACGACTCTTGACGCAAGTCTCAATAGGACTCTCGATGCCCTGTCTCGAGGTCCTCGACTTGGAACGTTTCAGACCCAACTCTTAATCAGTTGGTTTCATGACCACCATCCAATGCGTGGCCCAACTGCACGAGTTGTTATCTATGGTCTGTGGGCTTTGTTGCGATATAAGTTAAACACCATTTTAACAAATGTAAGATGAGCGCAACAAAGAAGGTACCATTGGTAACGAATACTCATCTTATTCATCACATAATAATATTACATTCACATCAAGTTGTCGGATAGGTTACAAATTGCCAAACCTATTGGCTTTCTGGTCACCTATTCCAACAAAAAACAAGTAGATCATGCCTAACACATAGATCTATGCCCCTTACATCGAACCGGGCTCTGATACCACTTGAAGGACAAGCGGATCCGCCCGGGAGCGCGAGCGGAAGCGAGAAACGCGAGAAAGTGCGTAAATTTAAATCAAATTCAAAAATACACGAATCCCAAGGGGTGTACCCTTGGGTGCTCAATCGGGCGTTCGATGTAGGATGTGTAAATATTAAAACATACATTTAAGCACATAGGGCATAGATATATATAAATAAAATCAATCAAAGCGTAATAAACCGTTACCTTTGATTGTTTAGCGTATGCTCCCGGCTACTTGCGTTGTTCCTTCTCCGGAATGCTCACGAAATCCAAACGTATGGATTCTCCAAAGGTGATCCACAACACACCGGAAGAAACACACGTTCTTCTTGCTAGAAAAGAACGGGTTTAGGAAGGAATCGGTTTTAGAGAAGAACACTATGAATTAGAGTTCTCTTAAACTTACTTTGTTCTTCTTCTTGATTCAAAATCAAGTGAAGAACACAAGTGTAAGAGAGGGAGGGAGCACGAAATTTTGAGAGAGAGGAGAGGATTTTTTTCTTCTCAATTCCTAGAAAAAGATGAATAATGAATCACTTATGCCAGGTGTTGTATATTCTAATATATATACATAATTAATGTGATTATTGGAATGTGTCTAGGTTCATCCAAGGATGTCTAGATACTTTCCAATCAATCAACATCAATTCTTCAATCAAGCCTACCAAAATTTATGGTATGATCAAATCATACCAAAAGGGAAGAGCTTGATTGGAGTTGATTTGTCTCTTTCCAAAAGAGACAAGTCAACGTACCACCTAGCATGCAACATGGCTGATTTTGCTTCCTCCAAGGGAGCATGTCGGCTATGTTTAATTAAGGGAAGAAGTCCAACTTCTTCCTACTCCAAATTAGGAATTATTTCTCCTCTCGGGTATAATTTAACGGACCGGGTTTTATCGTAATCCAATTACGACGAACCCAATATTAAATCCAATTTAATGTCCACTTAAATTATTCCCGTTTCTTTTAATCCAATTAAAAGATCCAATGTCTCAACATCTCAACTTTTCATATTTAATCGAAAATCCAATTTACCGATTAAATGAAAGCCCGATACAATATCGACCCGTCCATCCAATGGACTTTCCCTTAAGTAATCCAATTACTTATTTTATCCTTCGAGATTGACTCCAAGTCGATCTCTCAACCTCCTCGGTGATTTGTGTGTGACCCTTTAGGTTCACCCTCAGCTAGACTTGGGCCCGTGTCCCACAAGGGCCCGTTACCATGGGTGGCCGTCTAGCAACGGTCCATGGCACTAGAGACTAGGTGAATTGGCGTGAACATTTAGGCGCCGATTCCGTACGGGTACGATCCTTCCGTCTACCGTCTCCCGGCCTTAGTCTAGGGTATGGAATTAGGCGTCGGTTCCCATCCATGACTAGGAATCTATGCTTAATACTCGAGACCACGTATGATTCATTGTGTCAACAGAGGAAACCATTCCCTGTTCGACCAACCACTGTGGCCACAGCTTCAAACAGCATGAACGTGTCTCCGAGTGCATAGGAGATACCTCTGTCACATACTGACAGGGGACGGATCCTCTTCTTGGAATCCACCGTCCTCGCTACACATTCTGACTGCACTGGACAAGGCTTATGATAATCATCTTACAGAATGATTACCTCTTGCTAGATCCAAGATACAGCCGTCCTGTGCACGCGACTGCCATGATCCCTCAAGTCTGAGGATTACTCCCGTACTATCGGAACCGGGGAAAACCAATCATACCGACCAAGCCTCCAAGGCTTTCATATGATGATCCCTGTGAGTGAGTCCAGTCGGCTCGACCCCAGTCGACCAACCCATCAAGATCGTGTATGCGTCCCACGCCTGTCGCCGATGAAACACGGCACTCATCCAATGAACACGACTCTTGACGCAAGTCTCAATAGGACTCTCGATGCCCTGTCTCGAGGTCCTCGACTTGGAACGTTTCAGACCCAACTCTTAATCAGTTGGTTTCATGACCACCATCCACTTCGTGGCCCAACTGCACGAGTTGTTATCCATGGTCTGTGGGCTTTGTTGCGATATAAGTTAAACACTGTTTTAACAAATGTAATATGAGCGCAACAAAGAAGGTACCATTGGTGACGAACACTCATCTTATTCATCACATAATAATATTACATTCACATGAAGTTGTCGGATAGGTTACAAATTGCCAAACCTATTGGCTTTCTGGTCACCTATTCCAACACCAACATCCTTTTAAGCTCCTCATCAGTCTTAGGAGACTGTTTCTTGGATATCTTAATTCCATGCCTCATAGGACGGAATCCTCGTTTTGAGTTCTCCATCTTGAATCTCTTCAAGACTTTCTCAATGTACGAGGACTGGGCCATTCCTAACATCCTTTTAGATCTATCCCTGTAGATCTTGATGCCAAGGATGTAGGATGCCTCGCCCATATCCTTCATGGAGAATTGCATTGATAGCCAAGCTTTAGTAGTACCCAACATCTTAGCATCATTCCCAATTAGCAAGATGTCATCCACGTAAAGCACCAGAAACGCAACTGAGCTCCCACTGATCTTCTTGTATACACAAGGATCGCACTCGTTCTTGATGAAATCATATCCCCGTATGACTTCATCAAAACGTATGTTCCAGCTTCGGGTTTAACCCCTTTTGGTGGATCTGCTAGGGTCCAAACCTTGTTTGTACTCATCGAGTCCATCTCGGATTTCATGGCCTCAAACCACTTGTCCGAATCGATGTCCGACATCGCTTCTCCGTACGTCTTTGGATCATTATCCAACTGACCGGTCAGGCCCAGAAATCCATACCTATCAGGTGCATGGGATACTCTGGCCGACCTACGGAGGACTGGAACAATATCAGTGGGAACCACTGGCTCAGATGTCACTGCCGCCTCATGGGGTACCTCACTTGATTCCTCAAGGAGTACCTCATCGCGTCGACTATCCGATGGAAAACCCTTTTTTCCAGGAACACTGCGTTTCGCGAGACAAAAACCTTTTGCTCGGAGGGATCATAGAAATAATACCCTGCAGTTTCTTTTGGATAGCCGATGAACCTGCATAAACTAGACCTCGAGTCCAGTTTATCTCCCACTAATCTCATGACATATGTGGGGCAACCCCACACTTTGAAGTATTTGTAGGAGGCAGGCTTGCCATGCCATATCTCATATGGCGTCTGGGATACCCTTTTAGATGGCGCCAAGTTCAAAACTTTGGCCGCCGTCTCAAGAGTGTATCCCCAGAAGGAAAGGGGTAGTTCGGTAAAACTCATCATGGATCGGACCATGTCCAACAAGGTCCGATTCCTCCTTTCAGACACACCATTAAGCTGCGATGTTCCAGGAGGGGTCCACTGTGAGAGAATCCCATTCTCTTTTAGATAATGAGTAAACTCACCACTCAAATACTCTCCACCTCGGTCCGACCGAAGGGCTTTCATCTTTCGACCGGTTTGGTTCTCTACTTCAAGTCTGTATTCCTTAAACCTTCCAAAGGCTTCAGACTTGTACCTCATCAGGTAAACATAACCATACCGTGAGTGATCATCGGTAAAGGTTATGTAGTACGAGTACCCACCTCTAGCCTGAGTATTTAGTGGACCACAGACATCTGTATGGATCAAGACCACTGGCTAGCGTACTTTGTCCAACAAAGGATTTCTTGGTCATCTTTCCCTTTAGACAGGATTCGCAGGTCGGTAGGTTGTCCAAATCGTCTATTTCTAGACTCTTTGAGTCCACCAACCTTCTTATCCTATTTTTAGAGATATGACCTAACCTCGCATGCCATATCTGTGCGTTATTATGATCATCATGTTTTCGTTTGTGTTCTGCAGTCATAATCCAATTAGACTGTTGAAGTATGTACAGACCGTTGACCAATGTACCAAGCAGATGAGAAATACCATCTTTGATAATGAAAAAACCGTTTTTATTGATGGTAAATTCATATCCCTCCTTATCAAGGACCGGGATGGAAACAATATTTTTAATCATGCTAGGTACATAGAAACAGTTGTTCACAACAATCCTAACATGACTACTAATGGCTAACTCTAGTGATCCTACGGCCTCCGCAGCAACGGCCTTGCCATCGCGTAGCCTCAGGATCATCTCATCCTTGGTTAGCCTTCTACTTCTTTGCAGTGCCTGCAGATCACTGCAGATGTGAGCACCATACCCGGTATCCAATACCCATGAAGCAGAATTAGTAATCATATTAACTTCAACCACTAACACACCTGGGTTGGAGAGGAGTTGTTGGCACTCCCTCTTCCAATGCCCTTTCCCTTGGCAATGCATGCAGACATCATTTGCCTTGGACCGCTGAGAACCACGGGCCTTCCCTTTCCCTTTGCTCGGTCCAACCGGAGCAACAGGGACGCCTGGAGCGTGAGCAGGGGCCACAACCGTCTTCCTTTTGCCCTTCTTCCTCTTCCAGCGTCCGGCCCTCTTGCCATTCGCCTTGGAGGTCGAAGCCTCTCCTATCAATACCGCCGGCGCCGATTTGTGGGTCGTTGCCTCGTATTGGACCAGCATGTTGATCAACTCATGAATAGACTTCTCAAGTCCGTTCATGTTGTAGTTTACAACAAACGGGTTATAGGATGGAGGAAGCGACTGGAGGATCACGTCAATGTACGTGTCATTGTTAAGCCCAGCTTTAAGGTCCTCGAGTTTCTCCACTAGGGAGAGCATCTTGACCCCATGACTCTGTACAGACGCTCCTTCAGCGAGCTTGGTGCCAAAGAATGCTTTTGTGGCGGCATATCTAATATGCCTATCCGGAACCGCATAAACCTCGTTCATGCGGAGCATTATGGCGGAGACGTTGTCCAGCCTCTCATACTGCTTCTGGATGTCGTTAGACATCGAAGCCAGTATGATACTGCGTAGTTTCCGGTTGTCCTCATGCCATTTCTCGAACGTCAAACGTTCTTCAGGCGTGGACCCCTCCGGTAAGTCGCTCGGTGGCGGCTCGTCCAAGACGTAGCCTTGGTTCTCGAAACCGAGGACAATCCTCAGGTTTCTCAGCCAGTCCGAGTAGTTCGTTCCGTTGAATTTGTTAGTCTCAAGACTCATGGTTAACGGGTTCTTAGACATATCTACATTATTAAAAAATGTAAAGCAGAAATTAGCAGATGATGGTAATATTATTGTTCAAGTTGAAGACTTGGTCTTTTAGTCTTTAACCCTCCCACTATTTATACAAAAGTCCGCCACTCTCAAGCGGAGTTTCAGGAAACCATTTCCTAGTGGGCTTGGGATCCACAAGCGTAATCTCCATGCCCCGCTTTTATGATTCACATGAAGAAGACCTTGTGGGAGATATCCAATATCATTCTCATCCAATGAGATTCCCAAGATATTTTGCCTCACCTATTCACATGGTCCCGAGGACTCCAAGCGAACCATGTTACTCAGTGTTGGGCCCGACCCATCAACCAAATCATGCCTCAAACTGTCGCCCCCCACGACTCGTGAGACAGGGAAATAGCGAGCGTAGTCTTTTTGTTCACAACAATAGTGTAGCTTTCCCCTTGTCCAAGTGTGCCACGACTCGTGAGACCACACTTGGGTAGTGGTAGCTTCCTCACCACATTGTTGTGGATGGAAGGCTCGGACAGACAAAAATACCATTTTGATCCAAGTCCGTTCTGGGCCAAATATTTAATTTGGTCCAACCAAATGAGAGTTTGTGTGTGACCGAGACCTCATCACATTATTGTGTTTTAGCATGCATAAATATCCAATATTTAAAGCGATAAATAAAAAAACGCCGCATGCATAAAACATAGCATACCCCTGTTGGGATGATCACAAGCCCAACCTATGCGACCCACTGAGCCCGCAGTGAGTCTATGGTCTGTCTAGGGTGGTCCTAAATTATTACAATAGTAATATACCCATTGTCATTCCAATGGGCCTTGTAGTGCTCTTGTTTCACGCCTTGATGCTCCTCCTTGGGGTCTCCGACTCCAATTGCTTGTTAAAATTGAAACCTCACCAATCCTATCTACTCTCATTACAACTGAAAGTAATACATCGGTAATAAAGAAAACAAGCCTTAACATCATGAGGCTGAAAATACGGGAGATGATAGTCCCAAAAACAAGAGGCACGCAGGCCCCACCCAACAGAAAATAAATAAACATTCATTCATCCATACACAAGGTCTAGGGCTTTGTGATCATCCCATGTTGATTCCATCAACTCACATAACATAATTATTCCAAATAATCATGCATAAATAACCAATGGATATTCCAAATACCCAAGTGATGTCCACCATCACAAAAGCATAAATATACAAATAATATGCAAAATTCAAATTTAAAATTTAATGGATATTTTAAACAATGCATCCAATGCATGTATTAATCCCAAATTAATTAAGCAAATTTAATTCAAGAAATAATCCAATTATCCCAAAATCAAAAATGCAAAATTAACATATTTTCATAATATTGTGCAGAAAATACAGAAAATCGAATTTTCCGAAAAAAGTCGAAAAAACGGCACAAAACGGCCCAGCCGTTGTGCTGGCCGGCCGCCTGCGCGCACAGGGCAGCGCGCGCGCTGGCCCTCGGCCAGCAGCGGCCGGCTGCGCACAGCGCGTGCAGGCGCTCGCCTGCGCGCGGCCACTGCCGGCCCGACCAAATATTTTTTTTTTTTTGTGTTTTTCAAAACTGTTTCAGCACAATAACATTAATATTATTCTGAAAATAAGCATGCAATTTTAGATCCAATCTAACAAAATTAAGCATGCCAAAAGTCCTTTAAATCCAAACAATTGAATCATCATATTATTCATATATTTATGTAATCTAACATGCCAATAAAGCCATTTAAAAACAAGTAGATCATGCCAAACACATAGATCTATGCCCCTTACATCGAACCGGGCTCTGATACCACTTGAAGGACAAGCGGATCCGCCCGGGAGCGCGAGCGGAAGCGAGAAAAGCGAGAAATTGCGTAAATTTAAATCAAATTCAAAATACGCGAATCCCAAAGGGTGTACCCTTGGGTGCTCAACCGGGCGTTCGATGTAGGATGTGTAAATATTAAAACATATATTTAAACACATAGGGCATAGATATACAAATGAAATCAATCAAAGCGTAATAAACCGTTACCTTTGATTGTTTAGCGTATGCTCCCGGCTACTAGCGTTGTTCCTTCTCCGGAATGCTCACGAAATCCAAACGTATGGATTCTCCAAACATGATCCACACCACACCGGAAGAAACACACGTTCTTCTTGCTAGAAAAGAACGGGTTTAGGAAGGAATCGGTTTAAGAGAAGAACACTATGAATTAGTGTTCTCCTAAACTTACTTTGTTCTTCTTCTTGATTCAAAATCAAGTGAAGAACACAAGTGTAAGAGAGGGAGGGAGCACGAAATTTTGAGAGAGAGGAGAGGATTTTTGTCTTCTCTTTTTTCTAGAAAAAGATGAATAATGAATCACTTATGCTTGGTGTTGTATATTCTAATATATATACATAATTAATGTGATTATTGAAATGTGTCTAGGTTCATCCAAGGATGTCTAGATTCATTCCAATCAATCACCATAAATTCTTCAATCAAGCCTACCAAAATTTATGGTAGGATCAAATCATACCAAAAGGGAAGAGCTTGATTGGAGTTGATTTGTCTCTTTCCAAAATAGATAAGTCAACATACCACCTAGCATGAAAATGGCTGATTTTGCTTCTTCCAAGGGAGCGTGTCGGCCATATTTAATTAAGGAAAGAAGTCCAACTTCTTCCCATTCCAAAATTAGGAATTATTTCTCCTCTCGGGTATAATTTAACGGACCGGGTTTTATCGTAATCCAATTACGACGAACCTGATATTAAATCCAATTTAATGTCCACTTAAATTATTCCCGTTGATCTTTTAATCCAATTAAAAGAGCCCACGTCTCAACATCTCAACTTTTCATATTTAATCGAAAATCCAATTTACCGATTAAATGAAAGCCCGATACAATATCGGCCCGTCCATCCAATGGACTTTCCCTTAAGTAATCCAATTACTTATTTTTATCCTTCGAGATTGACTCCAAGTCGATCTCTCAACCTCCTCGGTGATTTTTTGTGTGACCCTTTAGGTTCACCCTCAGCTAGACTTGGGCTCGTGTCCCACAAGGGCCCGTTACCATGGGTGGCCGTCTAGCAACGGTCCATGGCACTAGAGACTAGGTGAATTGGCGTGAACATTTAGGTGCCGATTCCGTACGGGTACGATCCTTCTGTCTACCGTCTCCCGGCCTTAGTCTAGGGTATGGAATTGGGCGTCGGTTCCCATCCTTGACTAGGCATCTATGCTTAATACTCGAGACCACGTATGCTTCATTGCGTCGACACAGGAAACCATTCCCTGTTCGACCAACCACTGTGGCCACAGCTTCAAACAGCATGAACGTGTCTCCGAGTGTATAGGAGATACCTCTGTCACATACTGACAGGGGACGGATCCTCTTCTTGGAATCCACCGTCCTCGCTACACATTCTGACTGCACTGGACAAGGCTTATGATAATCATCTTACAGGATGATTACCTCTCGCCAGATCCAAGATACAGCCGTCCTGTGCACGCGACTGCCATGATCCCTCAAGTCTGAGGATTACTCCCGTACTATCGGAACCGGGGAAAACCAATCATACCGACCAAGCCTCCAAGGCTTCCATATGATGATCCCCGCGAGTCAGTCCAGTCGGCTCGACCCCAGTCGACCAACCCATCAAGATCGTGTAGGCATCCCACGCCTGTCGCCGATGAAACACGGCACTCATCCAATGAACACGACTCTTGACGCAAGTCTCAATAGGACTCTCGATGCCCTGTCTCGAGGTCCTCGACTTGGAACGTTTCAGACCCAACTCTTAATCAGTTGGTTTCATGACCACCATACAATGCGTGGCCCAACTGCACGAGTTGTTATCCATGGTCTGTAGGCTTTGTTGCGATATAAGTTAAACACCGTTTTAACAAATGTAAGATGAGCGCAACAAAGAAGGTACCATCGGTGACGAACACTCATCTTATTCATCACATAATAATATTACATTCACATCAAGTTGTCGGATAGGTTACAAATTGCCAAACCTATTGGCTTTCTGGTCACCTATTCCAACCATGGACAATTGCGTTTGTGGACCTCAAGCCCACTAGGAAATGGTTTCCCAGAACCCCATTTGAGAGTAATGGGCTTTCGCAGAAATAGTGGGAGGGGTTAATGACTAAAGACCAAGTCTTAACTTGGACATAATATTACTATAATCAACTTAATATTTTTATGTTTACATCTTTGAATGTATATGTCTAAGAATCCACTAACGCCAATACTAGAGGCTAATATTTTTAATGGAACAAACTACAATGGCTGGCTGCGAAATCTTAAAATAGTCTTAGTTTTCGAGAACCAGACTTACATTCTGGATAAGGATCTTCCTCAGGCCTTGCCGGATGGGTTAATGCCTCAAGAACGCTTGGCGTTCGAGAAGATGCATGCTGACCACCGGCAGGTCTGCAGCATCGTACTGGCCTCGATGACTAACAAGATCCAGAAGCAGTACGATAGGCTAGATGATGTTGGCTCGATTATGCTTCATTTGCAAGATATCTATGCGGTCTTGGACCGGCAAGTTAGATACGCTGCAACGAAGGTATTCTTCGGAGTTAAGATGACAGAAGGATTGTCTGTACAAGAGCATGGAGCGATGATGCTATCCCTTGTGGAGAAGCGCAAAGACCTCCAAGCTAATCTTGAAAAAGAGACGTACATCGATGTGATCCTTCAGTCTGTTTCTACCTCCTTCGACCAATTTATTGTCGACTTGATCAATTTGTTGGTCCGGTACGAGGCAATGATTGAAAAATCTGCGCCGGTGGTACTAGTGGGAGAGTCTTTGACCTCAGAAGCGAAAGGCAAGGGTGCCAGACGCTGGAAGAGGAAGAAAGCTAAGACAACATCAGCCGTTGCTAGCACTTCGAGTGATCCTGTTACACCGCTGGGCGGAGGTAAAGGAAAGAGGAAGAGGGTTCGGCAGTCAAAGTCATATATTGCAAACGATGTGTGCAATAACTGTCGTGAAAAGGGACATTGGAAGAGGGAGTGTCCCAAGCTCCTTTCCAATGAAGGTACATTTGAATTGAGTACCAACATGATTATTATTCTACTCTTTGGTATTGGATACCAGTTAATCATAATCTACGAATGGTTTGCAGATGGTTATGAGTAGAAAGCCCAGACAGGTCCTAAGGCTTAGCGATGGCAGGGCTATTATTGCAAAGACTAGGGACTAGTTAGGCTTAGCATAACAATGATCATGTTAGGATAGAGTTTGAAAGGAAATATGTAACCTGGCATGATCGAAGTATGATTTTATGTACTGTTGGACAGCCTTTTTAATTACATACGTTTGATCAATAAAATTGCTTTATTTGACAAAGAATGACTATTCTTGTCTGCTAGGTGGGATACATAATTATCCTTAAACATTATCCCATAATTGGATTATGAGTACTCAAATCAAATGATTAAAACGGATAATCAAGATAAACTTACAAATTTGACATCCATAAGCTAGGATGGTTTTTCCTTTAGTTAAGGACGAGGAAGTTGGAAGATTCAAAGAGTCTAGCGATAGAGAATTAGAGTCGACTAGCTTACAAGTCCTCTCTGAGATGGAAAGACTATAAGGCTTCTTTGTTGGACAAAGTGGACTTGCCAAACGTCTATCAGATTAGATCCATGTAGACATTCGTAGGTTACTGAGTACACAGCACCAGAAGAGGGTTCACAAGTCTAAGGACATTGTATAGGTTCGGGGAATTAGACTTGGAGTGAGAACCAAGCTGATTGCAAAATTAAACCTCTCGATTAGATCGAAGGGGCGTGTATTTAGTATGAGTTCTTGAATATCCAGATGAGAATGGAATTCTCACTCAGTGGAATTCTTCCTGTAAGGACCATGGTTGAACGGTCTCTGATAAGGGAGAAATCGAACCTTGTTAGACTTGGTTCGATGGGGGTTTCACTAAATTACCTTAAACCGTCTAGACATTGACTTGAAAGGTTGCCAAGTTGAGAAACATGGCATTTTCTAATAGTCATGATCTAGGTGTCATATAGGATGTGGTTTGGCAAGCCTGCATGCTACAAAGTTCTTGAGTAAATCGGATGGTCTCACATACGACAAGGGACTAGTGGGAGACAACTTAGACTAGGTGTTTGATTTGTGCAGGTTTAATACAGAATAATGCAAACATCATTTGTAATTATATTATTCCACTGACTATATTCCAGTCCTCCTAGGGATAACCAGAATACCTTAGTCACTTAAGAGATATAGGTTTCTGGGCCTGTCCGGTCAATTGGATTATCATCCAAAAGATACAAGGAGAAGCGATGTTAGACATCGGGTTTGGATCAATGGCTTAGAGCTATTAGATCCTTCATGAAAATTGAAACTGGGTTTCAAATTTTGTATGATCGGAATATTCGTTTTGACGATTTCATACGGAGTATGAATCGATCAGTAACAGGCTTTAGGGTCAGTGGGAGGATAGTTTTGTTCTAAGTGTTTAGTATGCAATGTCTTATTCATTTGGAATGAATTTAAGATGTTAGGAAACACTGAAACACGAGCATTGTTCATACAATTCTCCATGATAGGAATTGGATTCCTTTATACAGGGATAAGTTGTTCAAGACTCAGTCACATTAGACTGATGAGAAAGCTTAGATGTTTGACATCCCCTACATCTTTGCCTTAAGCAGCATGAAAATGTTGTTTGTGCATTGGGCCTGATGTTGTGTATGCTTTGTGCATAACAACGGTTATTGGGCTTGTGCCGAGAAGGCAGTAGACAACTGTTGAGAATATCTTTAATACCTGAATAAGGATTAAAGAAGTGTTCTTGATGCACATTTTGTGGAGGGTTGATTCTAGAAGGCTATAGCGATACTAGCTTCCAGAATCATGTGAATAATGTTTAGTCTCAATATGTATATACATTTGGACTTAATGGTGAGTGTGGTAGCTTGGAAAGGTTTCAAGCAGGATACCATGACATGTCATTATGAAAGTCGAATGTATGGTGACTTTGGAAGTCGTTTATGGAAAGTGGTTTGGATTGAAAACTGCATCCATAGGATGGATGTGGTGCCTAGCACAGCCGAGGCAATAGTTGCCTTGGAGGCGAACAACTAGGCTTTGGCAAAAGCGTTTTGGGCCCGAGATCTCATCACAGATCCACAGAAAATTCTTACACAACCACCATTTGCAGGCAGCAATGGTAGGAAGCGGTGACACGGTTGGACCGTGTCACTTCGGCAGAGAAATATAGTAGACCCACGAGACCGAGCCGATATCGTAGATTGCTCATGCTCAGAAGGCTCTGAACAGCATGGGTAATTGGCTTTGTGGTCAAGTGGGAGATTGTTAGAATAGGTGACCAGAAAGTCAATTAGATTGGCTGTTCTGGGAACTATTCGTCGATCTTTATCAAAGTAATATTATACTGATGGATAAAGTAAGTATTCATCATTGGAAAAATGTTTTGTTGTGCTTACTACTTACATTGAATGGTGTTTCAATGTCATAATAAATGCCCACAGACCAATTGGTTAAACCCATTGAGTTGAGCTGCGCATAGGTTGGCGGCTATGAAACCAACTCCTTAAGGGTCGGTCTGAAATGTTCCAAGTCGAGGACCTCAAGACTGGGCCTTGAGTGTCCTATTGAGACTTTCACTAAGTATTGCATTCACTGGGTGAGTGCCGAGTTTCATCGGTGCCAGACGTAGGTTGTCTATGCAATTTTAGTGGGTTAGTTGGGAAGATAGTCGACTGACTGAACTGACTCGCGGGAATCGTCATATGGAAGCCTTGGAGGCTTGGTCTGTATGACTAGAATTCCCGATTCCGATAGTACGGGATTAGTCCTCGAACTTGAGGAATCATGGCAGTCGCATGCATATGAAGGTTCTATCTTGGATTTGGCGAGAGGTGACTGTGTCTTTGATATGGTCATTATAAGCCTTGTCCAGTGCAGTCAGAGTATGTAGTGAGGACGGTGGATTCCAATAGAGAATCTGTCCCCTGTCAGTATTTGACAGCTATCTCTCCTATGCGCTTTGAGATGGTTTCGACCCATTAAGTCCACGACCGTAGCGATTGGTTGAGTAGGGAATGGTTTCCTAGGTCGATTAATAGAGTTAACGCGTCTCGAGTTTGTAGCACAGTTGCCTAGTCCAGGATGGGAACCGACACCCAATTCCATGCCTTAGACTAAGGCCGGGAGATGGTTGACAAAGGACTGTACCTGTATGGAATTCGGAGGCTAAATGTTCACGCCAACATTCACCTAGTCTCTAGTGCCATGGACCGTTGCTAGACGGCTACCCATGGTAACGGGCATTTCTGATTAATGGTTAATCATAAATAATTAATTGAATTAGATTTAATTAATCAATTGTGTTGGACACAAGCCCAAGTCTAGTTGAGGGTGAACCTAAAGATTCACACACAAATCACTATGGAAGTAGTGGAATTAATTTGGAATTAATTCTGGAAGAAGTGAATTAATTTAATTGAATTAAATTAATTCAAGGAGAATATAAATGATTGGATCATTTACTGGGAAAATCCATTGGATGGATGGCCCATGAATTAATTAATTGGACTAATTAATTTTGGGCTTAATACCTTTAAATTAATTGGATTAATTTATTGGGTTTCGTTTAATTAATTGATTGGATCAATTAATTAGTGTTTGAGTTGATGTTTATTTAATTGGATTAAATAAACTTTTGGATTTCAATAAGGTTTAAAATTAATTGGATTAATTTAAAACCCATGGATCACTTGATTTTATTTGATTAAATCAAGACCGGTCAAACCGGTCCATGACTTGAAATCAAAGCTCAAAGGTTTGATGCAGGTTTTAGAGGAATTGAAAGTCCTCCATGTAAGCAATGATGTGGCTTGCCATGATGTAGGTGGTTGGAGGTTGAGCCCAAGTTGAAAGTCCACATATTGTGCTAACATGGTTGGAGGTTGAGCCCAAGTTGTGCATTAGTGTGTAGGTGGTTTTGGAAACTACCTACAACTATACAACACATGTATACACTTTTGATCTCCCTAACTTGCACTCTGGAGCACACAAGCCAAGAAAATGTCCAGCTTTTTCTCCTTCTTTTGAGTTCTCTTTGAATTGGATTCAAGATGAGAACATGAGAAAGACGTATACACTAATTAATAATGTAATACGTTTTTCGTTTCTTCCTTGATCTAGCTTCTACCTAGCAGTAGATGTAGATTTGCTTCCATTGTTGTGGTGTGGACAAATTAGAGGAGTTCTAATTTGAATCCTAAGGTGAACGGAAAAGGAACAAAGAGAAAATCAAAGCTTGTTGCCGTTGTATATGTGAAACGAAAAAGGTATGTTTCTATTTAAATTATCGTACCTTTTTGTTTCCTCCTCTAGCCACATGTTCAAGCATATTTTTCTGTATGTTATGATGCTTTCGAATACACCGAATGCCCGGGAATTCAAAGGGAACACCCCTTTGAAATCGTTTTTAAATTTCTTTTATTTTACGCTTCCGCCGCGTTCCCGGGCCGTACCGGTTCTTTCATTTGTGTCTTGTCCCTAAAATCTGTGGCCACAGTAACTGAACAGAAGGGAAGGATTCCCTTACGGCGTTTAGTGAGGACAGACCGACACCTAGGTCCAAAATGGTACCTGCATTTTTCCTGCCCTAGACCCTAAGTGGTGAGACCGTAGACAGAAGGACAAGTGTACTGTTAGAGCCTAAATGTTCATCCCTGAATATTCACCTAGTCTCTAGTGCCATGGACCGTTGCTAGATGGCCACCATGGTAACGGGCAAATTCTAGGAATCCGATCAAGTCTAGCTGAAAGGTGAACCTAAAGAGTCACACACAATCCACACACACATTAAGTGTTTAATTTAGAATTAAATATTGAAGAAATGGAATGATTAAACTGGATTTAATCGGATCCTTAATTTTCTTGGAGAGAATTAATTCCTTTTATTAGATAAAAGGGATTAATCTAATAAATTAGATTTATTAGAAAATTAATTTAATGGGCCTAGAATAAATATTTATATTTATTATATTTATTTATTGCCTTTTGGAATATTTAAATAAGTTTTAAATATTCCATTAAACTAAATTAATGGTTGAGATTAAAAGCAGAGATGGATGGCTAGGATTAAATTTGACTAGGTCAAATAGTACTTTGACTAGGACTTTGACTAGGTCAAAATCCTAGTCAAAATAGTCTTCTTTAGAGTTGGAGTTTGAAGAGGATTAAACTCCTCCTCTATATATAGTCCTAGCCCCTCACTATTAGAGAGGTGATGAAACTCCAACACACACACACTCACACACACAACTCGTCTCTCTCCTCTCTCCCTCTCGTCCGCCCTCTCTCTCTCTCTCTCTCTCTCTCGAAATTGTTTCTTGTTCTTTTGTTCTTGGAACAATCGAACTTAGGAGAATTAATCCCGTTAACTCAATAACGTGCGGTTAATTCATTCTCTCCAAAATACTTGTTCGTTCACTGGCACGACGTGCAAGATACGTGGGTGGATTGCGTGTTACAATTTGGAGAATCTCACATACGAGATTTGGTGCAAATCGGGGAACAACGCTAGTACCGGTTAGAAGACGAAAACGACAATCGGTAGGTTTCGATTTAATTTTCGTTGCTCTCTTTATTTTAATTCCTATGGCCTCCATGATTATTTTATATGCTTTTAATTCATGAGACACACCGAACACCCGGGAACTTCAAAGGTACACCCCTTGAACGTGTTCTTTTATTTACATAAAAGTATGATTTAATTTTTGTTATTTAATTTTATACCGCGCTTCCGCATTCTCGCTATTTTCCCGGATGATCCACAATCTTTCAGTGGTATCAGAGCCCGGTTCGGTGTATAGGCCTTGGGTTTTACGTGCGTTTTAAAGCATGAAACGTGATTTGGCATGTTTTATTAGTTCTTGATTATATTATATTATTAAAGCATGTCGTTTTCTTGCTTTTTATTCGTATGAATTTTGGTGCCGCAGCACGCCGACCAGCCGGAGGCTGGCCGCGTGCACAGGCAAGGCAGACGTGCGCAGGCAAGGGAGCCTGCGCGCGGCCGCCTGCGCCAGGCGCGCAGCCAACCTGCCGGATGGCGCGGCCGGGCGTCAGGCAGGCCACTGGCCGGGCGTGCGCGCAAATGGGCAGGGAAGCCCGTGCGCGCGCGCCGGGATGCCTGCGCACCCGGACGCGCGGCCAGAGGGGCAGCGCGCGCACACGAGGCGGCGCCGCTAGGCGCGCGCGCACGTAGACGGTGATGTCTGCGTGCGCACATCCGTCAGGCGCCCCCAGTGCGTGCACCCATCAGGCGCACCCGCACTGCACAGAACAGGCGCGCGACTGTCGGCCGACTGGCTAGCGCGCACGGGCAAGCAAGCCTGCGCGCGCGCGCGTCGTGCAGCCTGCTGCCCACCAGGTGCGCGCGCACACACACGCAGGGGCCTGCGCTCGCGCGCCCAGTCAGGCAGCGCCTACACACGCGTAGGGGCGGCAGGCTGAGCCTGCTGCCCTGCGTGCACGCCGGCTGGCTGCTGCCCGTGGCGGCGGCCGGCTGCCGGTTTAATTAGGGTTTCTCCCTTTTTATTTTATTTTATTTTTCAGTTTTAATTTTAATTAATTCTGAAAATACGTTTTTGTTCAATTTTTGCCTAATTTTCTAAGACATTATTTTAGGAGGTAAAATTATATTGAATTTGGAATCGCGGGGATAATTTACCTAGAAATAATGAGGAAAGGTTTTCCTAAAACGAGAAAATATTATTACCAACGGTTGTACCATATTTTCATACGTTACGCATTTATTTCTTATTATCTTGGATAATTATGATTGGTAATCATATGTTGTTAGCATATATTTTTTATGTGATTGGATCATATTATGATTATGTGTGTTGGATGGAAATGGATGATCACGAGCCCTAGACCGGATGTATGGTTTAAGTTCATGTTGGGCCTGTGTGCCTCTTTTACTGCTTTCTCCTTTTCCTCTTTCTAGTTGTCTTGGAATAATAAGGCATTCTATCTCCCTCCTTATGTACTCCCCCCGGGATTTCGCTGGGGTTTCTATTTTTTAATATGTAATGAGAGTAGAATAGGAGTGAGGTTTTAATTTCATGTAATTGATGGAGAAGAAGGAAGGTCCACATGGAGAGCCCAAACGGGAGGTTCCAAGGCGTTTCCATAAAGAGAAGAAAGAGAAAAGAGACCAAGGCCCATCAGAATGATAATTGGGTTACTATTAATGTAATAGTGTAGGACCAACCCTAGATTGACCATGGATCCACTGCGGGCTCAGTAGATCGCATAGGATTCGAGCTCGTGATCATCCAATAGGGGCGTGCTAGGCTTTAATTTTGCATGTGGTTATTTTGATGGATGAATGGCGTTTTTATTTATCATATAACTGATGTGGATGCAATTTATTTATTACGCATTGTGGATGAATGTGTAGATATATTATATTATGAGATCTCGATCATTTACTACTCTCACATTGGTTGGACCAATGTCCAAATATTAGACCCTAGACAAAATGGACATAAACTCTAGGAGTTTGTCCATGCCTTCCAATCCATGGCATAGTGAGTAAGCTAATTTATGTCAATAGCGTGGTCTCACGAGTCGTGGCACGTCTATTGTACTTAAAAGAAGCTGCACTATGTCATGAACGAAAAGTAGACCACTGTTACATGTCTCACGAGTCGTGGAGGTAGCAGTGGGTCTATGGCTCGGTTTATTGGGTCGGGTCTAACGCCCGATTAACATGATTCGCTTGGAGTCCTCCGGGATCATGTGAAAGTGTGAGGCAATAATCTTGGGAATCTCATGGAACGAGAATGGTATGGTGTACCTCCCACAGGAATTTTTCATGTGAATCGTAAAAGCGGGGTATGGGAAAATTCGCTGTGGATCCCAAGCCCACTAGGAAAGGATTTCCCGAAAACAATGTTTAAGAGTACCGTGTTTTTGTATAAATAGTGGGAGCATTAAATGACTAAAGACCAAGAATTTAATTATTTATCAAACCACCGTCTTTTATATTCTGTTGATCGCGAACTCTGTTTTTAAATATAGATTTAAAAATATCTAAGAACCCACTTTCAACCATACTTGAGACAAACAAATTCAATGGAACAAATTACAACGACTGGTTGCGCAATCTCAGGATAGTCCTGGATTACGAGAACCAAGGCTACGTCATGGACGAGCCTCTCCCTAGGACCTTACTGGAAGGATCCACGCCAGAAGAACGTGAGACGTTCGAGACTTGGGATAAGGATAATCGGACGGTCCGTAGCGTCATACTTGCTTCGATGACGAATGAGATTCAGAAGCAATATGAAAGGCTAGACGATGTCCCTTCCATTATGGCTCGCCTTAAGGATTGTTATGCAGTCCCGGACCGGATACTAGGTATGTCGCCACCAAGGCATTCTTTGAAACCAAAATGACAGAAGGATCCTCTGTACAAGAGCACGGGGTTAAAATGCTTACCTTGGTGGAAAAGCTCGAGAACCTAAAGGCAGGCCTCGATAATGAAACGTACATAGATGTGATCCTTTAGTCACTGCCACTCTCCTTCGACCAATTTATTGTCAACTACAACATGAACGCACTTGAGAAGGGCATTCATGAGTTGATTAATACGTTGGTGCAATACGAGGCAACGACCAAAAAGTCCACGCCTTCGGTATTGTTTGGAGGTGCTTCAACTTCTAAAACGAAAGGCAAGGGTGCCGGACGTTGGAAAAGGAAGAAAGGGAAGGGAAAAGCCATCAAAGCAGCTACGAACACTAAGAGTGTTACCATTGCCAAAGAGGGGAAAGGCAAAGGAAAGGGAAAGGTTGTCTCCAAGCAACAATCGAGGGCATATGACATATGTATCAATTGCCGTGAGAAAGGGCATTGGAAGAGGGAGTGCCCCAAGCTCCTCTCAAACCAAGGTATATTTGTGATTGAGGTTAATATGGTTACTAATTTTGCCTCATGGGTATTAGATACCAGCTGTGGAGCTCACATTTGCAATGATTTGCAGGTGCTAAAAAGAAGCAGAAAACTGGGTAGCGGGGATATGATCCTCAAGCTTGGGAATGGCAAGGCCATCTTGGCAGAAGCAGTAGGATCCGCCACTCTAGTAGTTAGTGATAGTATTACCATAGAATTAGAGAAAGTTTATTACGTACCTAGCTGTTAGAATAGGTGACCATGTAAGCCAATTTTGGCAGGAATATGTAACCTATGTCTAGACAATTTCTGGTGTTTGATGAAAACATTTATGAATAAAGAAGTGAAAATTCATATGGCAATACTTTGTTTACGTTCACTTATATCTGCATTTACATTTCTGTTCACTACGCAAACAAAACCCACGGACTGAGAATCGATTTCGGGGACTGCGACTACGCTTGGAGGTAGGTCCATGAAATCAGTCTTACCGAATCAGTCCGGAAATCTCCAAGTCAAGGAATCCCGAAAGGCATCTGTCTCCTGTCAAAAGGCATTGACAGTTGAGTCTCATGTATGCTCTGTGTCTTGTCCCTAAAATCTGTGGCCACAGTAACTGAACAGAAGGGAAGGTTTCCCTTGCGGCGTTTGGTAAAGGACAGATCGACACTTAGATCCAAAATGGGTACCTGCATTTTTCCGTGCCCTAGACTCTGAGTGTTGAGACCGAAGACAGAAGGACAAGTGTACTGTTAGAGCCTAAATGTTCATCCCCCAATATTTCACCTAGTCTCTAGTGCCATGGATCGTTGCTAGATGGCCACCCATGGGTAACGGACGGATTCTAGGAATCCGACCAAGTCTAGCTGAATGGTGAACCTAAAGAGTCACACACTATCCATACACACTTAGTATTTAATTTGGAATTAAATATTGGAGTAAAGGAATGATTAAATTAGATTTAATCTGGTCCTATATTTTCTTGGAGAAATTAATTCCTTCTATTTGATAAAGGGAATGAAATTAATAAATTGAATTTATTAAGGGAATTGATTTAATGGGCCTAGAATAAATATTAATATTTATTTATTTATTTATTATATTTATTTGGCCTTTTAGAATATTTAATGGGATTTAAATATTCCATTAAATTTAAATCAACGGTTGAGATGGAAAGGGGAGATGGAAGGTTAGGATTTGTTTGACTAGGTCAAACACTAGTTTGACTAGGACTTTGGCTAGGTCAAAATCCTAGTCAAATTAGGGTTCTTAGAGTTGGAGTTTAAAGAGGATTAAACTCCTCCTCTATAAATACCTCTAGCTTCCAACTATTGTAGGATGATGATTCTTAAAATCACACACACAACACACACTCTCCCCTCTCCTACGTCTCGTCCGCCCCTCTCTCTCTCACTCTCCAAGAAAATTATTTTCTTGTTCTTTTGTTCTTGGAACATTAGAACTAAGGAAGATTAGTCCCGTTAATTCATAATGTGTGATTGATCTATCCTCTCCAAAAATACTTGTTCGTTGCTAGCACGACGTGCAAGATACGTGGGTGGATCGTGTGTCACGATTTGGAGGGTCTCAAGAACGAGATCTCGGTGCAAAATGGGGAACAACGCGTGTAGCCGTTGAAGACGAAAACGACAACGGGTAGGTCTCGTTTTATTTTTTCGTCCCTCTTTATTTTCAACTCTATGGCCTCCATGATTTCTTTACATGTTATATGATCATGAGATACACCGAACGCCCGGGAACCTCAAGGGCACACCCCTTGAGCGTGTTCTTTTAAATTAAAAGCATGCTTTAATTTTTGTATGTTTATTTTATCGCGCTTCCGCATTCGCGCAATTTCCCGGGACGATCCACCGATTTCTTTCAGTGGCACACTTGGACTAGGGGAAAGCTGCACTATTGTTGTGAACAAAAAGACTGCGCTCGCTGTTTCCCTGTCTCACGAGTTGTGGGGGGACAGTTTGAGGCATGATTTAGTTGATGGGTCGGCCCAACACTGAGTAACATGGTTCTCTTGGAGTCCTCGGGACCATGTGAATAGGTGAGGCAAAATATCTTGGGAATCTCATTAGATGAGAATGATATTGGATATCTCCCACAAGGTCTTCTTCATGTGAATCGTAAAAGCAGGGCATGGAGATTACGCTTGTGGATCCCAAGCCTACTAGGAAATGGTTTCCCGAAACTCCGCTTGAGAGTGGCGGACTTTCGTATAAATAGTGGGAGGGTTAAAGACTAAAAGACCAAGTCTTCAACTTGAACAATAATATTACCATCATCTGCTAATTTCTGCTTTACATTTTCATTAATGTAGATATGTCTAAGAACCCGTTAACCATGATTCTTGAGACTAACAAATTCAACGGAACGAACTACTTGGACTGGCTGAGAAACCTGAGGATTGTCCTCGATTTCGAAAACCAAGCTACGTCTTGGACGAGCCACCACCGAGCAACTTACCGGAGGGGTCCACGCTTGAAGAACGTTTGACGTTCGAGAAATGGCATGAGGACAACCGGAAAGTACGCAGTATCATACTGGCTTCGATGTCTAACGACATCCAGAAGCAGTATGAGAGGCTGGACAACGTCTCCGCCATAATGCTCCGCATGAACGAGGTTTATGCGGTTCCGGATAGGCATATTAGATATGCCGCCACAAAATCATTCTTTGGCACCAAGCTCGCTGAAGGAGCGTCTGTACAGAGTCATGGGGTCAAGATGCTCTCCCTAGTGGAGAAACTTGAGGACCTTAAAGCTGGGCTTAACAAAGACACGTACATTGACGTGATCCTCCAGTTGCTTCCTCCATCCTATGACCCGTTTGTTGTAAACTACAACATGAACGGACTTGAGAAGTCTATTCATGAGTTGATCAACATGCTGGTCCAATACGAGGCAACGACCCACAAGTCGGCGCCGGCGGTATTGATAGGAGAGGCTTCGACCTCCAAGGCGAATGGCAAGAGGGCCGGACGCTGGAAGAGGAAGAAGGGCAAAGGGAAGACGGTTGTGGCCCCTTCTCACGCTTCGGGCGTCCTTGTTGCTCCGGTTGGACCGAGCAAAGGGAAAAGGAAGGCCCGTGGTTCTCAGCGGTCCAAGGCAAATGATGTCTGCATGCATTGCCAAGGGAAAGGGCATTGGAAGAGGGAGTGCCCATAACTCCTCTCCAATCCAGGATGTTTGTGTTCAATGGTATATTTGGATTATGACTGCAAAACATAAATGAAAATTTGATTATCATAATAACGCACAGATATGGCGTGCGAGGTTAGGTCATATTTCTAAAGATAGGATAAGAAGGTTGGTGGACTCAAAGAGTCTAGAAATAGACGATTTGGACAACCTACCGACCTGCGAATCCTGTCTAAAGGGAAAGATGACCAAGAAACCCTTTGTTGGACAAAGTACGCTAACCAGTGGTCTGTTGGATTTGATCCATACAGATGTCTGTGGTCCACTAAATACTCAGGCTAGAGGTGGGTACTCGTACTTCATAACCTTTACCGATGATCACTCACGGTATGGTTATGTTTACCTGATGAGGTACAAGTCTGAAGCCTCTGGAAGGTTTCAGGAATACAGACTTGAAGTAGAGTACCAAACTGGTCGAAAGATCAAAGCCCTTCGGTCGGACCGAGGTGGAGAGTATTTGAGTGGTGAGTTTACTGATTATCTAAAAAGAAATGGGATTCTCTCTCAGTGGACCCCTCCTGGAACACCGCAGCTTAATGGTGTGTCTGAAAGGAGGAATCGGACCTTGTTGGACATGGTCCGATCCATGACGAGTTTTACCGAACTACCCCTTTCCTTCTGGGGGATACTCTTGAGACGGCGGCCAAAGTTTTGAACTTGGCGCCATCTAAAAGGGTATCTCAGACGCCATATGAGATATGGCATGGCAAGCCTGCCTCCTACAAATACTTGAAAGTGTGGGGTTGCCCTGCATATGTCAAGAGATTAGTGGGAGATAAACTGGACTCGAGGTCTAGTTTATGCAGGTTCATCGGCTATCCAAAAGAAACTGCGGGGTATTATTTCTATGATCCCTCCGAGCAAAAGGTTTTTGTCTCACAAAACGCAGTGTTCTTGGAAAAAGGTTTTCTATCAGATAGTCGACGCAATGAGGTACTCCTTGAGGAATCAAGTGAGGTACCCTATGAGGCGGCAGTGACATCTGAGCTAGTGGTTCCCACTGATATTGTTCCAGTCCTCCGTAGGTCGGCCAGAGTATCCCATGCACCTGATAGGTATGGATTTCTGGGCCTGACAGGTCAGTTGGATAATGATCCAAAGACATACGGAGAAGCGATGTCGGACATCGATTCGGACAAGTGGCTTGAGGCCATGAAATTCCGAGATGGACTCGATGGGTACAAACAAGGTTTGGACCCTAGTAGATCCACCCAAAGGGGTTAAACCTGTAGGGTGTAAATGGGTCTACAAACGTAAGCTTGGAGCTGACGGGGAGGTTACAACCTTCAAAGCCAGGCTTGTGGCGAAAGGTTACACTCAAACGACCCGGGGTCGATTTTGAGGAAACCTACTCGCCCGTATCAATGGCCAAGTCCATTCGGATACTGCTTGCCATAGCAGCATGGTATGACTATGAAATATGGCAGATGGACGTGAAAACGGCTTTCCTCAATGATTTCGTAGAGGAAGAGATCTACATGGATCAGCCGAAAGGTTTCACAACTGTTGGAGAAGAGCAGAAGGTCTGCCGTCTCCATAGGTCCATCTATGGCCTCAAACAAGCTTCCCGAGGCTGGAACATACGTTTTGATGAAGTCATACGGGGATATGATTTCATCAAGAACGAGTCCGATCCTTGTGTATACAAGAAGATCAGTGGGAGCTTAGTTGCGTTTCTGGTGCTTTAGGTGGATGTGAAAAGGAATTGTGGATCGTCCCGGGAAAAGCGCGAATGCGGAAGCGCGGTATAATTAAAAAAAATAAATGCGGAATTTAAACATGCTTTAAATTCAAGAACACGTTTCAAAGGGTGTGCCTTTGAAATTCCCGGGTGTTTCGGTGTATCTCATGAATAATAAAACATAAAAGAATCATGGAGGCCATAGGGTTGAAAATTAAAAGGGACGAAAAATTAAGACGGGACCTACCCGTTGTCGTTTTCGTCTTCAACGGCTACACGCGTTGTTCCCCGTTTTGCACCAAGATCTCGTTCTTGAGACCCTCCAAATCGTGACACACGATTCACCCACGTATCTTGCACGTCGTGCTAGCAACGAACAAGTTTATATTTTGGAGTGGATGAATCAACAACACGTTATGAATTAACGGTATTGATTCATCAAGTTCTAATGTTCCAAGAACAAGAGAACAAAGAAAATAATTTTCTTGGAGTGTGTGAGAGAGAGAGGGCGGACGAGATAGAGGGAGAGAGAGAGCCGAGGTGTGTGTGTGTTGTGTGTGTGTTGGAGATTCATCATCCTTCAACTTGTAGGATGCTAGGGGTTTATATAGAAGAGGAGTTTAATCCTCTTTTAAACTCCTCTTTTAAGAACTCTAATTTGACTAGGATTTTGACCTAGTCAAAGTCCTAGTCAAAGTAGTGTTTTGACTAGTCAAAACAATCCTAGCCATCCATCTCTCCCATTGATCTCAACCGTTGATTTAATTTAATTTAATGGAATATTTAAAACCTATTTAAATATTTCCAAGAGGCTATAATAAATATAAATATTATTTAAGCCCATTAAATAAATCCCTTTGATAAATCTAATTTATCAATTTAATTCCTTATATCTAATAGAAGGAATTATTTCTCCAAGAAAAATAGAGGACCCGATTAAATCCAATTTAATCATTCCTTCACTCCAATATTTAATTCCTAATTAAATATCTAAATGTGTGTGGATAGTGTGTGACTCTTTAGGTTCACCTTTCAGCTAGACTTGGTCGGATTCCTAGAATCCTTCCGTTACCATGGGTGGCCATCTAGCAACGGTCCATGGCACTAGAGACTAGGTGAAATATTCAGGGATGAACATTTAGGCTCTAACAGTACACTTGTGCTTCTGTCTTCGGTCTCATCACTTAGAGTCTAGGGCACGGAAAATGCAGGTACCCATTTTGGACCTAAGTGTTGGTCTATCCTCACTAAACGCCGCAAGGGAATCCTTCCTTCTGTTCAGTCACTGTGGCCACAGTTTTAGGGACGAGACCTAGAGTATATATATGAGACTCAACTGCCAAAACCTATTGACAGGAGACAGATCCTTTCTTGGAAACTACTGTCACTTTGCACACCAAGACTGCACTAGACATGGCTTATGACTACCAAAGAGAATTCTGGCAATCTCTCACCATACCTAAGATACAGCCCTGATGTACAGGTAAACTCAGCAATTCCTCAAGTCAAAGGACTTGACCTGTACCGTTGGAACCGGGAATACACGTCATACCTTGCTGACCATACTCAAGGTCCTCCGTAAGACGGTTCCCGCGAGTCACCTCAGTCAGCTGCGTCCTAGCATGCTAACCCACTAACACTGCTTAGACGACCCTCGTCACCCGTCGATGAAACACGACAGCAGGTGCTTAGTGCAAGTCTCAAATGGAATCCGGTACCCATTTTCGGGATTCCTTGACTTGGAGATTTCCGGACTGATTCGGGAAGACTGATTCCATGGACCTACCTCCAAGCGTAGTCCCAGTCCCCGAAATTGATTCTCAGTCCGTGGGCTTTGTTTGCGTAGTGAACAGATATAGAAAACAGATATAAAGTGAACACAAACAAAAGTAATGCCAAATGAAATTCACTTCTTTATTCATTAATGATTTATCAAACACCTATAATTGTCTAGACATAGGTTACATATACCGCCAAAAATTGGCTTACATGGTCACCTATTCTAACAATCTCCCACTTGACCTTTTTAAAGCCAATCACCCATATGCCTAATCCCATCTTCTCAAGATGTTGCGTATGAGCACTCTGCGACATAGGCTTTGTCAGCGGGTCTGCTGTGTTGTCTGCTGAGTTGACTCGGTCCATCCGAACGTCACCTCTTCCTACCATTTCTCTAAGAAGATGGTAGCGTCTAAGAATGTGTTTGGAACGGTGATGAGATCTCGGTTCCCTTTGCTTGCGCTATTGCGCCGTTGTTATCACAGAAGATGACAACAGGCTCGGCGATGCTAGGCACCACACCCAACTCTTGGATGTAGTTTCTCATCCAAACCGCTTCCTTAGCAGCTTCTGAAGCTGCTATGTATTCAGCCTCAGTGGTGGAGTCAGCAGTGGTTGCTTGCTTGGAACTTTTCCAAGCCACTACTCCTCCGTTGAGTTTGAATACATACCCGATTGAGACTTGGCATCATCGTCATCAGACTGGAAGCTAGCGTCGCTAAGCCTTCCAGAATTAGTTCTCCATTGCCATAGACCAAGAACATTTCCTTAGTCCTCCTAAGGTACTTAAGGATGCCCTTGACGGCATTCCAATGTGCCTCTCCTGCACAGGACTGATATCTGCTTGTCACGCTCAAAGCGTATGCAATGTCAGGCCTGGTGCAATGGACCGCATATTGGATGCTACCTAAGGCAGAAGCATAGGGGATGACTTTCATCTTTTTCAAGTTCGTCATCAGTCTGTGGGGACTGCTTCTTGGATAACTTGATCCCATGCCTCATTGGAAGGAATCCTCGTTTGGAGTTGTCCATTCGATATCTCTTTAGGACTTTCTCCATATATGAGTTTTGGGTGAGCCCTAACATCCTTTTAGATCTATCCCTGACAATCTGAATGCCTAGGATGTAGGAGGCTTCACCCAAGTCCTTCATGGAAAAACTTGGTTGACAGCCATGCTTTCGTGTTTCCTAACATTCTGACGTCATTACCAATGAGCAGAATGTCATCCACGTAAAGCACTAGGAACACTATAGAGCTCCCACTGACCTTCTTGTATACACAAGGGTCGGATTCGTTTTTGATGAAGTCATATCCCCGTATTACTTCATCAAATCGAATGTTCCAACTTCGGGATGCTTGTTTGAGGCCATAGATGGACTTCTGGAGACGACAGACCTTCTGTTCTTCTCCAGTGACCGTGAAACCCTCCGGCTGATCCATATAGATCTCTTCTTCAACGAAACCGTTGAGGAAGGCCGTTTTCACGTCCATCTGCCATATTTCATAGTCATACCATGCTGCTATGGTAAGCAGGATCCGAATGGACTTAGCCATGGCTACTGGCGAGTAGGTATCCTCAAAATCGACCCCGGGTCGTTGAGTGTATCCCTTAGCTACAAGCCTAGCCTTAAAGGTTGTGACTTCTCCATCAACGCCGAGTTTGCGCTTGTAGACCCACTTACAGCCCACTGGCTTAATACCTTTCGGTGGATCTACAAGTCTCCAAACTTGGTTCTCGCTCATGGAGTCCATTTCGGTCTTCATGGCCTCAAGCCATTTCCCGGAGTCGATGTCAGACATCGCTTCCCCGTATGTCTTAGGATCGTTATCCAGAAGATCGGTCGCACCTAGAAACCCATATCTCACTGGAGGTCTGGATTCTCTAGTGGACCTACGGAGGACGGGAACGTCAGTGGTGACTGTGGGCGCTGACTGTATCGGAGCCGGCGGTTCAGGGGCCAGGACTGGCCTTTCTTGAGGTTGTCCTTCATGCCTAGCATGTTGGATTTCTCTAGGTTGGTCAGCCCTCCGTGCGTTAATCCTAAATCCTCTTGGTGAGGTTTCCGCGGCTATTTCTGATGGCTGAGTTCCATCACTTGAATCCTCAAGGATCAGCTCATCCGGTTGGATATCCTCCGGGAAGCCTTGCTCCAAGAATACTGCATTCCTTGAAACAAATACCTTTTGTTCCAAAGGGTCATAAAAGTAATAACCCGCAGTTTCTTTAGGGTATCCAACGAAACCTGCATAGGCTAGACCTGGATTCTAGCTTATCTCCCACTAACCTCTTGACGTATGCGGGGCTACCCCACACTTTCAAGTAGTTGTAGGACGCAGGCTTGCCGTGCCATATCTCATATGGCGTTTGGGTCAATGCACTGGTAGGCGCCAAGTTCAACAACTTGGCTGCCGTTTCTAATGCATAACCCCAAAACGATAAGGGCAATTTGTAAAAACTCATCATGGACCGAACCATGTCCAACAGGGTTCGGTTCCTCCTTTCAGAGACGCCATTTAACTGTGGTGTTCCGGGAGGTGTCCATTCTGATATTATACCATTTTCCTTTAGATAATCTAGGAATTCGGCACTAAGGTATTCACCGCCTCGGTCTGACCGTAGGACTTTAATTTTGCAGTTGGTCTGGTTCTCCACTTCAAGCCTGAATTCTTTAAACCTCTCAAGAGCTTCAGACTTGTACCTCATCAGGTAAACATAACCGTACCGTGAATGGTCATCGGTGAAGGTTATGAAGTAGGAGAACCCACCTCGGGCCTGCGTCCTTAGTGGTCCACACACGTCTGTATGGACCAAGTCCAACAGACCTGTGGCAAGCCTGCTTTGTCCTACAAAGGGCTTCTTGGTCATTTTCCCTCTTAGACAAGACTCACAAGTTGGTAGATCACTCAAGTCCCCAACCTCTAGGTTCTTTGAGTCTACCAACCTTTTCATCCTATCTTGGGATATGTGACCTAGCCTAGCGTGCCACAGACGTGCGTTCCCGTTATTATCTAATTTCCGTTTGTGTTGAGCGTTAAGAACGAAATTGGTTTGTTGCAAGATATAGAGCCCGTTATGCAATGTACCGAGTAGATGAGCAATTCCACACCTCATCAAATAAAAGCAATTTTTATTGATTCTGAACTCATAACCACTATTGTCCAACAATGGAATGGAAATGATGTTCTTAATCATACTAGGTACAAAATAAATCTGCTCTAATTCTATGCTAATGGTATCACTAATTACTAAAGTGGCGGATCCTACTGCTTCTGCCGAGATGGCCTTGCCATTTCCAAGCTTCAGGATCATGTCCCCGCTACTTAGTTTTCTGCTTCTTTTCGGCACCTGCAAATTATTGCAAATGTGAGCTCCACAGCCGGTATCCAATACCCAAGAGGCAGAATTAGTGACCATGTTAACCTCAATCACAAATATACCTTGGTTTGAGAAGAGTTTGGGGCACTCTCTCTTCCAATGCCCTTTCTCACGGCAGTTGATACATATGTCATATGCCTTTGACTGTTGCTTGGAGACAACCTTTCCCTTTCCTTTGCCTTTCCCCTCTTTGGCAATGGGAACACTCTGAGTGTTCGTAGCTGCTATGACGGCTTTTCCCTTTCCTTTCTTCTTTTCCAACGTCCGGCACCCTTGCCTTTCGTCTTTGGAAGTTGAAGCACCTCCAAACAATACCGAAGGCGTGGACTTCTTAGTCGTTGCCTCGTATTGCACCAACATATTGATCAACTCATGAATGCCCTTCTCAAGTGTATTCATGTTATAGTTGACGATAAATTGGTAGAAGGAGGGTGGGAGTGACTGAAGGATCACATCTGTGTACGTTTCGTTATCGAGACCTGCCTTTAGGTCCTCGAGCTTTTCCACTAGGGTAAGCATTTTAACCCCATGCTTTTGTACAGAGGATCCTTCTGTCATTTTAGTTCCAAAGAACGCCTTGGTCGCGACATACCTAGTATGCCGGTCCGGGACTGCATAGCAATCCTTAAGGCGAGCCATAATGGAAGGGACATCGTCTAGCCTTTCATACTGCTTCTGAATCTCATTGGTCATCGAAGCAAGTATGATGCTACGGACCTTCCGGTTATCCTTATGCCAAGTCTCGAACGTCTCACGTTCTTCTGGCGTGGATCCTTCCGGCAAGGTCCTAGGGAGAGGCTCGTCCATGACGTAGCCTTGGTTCTCGTAATCTAGGACTATCCTGAGATTGCGCAACCAGTCGTTGTAATTTGTTCCATTGAATTTGTTTGTCTCAAGAATGGTTGATAGTGGGTTCTTAGACATTTTTAAAATCTATATGTAGAAAAACGACGCGCGATCAGTAGAAAGTAAAGACGGTGGTTTGATAAAAAATAATTAAATGCTTGGTCTTTAGTCATTTAATCCTCCCACTATTTATACGAAAACACGGTACTCTCAAACGTGATTTTCGGGAAATCCTTTCCTAGTGGGCTTGGGATCCACAGCGATTTTTCCCATACCCCGCTATTACGATTCGCATGGAAAAGATCCTGTGGGAGGTATTCCATACCATTCTCGTTCCACGAGATTCCCAAGATTATTGCCTCACCCTTTTGCATGATCCCGAGGACTCCAAGCGAATCATGCTAATTGGGCGTTAGACCCGACCCAATCGACCGAGCCAAGGACCCACTAGTACCCCCACGACTCGTGAGACAGGTAACAGCAGCCCATTTTTCGTTCATGACACAGTGCAGCTTCTTTTAAGTACAATAACGTGCCACGACTCGTGAGACCACGCTATTGACCTAAAACAGCTTCCTCACTGTGCCATGGATTGGAAGGCATGGACAAACTCCTAGAGTTCATGTCCACTTTATCTAGGGTCTAATACTTCAACATTGGTCCAACCAATGTGAGAGTAGTGAATGACCGAGATCTCATAATATATCCATACATTCATATATAATGCATAAATAAAATCCATCCATAGCAGTTATATGATAAATAAAAGCCATTCATCCATCATAATAACCACATGCAAAATTAAAGCCTAGCACGCCCCTGTTGGATGATCACGAGCCCGAATCCTATGCGATCCACTGAGCCCGCAGTGGATCTATGGTCAATCTAGGGTTGGTCCTATACTATTACAATAATAGTAACCCAATCATCACGCTGATGGGCCTTGGTCTCTTTTTCTCTTTCTTCACTTCATGGAAAACGCCAAGGGACCTCCGGTCTGGGCTCTCCATGTGGTCCTTCCTTCTTCTCCATCATTTACAAAAAATGGAAACCTCACTCCTAGTCTACTCTCATTACATATTTAAAAAAAATAGAAACCCCAGCGAAAACCCGGGGGGAGTACATAAGGAGGGAGGTAGAAAGCCTTATTATTCCAAGGCACTAGAAAGAGAGAAGGAGAAAGCAGTTAAAGAGGCACATAGGCCCAACAGAAAATTAAACCATACATCCGGTCTAGGGCTCGTGATCATCCATTTCCATTCAACACACATAATCACATGATCCAATCACATAATTACAATATACCAATAATTCATGATTTCCAATCATAATAATCCAAAACAGAAATAAATGATCATGTGCGCAACGTGTGAAAAATAAAACACAAATATTGGTAATAATATTTTTCTCGTTTTAGGAAAACCTTTCCTCATTATTTTAAGTAAAATAACCCCGGGATTCCAAATCCAATTTATTTTACTCCTAAAATAATGTCTTTAGGAATTTAGGCAAAATTGAACCCAAAAACGAATTTTTCAGAATTAATTCAAAATTAAAACTGAAAAGTAAATAAAAAATAGAAAAAATAATACTAGGGTTTCAAGAAACCCTAGCTGCAGCAGCCACCGGCCGCCGCCACCGGCAGCAGCCGGCAGGCCGTGCGCGCAGGGCAGCAGGCCCAGCCTGCCGCCCCTGCGCGCGCGCAGGGCAGCAGGCCCAGCCTGCCGCCCCTGCGTGCGCGCGCAGGCACTGCCTGGCCGGGCGCGCGCGCGCAGGCCCCTTGCCTGCGTGCGCGCGCAGGCACTGCCTGGCCGGGCGCGCGCGCGCAGGCCCCTTGCCTGCGTGCGCGCGCGCCTGGCCGGCAGCGCGCTGCGCGGCCTGGTGTTCCGGCAGGCCGTCGCGCGCGCAGGCTCCTCTGCCTTGCGCGCGCCGGCCTGCTGGTCACCAGCCGCGTGCCTGCGCTGCGCGCAGTGCGCGCGCGCAGACGCGCACTGGGCACGCCCGCCGGGCGCGCGCGCGCGCAGACGCCTCCGTCTGCGTGCTCGCGCGCCTGGCAGCGCGCCTGGTGCCGTCCGCGCGCAGGCTCTCCGCCCGACAGCCTTGCGCGCGCGCGCGCGCGCAGACACCCTCGTCTGCTCGCGCGCGCGGCTGGAGGCGCCCCCTTGCGCGCGCGCCCGCGCGCAGCCATCTTGGCTGCGCGCTGCCCCTGCGCGGCCGGCTGGGCGGGCGCGCAGGCTACCCTTGCCTGCGCGCGTCTGCCCTGCCGGCAGCGCTCGCTGCGCGCGGCCAGCCTTCCCGGCTGGCCGGCTGTGGCGTTTCTCGTTTTCAGTTCAAATTTTCCCCATTTCCCAAGAAAAACAGAAAATACCAACATTTAGAATTTCACACGAATTAAAAGCAATAAAACAACATGCTTTAATAATCAAGAAAATCAAGATTCAATTAAAACATGCTCAAAACACGTTCCATGCTTAAAACGCACATAAACCCTAGGCCTATACACCGAACCGGGCTCTGATACCACTGAAAAGGAATTGTGGATCGTCCCGGGAAAAGCGCGAATGCGGAAGCGCGGTATAATTAAAAAAAATGCGGAATTTAAACATGCTTTAAATTCAAGAACACGTTTCAAAGGGTGTGCCTTTGAAATTCCCTGGTGTTCGGTGTATCTCATGAATAATAAAACATAAAAGAATCATGGAGGCCATAGGGTTGAAAATTAAAAGGGACGAAAAATTAAGACGGGACCTACCCGTTGTCGTTTTCGTCTTCAACGGCTACACGCGTTGTTCCCCGTTTTGCACCAAGATCTCGTTCTTGAGACCCTCCAAATCGTGACACACGATCCACCCACGTATCTTGCACGTCGTGCTAGCAACGAACAAGTTTATATTTTGGAGTGGATGAATCAACAACACGTTATGAATTAACGGTATTGATTCATCAAGTTCTAATGTTCCAAGAACAAGAGAACAAAGAAAATAATTTTCTTGGAGTGTGTGAGAGAGAGAGGGCGGACGAGATAGAGGGAGAGAGAGAGCCGAGGTGTGTGTGTGTGTGTGTGTGTGTTGGAGATTCATCATCCTTCAACTTGTAGGATGCTAGGGTTTATATAGAAGAGGAGTTTAATCCTCTTTAAACTCCTCTTTTAAGAACTCTAATTTGACTAGGATTTTGACCTAGTCAAAGTCCTAGTCAAAGTAGTGTTTTGACCTAGTCAAAACAATCCTAGCCATCCATCTCTCCCATTGATCTCAACCGTTGATTTAATTTAATTTAATGGAATATTTAAAACCTATTTAAATATTTCCAAGAGGCTAAAATAAATATAAATATTATTTAAGCCCATTAAATAAATCCCTTTGATAAATCTAATTTATCAATTTAATTCCTTATATCTAATAGAAGGAATTATTTCTCCAAGAAAAATAGAGGACCCGATTAAATCCAATTTAATCATTCCTTCACTCCAATATTTAATTCCTAATTAAATATCTAAATGTGTGTGGATAGTGTGTGACTCTTTAGGTTCACCTTTCAGCTAGACTTGGTCGGATTCCTAGAATCCTTCCGTTACCATGGGTGGCCATCTAGCAACGGTCCATGGCACTAGAGACTAGGTGAAATATTCAGGGATGAACATTTAGGCTCTAACAGTACACTTGTGCTTCTGTCTTCGGTCTCATCACTTAGAGTCTAGGGCACGGAAAATGCAGGTACCCATTTTGGACCTAAGTGTTGGTCTATCCTCACTAAACGCCGCAAGGGAATCCTTCCCTTCTGTTCAGTCACTGTGGCCACAGTTTTAGGGACGAGACCTAGAGTATATATATGAGACTCAACTGCCAAAACCTATTGACAGGAGACAGATCCTTTCTTGGAAACTACTGTCACTTTGCACACCAGAACTGCACTAGACATGGCTTATGACTACCAAAGAGAATTCTGGCAATCTCTCACCATACCTAAGATACAGCCCTGATGTACAGGTAAACTCAGCAATTCCTCAAGTCAAAGGACTTGACCTGTACCGTTGGAACCGGGAATACACGTCATACCTTGCTGACCATACTCAAGGTCCTCCGTAAGACGGTTCCCGCGAGTCACCTCAGTCAGCTGCGTCCTAGCATGCTAACCCACTAACACTGCTTAGACGACCCTCGTCACCCGTCGATGAAACACGACAGCAGGTGCTTAGTGCAAGTCTCAAATGGAATCCCGGTACCCATTTTCGGGATTCCTTGACTTGGAGATTTCCGGACTGATTCGGGAAGACTGATTCCATGGATCTACCTCCAAGCGTAGTCCCAGTCCCCGAAATTGATTCTCAGTCCGTGGGCTTTGTTTGCGTAGTGAACAGATATAGAAAACAGATATAAGTGAACACAAACAAAGTAATGCCAAATGAAATTCACTTCTTTATTCATTAATGATTTATCAAACACCTATAATTGTCTAGACATAGGTTACATATACCCGCCAAAATTGGCTTACATGGTCACCTATTCTAACAATCTCCCACTTGACCTTTTAAAGCCAATCACCCATATGCCTAATCCCCATCTTCTCAAGATGTTGCGTATGAGCACTCTGCGACATAGGCTTTGTCAGCGGGTCTGCTGTGTTGTCTGCTGAGTTGACTCGGTCCATCCGAACGTCACCTCTTCCCTACCATTTCTCTAAGAAGATGGTAGCGTCTAAGAATGTGTTTGGAACGGTGATGAGATCTCGGTTCCTTTGCTTGCGCTATTGCACCGTTGTTATCACAGAAGATGACAACAGGCTCGGCGATGCTAGGCACCACACCCAACTCTTGGATGTAGTTTCTCATCCAAACCGCTTCCTTAGCAGCTTCTGAAGCTGCTATGTATTCAGCCTCAGTGGTGGAGTCAGCAGTGGTTGCTTGCTTGGAACTTTTCCAAGCCACTACTCCTCCGTTGAGTTTGAATACATACCCCGATTGAGACTTGGCATCATCGTCATCAGACTGGAAGCTAGCGTCGCTAAAGCCTTCCAGAATTAGTTCTCCATTGCCATAGACCAAGAACATTTCCTTAGTCCTCCTAAGGTACTTAAGGATGCCCTTGACGGCATTCCAATGTGCCTCTCCTGCACAGGACTGATATCTGCTTGTCACGCTCAAAGCGTATGCAATGTCAGGCCTGGTGCAATGGACCGCATATTGGATGCTACCTACGGCAGAAGCATAGGGGATGACTTTCATCTTTTCAAGTTCGTCATCAGTCTGTGGGGACTGCTTCTTGGATAACTTGATCCCATGCCTCATTGGAAGGAATCCTCGTTTGGAGTTGTCCATTCGATATCTCTTTAGGACTTTCTCCATATATGAGTTTTGGGTGAGTCCTCACATCCTTTTAGATCTATCCCTGACAATCTGGATGCCTAGGATGTAGGAGGCTTCACCCAAGTCCTTCATGGAAAACTTGGTTGACAGCCATGCTTCCGTGTTTCCTAACATTCTGACGTCATTACCAATGAGCAGAATGTCATCCACGTAAAGCACTAGGAACACTATAGAGCTCCCACTGACCTTCTTGTATATGAAGGACAAGCGGATCCGCCCGGGAGCGCGAGCGGAAGCGAGAAAAAGCGAGAAAGTGCGTAAATTTAAGTAAAATTCAAAATACGCGAATCCCAAGGGGTGTACCCTTGGGTGCTCAACCGGGCGTTCGATGTAGGATGTGTAAATATTAAAACATATATTTAAACACATAGGGCATAGATATATATAAAGGGAATCAATCAAAGCGTAATAAACCGTTACCTTTAATTGTCTAGCGTATGCTCCCGGCTACTAGCGTTGTTCCTTCTCCGGAATGCTCACGAAATCCAAACGTATGGATTCTCCAAAGGTGATCCACACCACACCGGAAGAAACACACGTTCTTCTTGCTAGAAAAGAACGGGTTTAGGAAGGAATCGGTTTAAGAGAAGAACACTATGAATTAGTGTTCTCTTAAACTTACTTTGTTCTTCTTCTTGATTCAAAATCAAGTGAAGAACACAAGTGTAAGAGAGAGAGGGAGCACGAAAATTGAGAGAGAGGAGGGATTTTTGTCTTCTCTTTTTCCTAGAAAAAGATGAATAATGAATCACTTATGCTAGGTGTTGTATATTCTAATATATATACATAATTAATGTGATTATTGGAATGTGTCTAGGTTCATCCAAGGATGTCTAGATTCATTCCAATCAATCACCATCAATTCTTCAATCAAGCCTACCAAAATTTATGGTATGATCAAATCATACCAAAAGGGAAGAGCTTGATTGGAGTTGATTTGTCTCTTTCCAAAAGAGACAAGTCAACATACCACCTAGCATGCAACATGGCTGATTTTGCTTCCTCCAAGGGAGCATGTCGGCTATGTTTAATTAAGGGAAGAAGTCCAACTTCTTCCTAATCCAAATTAGAAATTATTTCTCCTCTCGGGTATAATTTAACGGACCGGGTTTTATCGTAATCCAATTATGACGAACCCAATATTAAATCCAATTTAATGTCCACTTAAATTATTCCCGTTGATCTTTTAATCCAATTAAAAGATCCAACGTCTCAACATCTCAACTTTCCATATTTAATCGAAAATCCAATTTACCGATTAAATGAAAGCCCGATACAATATCGGCCCGTCCATCCAATGGACTTTCCCTTAAGTAATCCAATTACTTATTTTATCCTTCGAGATTGACTCCAAGTCGATCTCTCAACCTCCTCGGTGATTTGTGTGTGACCCTTTAGGTTCACCCTCAGCTAGACTTGGGCCCGTGTTCCACAAGGACCCGTTACCATGGGTGGCCGTCTAGCAACCGTCTACACATTCTGACTGCACTGGACAAGGCTTATAATGATCATCTTACAGAATGATCACCTCTCGCCAGATCCAAGATACAGCCGTCCTGTGCACGTGACTGCCATGATTCCTCAAGTCTGAGGATTACTCCCGTACTATCGGAACCGGGGAAAACCAATCATACCGACCAAGCCTCCAAGGCTTCCATATGATGATCCCCGCGAGTCAGTCCAGTCGGCTCGACCCCAGTCGACCAACCCATCAAGACCGTGTAGGCGTCCCACGCCTGTCGCCGATGAAACACGGCACTCATCCAATGAACACGACTCTTGATGCAAGTCTCAATAGGACTCTCGATGCCCTGTCTCGAGGTCCTCGACTTGGAACGTTTCAGACCCAACTCTTAATCAGTTGGTTTCATGACCACCATCCAATGCGTGGCCCAACTGCACGAGTTGTTATCCATGGTCTGTGGGCTTTGTTGCGATATAAGTTAAACACCATTTTAACAAATGTAAGATGAGCGCAACAAAGAAGGTACCATTGGTGACGAATACTCATCTTATTCGTTACATAATAATATTACATTCACATCAAGTTGTCGGATAGGTTACAAATTGCCAAACCTATTGGCTTTCTGGTCACCTATTCCAACAGTATACACAAGGGTCGGATTCGTTTTTGATGAAGTCATATCCCCGTATTACTTCATCAAATCGAATGTTCCAACTTCGGGATGCTTGTTTGAGGCCATAGATGGACTTCTGGAGACGACAGACCTTCTGTTCTTCTCCAGTGACCGTGAAACCCTCCGGCTGATCCATATAGATCTCTTCTTCAACGAAACCGTTGAGGAAGGCCGTTTTCACGTCCATCTGCCATATTTCATAGTCATACCATGCTGCTATGGTAAGCAGGATCCGAATGGACTTAGCCATGGCTACTGGCGAGTAGGTATCCTCAAAATCGACCCCGGGTCGTTGAGTGTATCCCTGTAGATCTTGATGCCAAGGATGTAGTATGCCTCGTCCATATCCTTCATAGAGAATTGCGTTGACAACCAAGCTTTAGTGGTACCTAACATCTTAGCATCATTCCCAATGAGCAAGATGTCATCCACGTAAAGCACCAGAAACGCAACTGAGCTCCCACTAATCTTCTTGTATACACAAGGATCGGACTCGTTCTTAATGAAATCATATCCCCGTATGACTTCATCAAAACGTATGTTCCAGCTTTGGGTTTAACCCCTTTTGGTGGATCTGCTAGGGTCCAAATCTTGTTTGTACCCATCCAGTCCATCTCGGATTTCATGGCCTCAAGCCACTTGTCCGAATCGATGTCCGACATCACTTCTCCGTACGTCTTTGGATCATTATCCAACTGACCGGTCAGGCCCAGAAATCCATACCTATCAGGTGCATGGGATACTCTGGCCGTCCTACGGAGGACTGGAACAATATCAGTGGGAACCACTGGCTCAGATGTCACTGCCGCCTCATGGGGTACCTCACTTGATTCCTCAAGGAGTACCTCATCGCGTCGACTATCCGATGGAAAACCTTTTTCCAAGAACACTGCGTTTCGCGAGACAAAAACCTTTTGCTCGGAGGGATCATAGAAATAATACCCCGCAGTTTCTTTCGGATAGCCGATAAACCTGCATAAACTAGACCTCGAGTCCAGTTTATCTCCCACTAATCTCTTGACATATGCGGGGCAACCCCACACTTTCAAGTATTTGTAGGAGGCAGGCTTGCCATGCCACATCTCATATGGCGTCTGGGATACCCTTTTAGATGGCGCCAAGTTCAAAACTTTGGCCGCCGTCTCAAGAGCGTATCCTCAGAAGGGAAGGGGTAGTTCGGTAAAACTCATCATGGATCGGACCATGTCCAACAAGGTCCGATTCCTCCTTTCAGACACACCGTTAAGCTGCGGTGTTCCAGGAGGGGTCCACTGAGAGAGAATCCCATTCTCTTTTAGATAATCAGTAAACTCACCACTCAAATACTCTCCACCTCGGTCCGACCGAAGGGCTTTGATCTTTCGACCGGTTTGGTTCTCTACTTCAAGTCTGTATTCCTTAAACCTTCCAAAGGCTTCAGACTTGTACCTCATCAGGTAAACATAACCATACCGTGAGTGATCATCGGTAAAGGTTATGAAGTACGAGTACCCACCTCTAGCCTGAGTACTTAGTGGACCACAGACATCTGTATGGATCAAATCCAACAGACCACTGGCCAGCGTACTTTGTCCAACAAAGGGTTTCTTGGTCATCTTTCCCTTTAGACAGGATTCGCAGGTCGGTAGGTTGTCCAAATCGTCTATTTCTAGACTCTTTGAGTCCACCAACCTTCTTATCCTATCTTTAGAGATATGACCTAACCTCGCATGCCATATCTGTGCGTTATTATGATCATCACGTTTTCGTTTGTGTTCTGCAGTCATAATCCAATTAGACTGTTGAAGTATGTACAGACCGTTGACCAATGTACCAAGCAAATGAGAAATACCATCTTTGATAATGAAAAAATCGTTTTTATTGATGGTAAATTCATATCCCTCCTTATCAAGGACCGGGATGGAAACAATGTTTTTAATCATGCTAGGTACATAGAAACAGTCGTTCAGTACAATCCTAACATGACTACTAATGGCTAACTCTAGTGATCCTACGGCCTCCGCAGCAACGGCCTTGCCATCGCCTAGCCTCAGGATCATCTCATCCTTGGTTAGCCTTCTGCTTCTTTGCAGTGCCTGCAAATCATTGCAGATGTGAGCACCACACCCGGTATCCAATACCCATGAAGCAGAATTAGTAATCATATTAACTTCAACCACAAACACACCTGGGTTGGAGAGGAGCTGTGGGCACTCCCTCTTCCAATGCCCTTTCCCTTGGCAATGCATGCAGACATCATTTGCCTTGGACCGCTGAGAACCACGGGCCTTTCCTTTCCTTTTGCTCGGTCCAACCGGAGCAACAGGGACGCCCGGAGCGTGAGCAGGGGCCACAACCGTCTTTCCTTTGCCCTTCTTCCTCTTCCAGCGTCCGGCCCTCTTGCCATTCGCCTTGGAGGTCGAAGCCTCTCCTATCAATACCGCCGGCTTTGGAAGCTGCTAAGGAGTGGTTTGGTTGATGAGCTACATCCAAGGGTTGGATGTAGTACCTAGCATTGCTAAGCCTGTAATTATCTTTTATGATAACAACGGGGCGATAGCGCTAGCAAAGGAACCGAGATCTCATCACGATCCAAGCATATTCTTAGACGCTACCATCTCTTAGAGAGATGGATAGCAGGAGTGACGTTCGGTTGGACCGAGTCAGCTCCGCAGAAAACATAGCAGATCCACTTGCTAAGCCCATGTCGCAAGTTGCCCATACTCACCATCTGAATAAGAGGTTCGAGGTCAATGGGTAATTGGCTTTAGGTCAAGTGGGAGATTGTTGGAATAGGTGACCAGAAAGCCAATAGGTTTGGCAATTTGTAACCTATCCGACAACTTGATGTGAATGTAATATTATTATGTGATGAATAAGATGAGTATTCGTCACCAATGGTACCTTCTTTGTTGCGCTCATCTTACATTTGTTAAAATGGTGTTTAACTTATATCGCAACAAAGCCCACAGACCATAGATAACAACTCGTGCAGTTGGGCCACGCATTGGATGGTGGTCATGAAACCAACTGATTAAGAGTTGGGTCTGAAACGTTCCAAGTCGAGGACCTCGAGACAGGGCATCGAGAGTCCTATTGAGACTTGCGTCAAGAGTCGTGTTCATTGGATGAGTGCCGTGTTTCATCGGCGACAGGCGTGGGACGCCTACACGATCTTGATGGGTTGGTCGACTGGGGTCGAGCCGACTGGACTGACTCGCGGGGATCATCATATGGAAGCCTTGGAGGCTTGGTCGGTATGATTGGATTCCCCGGTTCCGATAGTACGGGAGTAATCCTCAGACTTGAGGAATCATGGCAGTCACGTGCACAGGACGGCTGTATCTTGGATCTGGCGAGAGGTGATCATTCTGTAAGATGATCATTATAAGCCTTGTCCAGTGCAGTCGGAATGTGTAGCGAGGACGGTGGATTCCAAGAAGAGGATCCGTCCCCTGTCAGTATATGACAGAGGTATCTCCTATGCACTCAGAGACACGTACATGCTGTTTGAAGCTGTGGCCACAGTGGTTGGTCGAACAGGGAATGGTTTCCTGTGTCGATGCAATGAAGCATACGTAGTCTCGAGTATTAAGCATAGATGCCTAGTCAAGGATGGGAACCGACGCCCAATTCCATACCCTAGACTAAGGCCGGGAGACGGTAGACGGAAGGATCGTACCCGTACGGAATCGGCGCCTAAATGTTCACGCCAATTCACCTAGTCTCTAGTGCCATGGACCGTTGCTAGACGGCCACCCATGGTAACGGGCCCTTGTGGAACACGGGCCCAAGTCTAGCTGAGGGTGAACCTAAAGGGTCACACATAAATCACCGAGGAGGTTGAGAGATCGACTTGGAGTCAATCTCGAAGGATAAAATAAGTAATTGGATTACTTAAGGGAAAGTCCATTGGATGGACGGGCCGATATTGTATCGGGCTTTCATTTAATCGGTAAATTGGATTTTCGATTAAATATGGAAAGTTGAGATGTTGAGACGTTGGATCTTTTAATTGGATTAAAAGATCAACGGGAATAATTTAAGTGGACATTAAATTGGATTTAATATTGGGTTCGTCGTAATTGGATTACGATAAAACCCGGGCCGTTAAATTATACCCGAGAGGAGAAATAATTCCTAATTTGGAATAGGAAGAAGTTGGACTTCTTCCCTTAATTAAACATAGCCGACATGCTCCCTTGGAGGAAGCAAAATCAGCCATGTTGCATGCTAGGTGGTATGTTGACTTGTCTCTTTTGGAAAGAGACAAATCAACTCCAATCAAGCTCTTCCCTTTTGGTATGATTTGATCATACCATAAATTTTGGTAGGCTTGATTGAAGAATTGATGGTGATTGATTGGAATGAATCTAGACATCCTTGGATGAACCTAGACACATTCCAATAATCACATTAATTATGTATATATATTAGAATATACAACACCTAGTATAAGTGATTCATTATTCATCTTTTTCTAGGAAAAAGAGAAGAAAAAAATCCTCTCCTCTCTCTCAATTTTCGTGCTCCCTCCCTCTCTTACACTTGTGTTCTTCACTTGATTTTGAATCAAGAAGAAGAACAAAGTAAGTTTAAGAGAACACTAATTCATAGTGTTCTTCTCTTAAACCGATTCCTTCCTAAACCCGTTCTTTTCTAGCAAGAAGAACGTGTGTTTCTTCCGGTGTGGTGTGGATCACCTTTGGAGAATCCATACGTTTGGATTTCGTGAGCATTCCGGAGAAGGAACAACGCTAGTAGCCGGGAGCATACGCTAAACAATCAAAGGTAACGGTTTATTACGCTTTGATTGATTCCATTTATATATCTATGCCCTATGTGTTTAAATATATGTTTCAATATTTACACATTCTACATCGAACGCCCGGTTGAGCACCCAAGGGTACACCCCTTGGGATTCGCGTATTTTGAATTTTATTTAAATTTACGCACTTATCTCGCCTTTCTCGCTTCCGCTCGCGCTCCCGGGCGGATCCGCTTGTCCTTCAAGTGGTATCAGAGCCCGGTTCGATGTAAGGGGCATAGATCTATGTGTTTGGCATGATCTACTTGCTTTTAAACGGCTTTATTGGCATGTTAGATTACATAAATATATGAATAATATGATGATTCAATTGTTTGGATTTAATGGACTTTTGGCATGCTTAATTTTGTTAGATTGGATCTAAAATTACATGCTTATTTTCAGAATAATATTAATTTTATTGTGCTGAAACAGTTTTGAAAAAAAAAAAAAAAAAAAAAAATTCGTCGGGCCGGCAGTGGCCGCGCGCAGGCGGGCGCCTGCGCGCGCGCTGTGCGCAGCCGGCCGCTGCTGGCCGAGGGCCAGCGCGCGGCACAGCGCGCGCGCGCGCGCTGCCCTGTGCGCGCGGGCGGCCGGCCAGCACAACGGCTGGGCCGTTTTGTGCCGTTTTTCGACTTTTTCCGGAAAATTCGATTTTCTGTATTTTCTGCACAATATTCTGAAAATATGTTAATTTTGCATTTTTGATTTTGGAATAATTGGATTATTCCTTGGATTAAATTTGCTTAATTAATTTGTGATTAATACATGCATTGGATGCATTGTTTAAAATGTCCATTAAATTTAAAATTTGAATTTTGCATATTATTTGTATATTTATGCTTTTGTGATGTTGGACATCACTTGGGTATTTGGAATATCCATTGGTTATTTATGCATGATTATTTGGAATAATTATGTTATATGTGAGTTGATGGATCAACATGGGATGATCACAAAGCCCTAGACCTTGTGTATGGATGAATGAATGTTTATTTATTTTCTGTTGGGTGGGGCCTGCGTGCCTCTTGTTTTTGGGACTATCATCTCCCGTATTTTCAGCCTCATGATGTTAAGGCTTGTTTTCCTTATTACCAATGTATTAATTTCAGTTGTAATGAGAGTAGATAGGATTGGTGAGGTTTCAATTTTAACAAGCAATTGGAGTCGGAGACCCCAAGGAGGAGCATCAAGGCGTGAAACAAGAGCACTACAAGGCCCATTGGAATGACAATGGGTATATTACTATTGTAATAATTTAGGACCACCCTAGACAGACCATAGACTCACTGCGGGCTCAGTGGGTCGCATAGGTTGGGCTTGTGATCATCCTAACAGGGGTATGTTATGTTTTCTGCATGCGGCGTATTTATTTATCGCTTTAAATATTGGATATTTATGCATGCTAAAACACAATAATGTGATGAGGTCTCGGTCACACACAAACTCTCATTTGGTTGGACCAAATTAAATATTAGGCCCATAACGGACTTGGATCAAAATGGTATTTTGGTCTGTCCGAGCCTTCCATCCACAGCAATGTGGTGAGGAAGCTACCACTACCCAAGTGTGGTCTCACGAGTCGTGGCACACTTGGACTAAGGGAAAGCTGCACTATTGTTGTGAACAAAAAGACTGCGCTCGCTGTTTCCCTGTCTCACGAGTCGTGGGGGCGACAGTTTGAGGCATGATTTGGTTGATGGGTCGGGCCCAACACTGAGTAACATGGTTCGCTTGGAGTCCTCGGAGCCATGCGAATAGGTGAGGCAAAATATCTTGGGAATCTCATTGGATGAGAATGATATTGGATATCTCCCACGAGGTCTTCTTCATGTGAATCGTAAAAGCGGGGCATGGAGATTACGCTTGTGGATCCCAAGCCCACTAGGAAATGGTTTCCCGAAACTCCGCTTGAGAGTGGCGGACTTTCGTATAAATAGTGGGAGGGTTAAAGACTAAAAGACCAAGTCTTCAACTTGAACAATAATATTACCATCATCTGCTAATTTCTGCTTTACATTTACATTAATGTAGATATGTCTAAGAACCCGTTAACCATGATTCTTGAGACTAACAAATTCAACGGAACGAACTACTCGGACTGGCTGAGAAACCTGAGGATTGTCCTCGATTTCGAGAACCAAGGCTACGTCTTGGACGAGCCGCCACCGAGCAACTTACCGGAGGGGTCCACGCCTGAAGAACGTTTGACGTTCGAGAAATGGCATGAGGACAACCGGAAAGTACGCAGCATCATACTGGCTTCGATGTCTAACGACATCCAGAAGCAGTATGAGAGGCTGGACAACGTCTCCGCCATAATGCTCCGCATGAACGAGGTTTATGTGGTTCCGGATAGGCATATTAGATATGCCGCCACAAAAGTATGCTTTGGCACCAAGCTCGCTGAAGGAGCGTCTGTACAGAGTCATGGGGTCAAGATGCTCTCCCTAGTGGAGAAACTCGAGGACCTTAAAGCTGGGCTTAACAATGACACGTACATTGACGTGATCCTCCAGTCGCTTCCTCCATCCTATGCCCCGTTTGTTGTAAACTACAACGTGAACGGACTTGAGAAGTCTATTCATGAGTTGATCAACATGCTGGTCCAATACGAGGCAACGACCCACAAGTCGGCGCCGGCGGTATTGATAGGAGAGGCTTCGACCTCCAAGGCGAATGGCAAGAGGGCCGGACGCTGGAAGAGGAAGAAGGGCAAAGGAAAGACGGTTGTGGCCCCTGCTCACGCTCCGGGCGTCCCTGTTGCTCCGGTTGGACCGAGCAAAAGGAAAGGAAAGGCCCGTGGTTCTCAGCGGTCCAAGGCAAATGATGTCTGCATGCATTGCCAAGGGAAAGGGCATTGGAAGAGGGAGTGCCCACAACTCCTCTCCAACCCAGGTGTGTTTGTGGTTGAAGTTAATATGATTACTAATTCTGCTTCATGGGTATTGGATACCGGGTGTGGTGCTCACATCTGCAATGATTTGCAGGCACTGCAAAGAAGCAGAAGGCTAACCAAGGATGAGATGATCCTGAGGCTAGGCGATGGCAAGGCCGTTGCTGCGGAGGCCGTAGGATCACTAGAGTTAGCCATTAGTAGTCATGTTAGGATTGTACTGAACGACTGTTTCTATGTACCTAGCATGATTAAAAACATTGTTTCCATCCCGGTCCTTGATAAGGAGGGATATGAATTTACCATCAATAAAAACGATTTTTTTCATTATCAAAGATGGTATTTCTCATTTGCTTGGTACATTGGTCAACGGTCTGTACATACTTCAACAGTCTAATTGGATTATGACTGCAGAACACAAACGAAAACGTGATGATCATAATAACGCACAGATATGGCATGCGAGGTTAGGTCATATCTCTAAAGATAGGATAAGAAGGTTGGTGGACTCAAAGAGTCTAGAAATAGACGATTTGGACAACCTACCGACCTGCGAATCCTGTCTAAAGGGAAAGATGACCAAGAAACCCTTTGTTGGACAAAGTACGCTAGCCAGTGGTCTGTTGGATTTGATCCATACAGATGTCTGTGGTCCACTAAGTACTCAGGCTAGAGGTGGGTACTCGTACTTCATAACCTTTACCGATGATCACTCACGGTATGGTTATGTTTACCTGATGAGGTACAAGTCTTAAGCCTTTGGAAGGTTTAAGGAATACAGACTTGAAGTAGAGAACCAAACCGGTCGAAAGATCAAAGCCCTTCGGTCGGACCGAGGTAGAGAGTATTTGAGTGGTGAGTTTACTGATTATCTAAAAGAGAATGGGATTCTCTCTCAGTGGACCCCTCCTGGAACACCGCAACTTAACGGTGTGTCTGAAAGGAGGAATCGGACCTTGTTGGACATGGTCCGATCCATGATGAGTTTTACCGAACTACCCCTTTCCTTCTGGGGATACGCTCTTGAGACGGCGGCCAAAGTTTTGAACTTGGCGCCATCTAAAAGGGTATCCCAGACGCCATATGAGATATGGCATGGCAAGCCTGCCTCCTACAAATACTTGAAAGTGTGGGGTTGCCCCGCATATGTCAAGAGATTAGTGGGAGATAAACTGGACTCGAGGTCTAGTTTATGCAGGTTTATCGGCTATCCGAAAGAAACTGCGGGGTATTATTTCTATGATCCCTCGGAGCAAAAGGTTTTTGTCTCGCGAAACGCAGTGTTCTTGGAAAAAGGTTTTCCATCAGATAGTCGACGCGATGAGGTACTCCTTGAGGAATCAAGTGAGGTACCCCATGAGGCGGCAGTGACATCTGAGCCAGTGGTTCCCACTGATATTGTTCCAGTCCTCCGTAGGTCGGCCAGAGTATCCCATGTACCTGATAGGTATGGATTTCTGGGTCTGACCAGTCAGTTGGATAATGATCCAAAGACGTACGGAGAAGCGATGTCGGACATCGATTCGGACAAGTGGCTTGAGGCCATGAAATCCGAGATGGACTCGATGGGTACAAACAAGGTTTGGACCCTAGCAGATCCACCAAAAGGGGTTAAACCCGAAGCTGGAACATACGTTTGGATGAAGTCATACGGGGATATGATTTCATCAAGAACGAGTCCGATCCTTGTGTATACAAGAAGATCAGTGGGAGCTCAGTTGCGTTTCTGGTGCTTTACGTGGATGACATCTTGCTCATTGGGAATGATGCTAAGATGTTGGGTACCACTAAAGCTTGGCTGTCAATGCAATTCTCCATGAAGGATATGGGCGAGGCATCCTACATCCTTGGCATCAAGATCTACAGGGATAGATCTAAAAGGATGTTAGGAATGGCCCAGTCCTCGTACATTGAGAAAGTCTTGAAGAGATTCAAGATGGAGAACTCAAAACGAGGATTCCTTCCAATGAGGCATGGAATTAAGTTATCCAAAAAGCAGTCTCCTAAGACTGATGAGGAGCTTAAACGGATGTTGGACATCCCCTATGCTTCAGCCGTAGGCAGCATACAGTATGCTGTTCAATGCACTAGACCTGATGTGGCTTTCGCTTGAGTGCAGTCAAGACTATCCTGAAGTACCTGAATAGGACTAAGGATATGTTCTTGATCTACGGCGGTGGAGAGTTGATACTGGAAGGCTATAGCGACGCTAGCTTCCAGTCGGATGACGATGATGCCAAGTCTCAGTTTGGTTTTGTATTTAGACTAAATGGTGGCGTGGTTACTTGGAAGGGTTCCAAGCAGGCTACCACGGCGGACTCCACCATAGAGTTTTGAATACATAGCGGCTTTGGAAGCTGCTAAGGAGTGGTTTGGTTGATGAGCTACATCCAAGGGTTGGATGTAGTACCTAGCATTGCTAAGCCTGTAATTATCTTTTATGATAACAACGGGGCGATAGCGCTAGCAAAGGAACCCAGATCTCATCACGATCCAAGCATATTCTTAGACGCTACCATCTCTTAGAGAGATGGATAGCAGGAGTGACGTTCGGTTGGACCGAGTCAGCTCCGCAGAAAACATAGCAGATCCACTTGCTAAGCCCATGTCGCAAGTTGCCCATACTCACCATCTGAATAAGAGGTTCGAGGTCAATGGGTAATTGGCTTTAGGTCAAGTGGGAGATTGTTGGAATAGGTGACCAGAAAGCCAATAGGTTTGGCAATTTGTAACCTATCCGACAACTTGATGTGAATGTAATATTATTATGTGATGAATAAGATGAGTATTCGTCACCAATGGTACCTTCTTTGTTGCGCTCATCTTACATTTGTTAAAATGGTGTTTAACTTATATCGCAACAAAGCCCACAGACCATAGATAACAACTCGTGCAGTTGGGCCACGCATTGGATGGTGGTCATGAAACCAACTGATTAAGAGTTGGGTCTGAAACGTTCCAAGTCGAGGACCTCGAGACAGGGCATCGAGAGTCCTATTGAGACTTGCGTCAAGAGTCGTGTTCATTGGATGAGTGCCGTGTTTCATCGGCGACAGGCGTGGGACGCCTACACGATCTTGATGGGTTGGTCGACTGGGGTCGAGCCGACTGGACTGACTCGCGGGGATCATCATATGGAAGCCTTGGAGGCTTGGTCGGTATGATTGGATTCCCCGGTTCCGATAGTACGGGAGTAATCCTCAGACTTGAGGAATCATGGCAGTCACGTGCACAGGACGGCTGTATCTTGGATCTGGCGAGAGGTGATCATTCTGTAAGATGATCATTATAAGCCTTGTCCAGTGCAGTCGGAATGTGTAGCGAGGACGGTGGATTCCAAGAAGAGGATCCGTCCCCTGTCAGTATATGACAGAGGTATCTCCTATGCACTCGGAGACACGTACATGCTGTTTGAAGCTGTGGCCACAGTGGTTGGTCGAACAGGGAATGGTTTCCTGTGTCGATGCAATGAAGCATACGTAGTCTCGAGTATTAAGCATAGATGCCTAGTCAAGGATGGGAACCGACGCCCAATTCCATACCCTAGACTAAGGCCGGGAGACGGTAGACGGAAGGATCGTACCCGTACGGAATCGGCGCCTAAATGTTCACGCCAATTCACCTAGTCTCTAGTGCCATGGACCGTTGCTAGACGGCCACCCATGGTAACGGGCCCTTGTGGAACACGGGCCCAAGTCTAGCTGAGGGTGAACCTAAAGGGTCACACACAAATCACCGAGGAGGTTGAGAGATCGACTTGGAGTCAATCTCGAAGGATAAAATAAGTAATTGGATTACTTAAGGGAAAGTCCATTGGATGGACGGGCCGATATTGTATCGGGCTTTCATTTAATCGGTAAATTGGATTTTCGATTAAATATGGAAAGTTGAGATGTTGAGACGTTGGATCTTTTAATTGGATTAAAAGATCAACGGGAATAATTTAAGTGGACATTAAATTGGATTTAATATTGGGTTCGTCGTAATTGGATTACGATAAAAACCCGGGCCGTTAAATTATACCCGAGAGGAGAAATAATTCCTAATTTGGAATAGGAAGAAGTTGGACTTCTTCCCTTAATTAAACATAGCCGACATGCTCCCTTGGAGGAAGCAAAATCAGCCATGTTGCATGCTAGGTGGTATGTTGACTTGTCTCTTTGGAAAGAGACAAATCAACTCCAATCAAGCTCTTCCCTTTTGGTATGATTTGATCATACCATAAATTTTGGTAGGCTTGATTGAAGAATTTGATGGTGATTGATTGGAATGAATCTAGACATCCTTGGATGAACCTAGACACATTCCAATAATCACATTAATTATGTATATATATTAGAATATACAACACCTAGTATAAGTGATTCATTATTCATCTTTTTCTAGGAAAAAGAGAAGAAAAAAATCCTCTCCTCTCTCTCAATTTTCGTGCTCCCTCTCTCTCTTACACTTGTGTTCTTCACTTGATTTTGAATCAAGAAGAAGAACAAAGTAAGTTTAAGAGAACACTAATTCATAGTGTTCTTCTCTTAAACCGATTCCTTCCTAAACCCGTTCTTTTCTAGCAAGAAGAACGTGTGTTTCTTCCGGTGTGGTGTGGATCACCTTTGGAGAATCCATACGTTTGGATTTCGTGAGCATTCCGGAGAAGGAACAACGCTAGTAGCCGGAGCATACGCTAAACAATCAAAGGTAACGGTTTATTACGCTTTGATTGATTCCATTTATATATCTATGCCCTATGTGTTTAAATATATGTTTCAATATTTACACATTCTACATCGAACGCCCGGTTGAGCACCCAAGGGTACACCCCTTGGGATTCGCGTATTTTGAATTTTATTTAAATTTACGCACTTATCTCGCCTTTCTCGCTTCCGCTCGCGCTCCCGGGCGGATCCGCTTGTCCTTCACTTCAGGCGTGGACCCCTCCGGTAAGTTGCTCGGTGGCGGCTCGTCCAAGACGTAGCCTTGGTTCTCGAAACCGAGGACAATCCTCAGGTTTCTCAGCCAGTCCGAGTAGTTCGTTCCGTTGAATTTGTTAGTCTCAAGAATCATGGTTAACGGGTTCTTAGACATATCTACATTAATGTAAATGTAAAGCAGAAATTAGCAGATGATGGTAATATTATTGTTCAAGTTGAAGACTTGGTCTTTTAGTCTTTAACCCTCCCACTATTTATACGAAAGTCCGCCACTCTCAAGCGGAGTTTCGGGAAACCATTTCCTAGTGGGCTTGGGATCCACAAGCGTAATCTCCATGCCCCGCTTTTACGATTCACATGAAGAAGACCTCGTGGGAGATATCCAATATCATTCTCATCCAATGAGATTCCCAAGATATTTTGCCTCACCTATTCGCATGGTTCCGAGGACTCCAAGCGAACCATGTTACTCAGTGTTAGGCCCGACCCATCAACCAAATCATGCCTCAAACTGTCGCCCCCCACGACTCGTGAGACAGGGAAACAGCGAGCGCAGTCTTTTTGTTCACAACAATAGTGCAGCTTTCCCTTAGTCCAAGTGTGCCACGACTCGTGAGACCACACTTGGGTAGTGGTAGCTTCCTCACCATATTGCTGTGGATGGAAGGCTCGGACAGACCAAAATACCATTTTGATCCAAGTCCGTTCTGGGCCTAATATTTAATTTGGTCCAACCAAATGAGAGTTTGTGTGTGACCGAGACCTCATCACATTATTGTGTTTTAGCATGCATAAATATCCAATATTTAAAGCGATAAATAAATAAGCCGCATGCATACCCCTGTTAGGATGATCACAAGCCCAACCTATGCGATCCACTGAGCCCGCAGTGAGTCTATGGTCTGTCTAGGGTGGTCCTAAATTATTACAATAGTAATATACCCATTGTCATTCCAATGGGCCTTGTAGTGCTCTTGTTTCACGCCTTGATGCTCCTCCTTGGGGTCTCCGACTCCAATTGCTTGTTAAAATTGAAACCTCACCAATCCTATCTACTCTCATTACAACTGAAAGTAATACATCGGTAATAAAGAAAACAAGCCTTAACATCATGAGACTGAAAATACGGGAGATGATAGTCCCAAGAACAAGAGGCACGCAGGCCCCACACAACAGAAAATAAATAAACATTCATTCATCCATACACAAGGTCTAGGGCTTTGTGATCATCCCATGTTGATTCCATCAACTCACATAACATAATTATTCCAAATAATCATGCATAAATAACCAATGGATATTCCAAATATCCAAGTGATGTCCAACATCACAAAAGCATAAATATATAAATAATATGCAAAATTCAAATTTTAAATTTAATGGACATTTTACATAATGCATCCAATGCATGTATTAATCCCAAATTAATTAAGCAAATTTAATTCAGGGAATAATCCAATTATCCCAAAATCAAAATGCAAAATTAATATATTTTCAGAATATTGTGCAGAAAATACAGAAAATCGAATTTTCCGGAAAAAGTCGAAAAACGGCACAAAACGGCCCAGCCGTTGTGCTGGCCGGCCGCCCGCGCGCACAGGGCAGCGCGCGCGCGCGCGCAGGCTGTGCCGCGCGCTGGCCCTCGGCCAGCAGCGGCCGGCTGCGCACAGCGCGCGCGCGCGCCTGCGCGCGGCCACTGCCGGCCCGACCAAATTTTTTTTTTTTTTTTTTTTAAAACTGTTTCAGCACAATAAAATTAATATTATTCTGAAAATAAGCATGCAATTTTAGATCCAATCTAACAAAATTAAGCATGCCAAAAGTCCATTAAATCCAAACAATTGAATCATCATATTATTCACATATTTATGTAATCTAACATGCCAATAAAGCCATTTAAAAGCAAGTAGATCATGCCAAACACATAGATCTATGCCCCTTACATCGAACCGGCTCTGATACCACTTGAAGGACAAGCGGATCCGCCCGGGAGCGCGAGCGGAAGCGAGAAAGGCGAGAAAGTGCGTAAATTTAAGTAAAATTCAAAATACGCGAATCCCCAGGGGTGTACCCTTGGGTGCTCAACCGGGCGTTCGATGTAGGATGTGTAAATATTAAAAACATATATTTAAACACATAGGGCATAGATATATATAAAGGGAATCAATCAAAGCGTAATAAACCGTTACCTTTGATTGTCTAGCGTATGCTCCCGGCTACTAGCGTTGTTCCTTCTCCGGAATGCTCACGAAATCCAAACGTATGGATTCTCCAAAGGTGATCCACACCACACCGGAAGAAACACACGTTCTTCTTGCTAGAAAAGAACGGGTTTAGGAAGGAATCGGTTTAAGAGAAGAACACTATGAATTAGTGTTCTCTTAAACTTACTTTGTTCTTCTTCTTGATTCAAAATCAAGTGAAGAACACAAGTGTAAGAGAGAGAGGGAGCACGAAAATTGAGAGAGAGGAGGGATTTTTGTCTTCTCTTTTCCTAGAAAAAGATGAATAATGAATCACTTATGCTAGGTGTTGTATATTCTAATATATATACATAATTAATGTGATTATTGGAATGTGTCTAGGTTCATCCAAGGATGTCTAGATTCATTCCAATCAATCACCATCAATTCTTCAATCAAGCCTACCAAAATTTATGGTATGATCAAATCATACCAAAAGAGAAGAGCTTGATTGGAGTTGATTTGTCTCTTTCCAAAAGAGACAAGTCAACATACCACCTAGCATGCAACATGGCTGATTTTGCTTCCTCCAAGGGAGCATGTCGGCTATGTTTAATTAAGGGAAGAAGTCCAACTTCTTCCTATTCCAAATTAGAAATTATTTCTCCTCTCGGGTATAATTTAACGGACCGGGTTTTATCGTAATCCAATTATGACGAACCCAATATTAAATCCAATTTAATGTCCACTTAAATTATTCCCGTTGATCTTTTAATCCAATTAAAAGATCCAACGTCTCAACATCTCAACTTTCCATATTTAATCGAAAATCCAATTTACCGATTAAATGAAAGCCCGATACAATATCGGCCCGTCCATCCAATGGACTTTCCCTTAAGTAATCCAATTACTTATTTTATCC